>MU866083.1:452779-513114 GCA_033296915.1 Triangularia setosa | reverse complement strand
CCCGCCCCCCCCCCCCCCCCCCGCCCCCCCCCCCCCCCCCCCGCCCCCCCCCCCCCCCCCCCCCCCCCCCCCCCCCCCCCGGGAGTAGGAGAAGAGAGAAATGCGAGGGGAAATGGCCAAGGTTTGATGTGAGGTGGAGGCTACACAACCCGAGCTACCAGTTTGAAAAAGATGGAGTCGTACTGACACCTAGATATACCATTCTTTCACAGCCCCAAAAACATCAAAATCAATCTGCCGGTAGCTCATAAAGTTGCTGCACGTGCTGCTGTATTTATCACCAAAAGCCAAAGCGTTGGGGTGTCTAATTCCCCCTTCACCGCCTAGCGGAAATCTAACCTAATCTCCTTGTTTCACATAGAGCAAAGTATATCGATCTTCCTCTCATCCTAACCTTTGCCATTTCTTCTGCTTAATCCCCAGCCTTTACCTAACCTTCACCTTGATATACGGCACCTCTACATCCTCCCCTTCCGCATCCTCCGTCACCACGTCAAAGATCAACTCCTTTTGGTGCTCGGGAATCTTCTTCTTGCTCACCGTCTCGACCAACTCGCTCAGCTTCATCGGGTACTTGTCCTTTCTCTTGGCCGGCGGGAAGAAGGCTGCGTACAGCAAGCTAACTCCCGAGCTCACCATCGAAATCTCCAAGCCTCGCGACTTAAAGTCGTCAATCAGCTCCTGCAGGGTGATATCGTTGAACTCGAAACGATCCCAGATCTTGTCAAAGGTGACCTTGCCGTTGGGGCCAGTGTACTCGACCTTGGGACTAGCAATCGGCTCACTGAAGCCAAAAAAGGGCAGGGCCAAGTTGACGAAACCGTTCTTGTACTGCTCAATATCATCCTTGCCATCGATGATTTTGAGAAGCTCCAAAATTACCAGACCGGTGACCAAAGCCGTGGTGGTGGCGATGGCGGGGATGATCTTGCCGGCAATGAACTTGGTCTTGTGCCTATCGGCCTGCTCAATCTTGTAGTTGTCGGCACGCAGGTTGCTGGCGGCGGTGATGAAGTCAATGTGGTAGTTGGTGTCATCATCCTTCTCAAATTCGACTGGGGTCAGCTTGAAGCCAGCAAGGGACTTGGGGTCTGGAAGCTGCTTGATCAAGTTGGAGAGCTCATCCTCGTCGTCAA
The DNA here is from genome assembly GCA_033296915.1 of Triangularia setosa. Lineage (NCBI taxonomy): Eukaryota > Fungi > Ascomycota > Sordariomycetes > Sordariales > Podosporaceae > Triangularia > Triangularia setosa. Next base: position 511,978 of record MU866083.1, on the reverse strand, counting down.
AAGCGCCAGCGCCGGCATTCGGGTCCTATTGTAAGTCAGTACAAATTCGGATTTTTCTCTTCTCAGTTGCAAACTCACAGGCTCCTTCTCATCAGCTTGGATCTTGACGTTGGAATCGGGAGAAAAGTCGGGAACAATCATCGAGTCCAAAGCCTGGATGTAATCTTGCTTCGTCTTGTCCTTGACATTGATATTGTAGTTGAAAGCGTGCAGATTGGTCGCTGCGACAATGAAGCTGTAGTGAGTGGGGTTGTTCACATCAAACTTCAACGGGTCCGGCGCGCGCTTTGGGCCAGACCAGAACGGCGTGCCAGTGGACGAGACAGAGTCCTTGGGGAAGTTGTAGAGCAGCTGCTGGATAGCATTGTTGTACTGCTTCTCAAACAGCATGCGGCCCCACTGAACGCAGTCCTCAAACGTAAGAGCCCGGTCATTCTTGAGATAGTCGAGGAGCATCTCAAGAGTGGCCTTCTCGTTACCACCCTGCTTCAGAGTCGTTTCGAGGTAGCTGGGCTGAGTAAGGTAGAGGTTGGCTGTCTCGGCAGGCTTGACGAAAGAGCTCTCGAACAACTCACGAGCCCACGCAATGGTGTGCTCAATCTTGTTGGGGAAACTGCGAAGAGTGCACATAGGAAAAGACTGCTCAGGGGGATCCTGAGACGAAGAGTACGACTCGGTAATCTTGGGAAGGACAACCTGGGTGTTGCCCTTGGTGCCTAGAGTGCCGCTCTCGAGGAGGGGCTTATGGAAGAAGACGCATCTTCTGTCGACATAAGTTCTCGCCTCAACATTGTCGAGCGCATTAGTGACGCCGTCCAAGTCGTTCCAGAAGTCCTCGTTGAAGATGTGCTCTGTTTCGGGGCTGACGCGGTCCTTCAAGGTGACGATATGGCCAACCAACTCGGGGTTCATCGCTTGAACCGCTCTGGCGGCGCAGTCACTCTTCATCTGGCCGACATCCTTGGGACGGAAGAGAAATTGTCTGTTGAGATTGCTCTTCTCGATGGAGTCCATATCGGTAACCGTAATCTTGCCGCGGGGACCGGTCCCGAGACCGATCATGGCCCAGTTTTTAAGCATCTCGCAGCCGATAGCACCGGCACCGACGAGGAACTGTCTAACATTCGCAATCTTGTCTTGGAATTCCCGGCCAAAGACGGCGATTTGACCATCGTAGCGGGTGCCAGTGGGCTGGCAGAGCTCCTCGGTGCGAGCAACACTGGTTGGGAGCGACTCGAGCGAGTCAAAGTACATAAACTGCTGTACGGGATTGAACTTGCCAGACACAGCCTTGAGCACTTCTTGAGCTGTGAGACCACCAAAGAAGGCGGCCATTGGGTTCAAGTCACCAGTAGCCTGGTAGCTGAGTTCCTTCAGGAGCTTCTCGTCCCACTCAACCTCGATTCCCTCCTGCTCGGCGAACTTCTTGGCCGAGTTGATAACGACGAGCGCATCCTCATCATTCATGGGCCGGGGAAGACGACCATGGGTCTGAGCAAACGCATGTACCGCTTGGAATCCAATGTGAAGTTGTTGTGGGCGATCAAACTTGGCAAAGTCGGAGATGACAAACTCGGGCTCCTTCATGGCCGCAGAAATGCTCTTGAAGTTGATGAACTTGGGCATCTTGACCTGCTGATAGAGACCCCCGCGCCTGTACTGTCCAAGACCTGATACATCCCCGATGGAAAAGGTGTATGGGCCCTTGACTGTGACCTTCCGGGGCTCGGCTCCATTCAGGCCTTCCATGCCCTCCACCTCGGTGAAAGTCACATAGTCGCCATCCTCCAGCCCGTGCCGTGTCTCGTCGAGAGCAGAGACCAACCCCTCCTCGTCAATGCCTGCTACGATGCCATTAACGGGGTTCTCGCCACTGGAGTCGAGCACGGTGAAGTTGTTGCCAAAATCGCAGAAGATGTTTGCGAACAGACCAGCTGTCTCGGCAGCAATAAAGTAGATGCCCTTCTCGTGGCAGTAGTCGCCTATGGTGACTTTGAGATGTTGGGGCGTATTTGTAAGGACAACGACCTGGTACTTGTCAAACTGTGACAGGTTCTCGCCGAGGCTTTAAACCAACAGATATCCGTCAGCCAACACACACGCCACTTCTTTTCTTGTATATATCCTTACCTCGCAGATTGATGAACGTGAACCGGCGTGTAGGCGTTGAGCTCGGCGACCCGTGGGGCCACGACCTGGTCGCGAGGCTTGCCGACGTCTTCGGGATGCAGGAAGAAGTTGGAAGAGAGATCTGCGATAGCGACCGGCGCGGGATCGTAGAGGGTGACGCTCTTTACACCGGCCAGCGCGACATTCTTTGCGATTTCAACACCGAGACCCTTTTGCCCAACGATGAGAACGTTGGAAGCGCCCATGCGCTTCATGGCCTCGTGGCCCAAGACATAGAGCTGTCGGCTGTAGAGCGACTCGTCGATTTCGGTGTTGCCCACCACCGACTCGTCGACCTGCATCCGAGTGACGAGGTCAACCTCCTCGGGGAGCTTCTTGTCCTAGATGGCATCACGAGCAGTTAGTTAAGCTTGTCCGAGCTACGACACGAGCAAAGGGCGGGCCGGGAACACCAACAGTCATGGTTTTCTTGAGGGAGATAGGCAGATCCCCGTCGGACACTTTGCGTTTCCCCAGCTTGAAGGGCGTTTGTGATGGCAGATGGTATGGTTTGAAGTGAAGTCAATCAAGACTGCTGAGAGGTTGGACGGGTGTTGTTGGTCTTGGTGTTGCACTCGGTCGAGGCGGCAGTTGAGTTTAGAGAGTTGGCGGTGCGAGGTCAGGTCAGCCCCGCCACCGAGCTGGGCTGCGGGGGATGATGCGATGGTTGGCTTGGCTGGGTGCCTTGGGAGCTGCAGTAACGGTAGAGTGGGGCAGTGACAGCCTGGTACTGTGATAACGATGTGCCAACGGTGTTTTAGACAATAGATTTAAAATAGGGTATCAAGTTCAGAAGCTGCTGTCCTGTGAAACGATGTATTTTGAAGCAAGCCTACCTTGAAATTTGTAGCATAGTGTCAAATTATTACAGGCAACTCATGAGCAGCGGAAGGACCGCTCTCTGTGAGCTGTCAGAGCTGCATGGAATCTCATCGTGATTTCTACATAAACCACCTCAAACCATGACCCATGATGGAATATGGTCCACCCCTGGCTGCCTGGTGGGGTAATTAGACCCGCTTTTCCCGCCAGGTACCCTTGGCCATCCAATTGATGAGAGGAACATCCGCTGTTTCGCTCATCGACTTTCGACTTCCACTCAAAACCTTTTTCCGGTGAGCCTCTCCATGACAAAGACACAGAGGGCAAGAGTCATGATCATTATGTCTTGTCAGCCAGTCACCGGGATCATCACTTTTCAGATTCTGAAGAGCTTTTACATCTGTTTTTCGACATGTATGCGACTACAGGATATCATTGACGATAAGGTATGTCCAACAAAAAAGAGGGCACTGAAAACCATATTCCTTGCTTGTGCTAAATAAACACTGAAGAATTTCCCCATCCAGGTCAGCACGGTCAAATCACTGAACGGCTTTGAGGTAGACATCACTGGGTAAAAGCAAGATTAGCAAAGGTTCAGATTAGCCAAGGCGGCGATTGCCGAGAGCACTTACAAGATCAAATCTGCGTTTGGTGGGATGTGGCCACGGAAACCTCTGTAGTAAGTGACTTGTTAGTCATCGCCTGTGACTGATCTTGGTGAAGGAGAGTAATAGTTGCATACTTCTCGCCATATCCATAGTCGCTGGTGATATCTAGGGTCGCCCTTTCGCCAACTTTCATATTGAGAACCGCCTCGTCCCAACCTGATCATGCCGTCAGCTTACACACTCGTCACAGCGGTCCTGTTACCGACATGCATACCTCTGATCAGTTTGCCAATTCCGATTTCTGTTGAAAAGTCCCCACGACCGATGGAAGAGTCGAACCTGAGGAGGAGAGTAGTATTAGTTCTATGGACGAGTAGGTATGGGCAGGGTTTTCCGCTTACTCCTGGCCCTTGTTTTCTGGCTTGCTGGCGTCTTTCAACCAGCCAGTGTATTCGATGACCACCGTTTGCCCACGTTCAGGTGAGGGCCCTGTCCCGTGGACATGGGTTATTCTTGTTACGCCCATGATGTCGGTGATCTGTGGGGTATTGGGCGAGCCAGGTGGTATGGACAGGTCTCAAGCTAACCGGGAAGACTGGAGAGGAGAGCGTCGTAGCGAACGAGAAAAAAAATGATGGACGAGAGTGGTACTGAAGCAAGGAGAAAGAATGACGGGGACTGTGAGACTGCAGGCAGAGAGGACAGCATCTGAAGGGCAACGTAGGATCTGGAAAGGGACCTTTATATCTAGCCAAGTCAGACATCTCCATCAGGGCCCTTCTTTCCTGACAGGCAGGTACCTACCGTGGACTGGACTTCAAGACGGGCGAAACCAGTACCTACATGGTATGTACCTTGCTCGGAAGCCACGGCCGGTACTTTATCGCTGCTAAAACAACTGACAGGTTAGACGGGAGATGGCCGTGTCGATCGATTTCCGTCCCCCCGTCACTGGACAGTCGGAGCAGTTCTCTGCTAGCTCGGCCCTGCAATCTTAGTCTGCGGTGCTGGTGTTGGTGGCATCCCACATCGCATCCACGATGCTGTGATGGTTGATCTGGTCGCCGAATTGTGTAAGACCCCGGTCCTGGTTGGCTGCATGGCATGCACAGTGCCCAGCAGCAGCAAGATCTGGCGCGGGGCTATCCGTGGGGTTCGGCCTTCTCGAAGCGAGATTCTCTCTTGACCCTTCACTTTTACCGCATGCTGCATGCGCCCAACCTGCCAATCTGCTTTTGGCATCCCCAACACCAAGATATTGGGACGTCCTCGACACGGGAAACTCTGAGGCGGTAGCGGTAAGGGTGGACACCACGGGCCGACACCGACAACGGTCCAAATACGGTCAGGAGGTACTCAACCTCGTCCCAGCACAGCGGTGGAACAAGGGTGCAGCTTGTAGCGAAAAAGACCCGCCTGTGCTACCAAAACCGTTGCCCGAACCTCACTCAACCTCCTCATAGCAGCCCCGCCTTGTGTACCGACTACATATGGATGCCTTGCCAACAAGACCAGGCAAATGACAGAGTCTCACCTTCACACTCTTGACAGCCACTCCTGACTCAAAGACACGCCGAGAGGGGAGGCTTGAATCCACCATGCTTAGCACCGGAGGGAATCGGAGCAACTTGGAAGCAACATGGGGGGGCGGAGTCAACTTCATGACGGACGCCCAACGACAAGACGAGACGACCAAGAAGGACGGGAAAGCACCAGGGCGGGTATCGTGTTGTGCTGAGTAGGATGGACCCTTCTAGCATTGCGTCTCTCTTTTCATCACATTGCAGGCACGAGATCATGTATATGCGGAGCAGACACGGGACGGCATCCAGCAGGCACAGAGAGGCAAACCGTGGATGGTTGGGCTCCAGGACGATTCGGACGAGAAACCCAATCTCCATACCGATACGGAGTGCCATTGCCCCAGCTGCAAGAGCCAGGGCAGGATGCCAGCGTGCATAGATACCGCATGCACCAAGCTAGCCCGACTCGTCGACGGTTCAGGATCTCCTCTCCCCCTTTTTTTTTTCGACGCTGGCCGCGGCAGCACGACGATAGATTGACGAGAGGTGACCCATCACATCAACCCCCCCCCATATCCGCCTGGAGCCCGTGATTGTCTCGCAATGAGCGATGACGTAGGTTGTCCGCCCGTACGGCGCCATCAAGAATAGCTTAGTGCGTTATATGTCGTAGGCTATGGTCCAACAGGAGAAACCTCCCTGTTACTCACCCTCTCCGCGGCTGTTCCTGCCGCTGATGCCATGTCGGGCCGGCGAGCACAAGAGAGAGTACAGCTCAGGGTCAGGCCGAGCAAGTAACACGGAGCGTATTATCCGCTTAACCTTGCTGCCACGACTGGTCATTCAGGGAGCTGCTGAAGCGCACGAACAGACAAGACATGTGCAAACTAGCATGATGGCACTCCCTCATCCCATGAGAACTCGGGGTCTCGCACTGGCTGCAGTGCAAGGATTCATGGGGTTCATAACGGGCGATGGCAGAAGTGTCTCGATCTGCACCACCAGCACCTGCGAGCCTATCACGTTGGCAGCCAAACATCGAGTGTTATGCCAGATAGATTGGGGGTGACTGGCGCCGGCTGAGTGCGAACGCACCACAACCACCTTGCAGGAAACAAAAAGACTGGAGGCAACCCTGAACCTCACCATGTTGACCGTGGTTCTAGGGGGGAGGGGGGGGGGGGGGGGGGAAGCAAACACATGCAGCTATTGGGGCTCACGATGGCACCCTGCATCCTGTTTTTCACGTCTTCCAGACATGCCATTTTTTACCCTTCCGGCCGGTGTTAGACTTCAAAACACCTCACAAATAGCCAGCTTTATGAACAACCCTTCGGCCGAATCGGCAAGGTGCTCTTTGTTGCCGAGTTCAGATTTACTGACGGCTCCATGCGGTGATGGGAATCTTGGTCTCCTCAGATGCCCAATTTATCGATTCTCAGGATCTGCTGGATACAATGCCTCCAACCGTAGGGACTGGAGCAAAAAGCGGTTAGTGACAGCTCGCCGGGCATTTTCCTCGGTTTCCATTGGCCCGAAGGTCTTGATCCCCCTCATGACAAGATCGAGATCCGGCTTCTAAAGGAGACTGGGAAACACGTGGTGTCCCTAGAGTGGTGGAGTACGGCGTGTGACCGCAACCTTGGCCTTTGAGATTCTGCCGCCTTGATCTTGTACAAGTGGGTAGCAACCTCAAGATGGATCTGCTCGTAATACGGCGATAGTGTAGATGGGCCGGGGACCATGGATCGACCTCCGGCTGCTTGCCCAGAGACGGAAGCTTTCTGTGCTTCTCTCCATCCAGCTTGCCAACCAGACAGAGTTTGGCGGGACGGGGACACGGACAAGCGCAGGTTGGCCTGATCATCATCGCATATCCCGTCACACTTGTGACAACAAAATGCTCCCCAAGGCTGCCCGATGCCTTTTGGCAGCTGGCCATTCTCCATCGTCAACTCGTTCGAGATGTGATGGGAGATGGAGTTTTGCTGCAGGACCGACCTGACATGACCCGCCAAACCACGACTCGAGAGGATGAGGAGAGCCTCGCCAGGTAGAGGTGAGGATAAGGCAGTCAAGAACAGACGGAACGTTGCAGACGTCGTAACACGCTCGACCATATATCAACACATATCGGGAGAGAATTTGAAACATGCGTCAACACCCGATGCGGCTGCGCACATGGTAACTTGCTCCTTGACAGAATTCCATCAGACTTTTTCACACAAGCCGATGCCGCAATGGCATCCCGAGGTCTAGACCGACCGAAAGGACCCGGGGATCCTAGGCACGGGGCGAGACACTTCTCACCCCGCTGCCGATCGGTCACCAGGTAGTTGACGAATGATGGATCAGTTCACACTTGTGAGACAATGCGAGCGGGCAGTCGACAGACAACAGTTCGTGAGATTTCCCTATGGGAAGCCAGTTACTACTCGTCAACAAACAAGGAGAGGAGGTTTCCACTGCTCGTCTAGAAACTGCACATCCGCCCAGCAGGCAGTTCATTGGCGAAGCCAAAAGGACGTGCGTGGCAAGCCATTCCGAACAGCAAGAGCCAACGCACCGGCTACTCGTACCCGTGATGTCCAACCATTCTCAGCTCTCGCCGCCTCACAGCGCCGCAGGTCGACTTTCTGGTCTCCTGTCCGGACCATCACAAGATCTCAACCGCGCCGCCATCATCTCTTAGGCCAAGGTGGTTGAGAGTGTGATGATGGAAACAGACAAGATGGGTCGTGAGAGCAGTCGCAAGAAGAAGATGAAACAACGTGCCCCATCATCGTGTCTATCGACGATCCATCAAGAAAAGAAACAGATGCCTGAGAGAGAGGAAAATGGATCGTCGACGAGGCTGAGCAACGGCACTGGGAGGCTCAACCGACTCCCCGGGCGGCAGCCTGACGAATGGAACTCCGATCCATGTCTACCTTGCCAACATGGAGAAAGGTCAAAGTTTCGTGCCATTGTCGATGGATCCGATCTATCCGCTATCCGATCTTGCTGTCTGTTGATATCCGCTTCTTGAACTTGCCAACAAATCGTACCTTGAATGATCGCCCCTTATCCCAATTCAGCAACATAACTCGCAGCACCTTGTCCATAAGGTACGTGTATTAGAAGAAAAAGAAAAGAAAGAAAAAAGACGAGGGCAAAAGCTTTGGGTGAGATAATCAAGAGAAATAACCCATATGCACGACACACGTTCAACAAGGTGTGATGACATGCCATTAGACAGAATGCAACTCTCATCTCGGGCTTTACCGCTCATGTAGCCAATGGCCAAAGGATTCGACTATCGATCCCAGCTCTCACCCACACCCACCAACAAGCTGTCAAAAGTCTTTTTTGACAAAAGTGGTGTAATTTCGGCGAATTATCTTTACCCGTCCTAGCCGTCGTCCACCAGTAGTGAAGGCTTCGTAGGGCTGCTTCCATTAACGCGCAATTCCCACCTCCAAGGTTCGTTCTGTTGCCAACACTGCCAACGAGCTGCCAACTTTGCGCGCTTATAGATTACGATTGAGGATTTTTGGCCAACAACAATTGAGGCAAAACACCCAATGACGGACGCGTTGGGTTTGGTGGTGTTGGCTGTGATGGCGATGATCGCTACCTACCTTACCTTTGGGGAAGCATTCAACCAGATGATTGAGCCAATGGTTCAACACATAATGGTGAATTAATCCAAGATTGAAGCTGCACGTTTTCATGAGGCTGTCATGCACTTCAACCATTCGTTTTCTTCGCGATTTTACCAACACTCTCACTAACAGCCAACAGGATTCAAAACCGCGGCTGACAACAAAAGCAGGGGAGCCACGAGACCGAGACCAAACCCACCGACCTGACCGCCTCAAGAGACCCACGGTAAGGTGAGCTGTTGGTTCCTTACCTTAACTGCCCAGAGTCCACCAGTGCTCACCTGCCGCTGTGGCGGGAACGGGCTAGCGGTGGAATTTCGTTCGCACGACGGATGGCGAGGATGTCAGTCTGCGGCACAGAACGTTGCCCACTCGCTCTTGCTTCCGCGTGGGTAGGTAGGTAGGTTTTTCAAACAGAAAGGGTAAAAAAGAGCTGAGGAAACACTGAGGCGTGGAACGGTGAGGTTGCAAAGAAGACGATATCCGGCTTCCGTTTATGGTGCCATTTCTATCGTCCGGTTTTTTTTTTTTTTTTTTTTTTTTTTGCAAAACTGATGCAGCCTTGTGTGAGAGAAGTGCCACTTCCTACGGCGGGGACTTGTACTTGTGGTAGTTGCTGGAAGGATCAGGCACGGGAAAGGCAACACATGGCAAGGTAGGCGGGCTCGGAATGGCTGTCATTCAGGAACACAATCGGAACGGGTGTGGGCTTGTAGGAAAGTCTAGGAACGAAAGCTGAGGTAGGACAGAGATCTCTTCTCAATCCCGATGACCGACCGAGTCCGAAGCCGAGGCGGGCATGGATTTGATTCTCAGCCCACACTCAGTGGGGGAGCGAGCGAATACAGACGGGCAAAGTGAGGGTTGAGTTACGCAGCTTTGTTTGCGGCGTTTGGCTTCCAGTTAATCAATCACCAGCTTCGTATTAGAGATGGACATGTTTGATTTGCTTGTCATTTGTCTCTCGCTCGTTAATGAACAACACGAACAACTGTTTACGCACGCAATATCATGCACATACCTCAATACGATACTGTTCACTGCTTCAAACTTAGCTATTCAAGATGGCAACACCCTGCGGTTGGTGTAGTGTATCGAGCCCCGCACAAGCCTGGCAGTGCAAGCTGCGCTCAACACCACCACCTTCACCACCTGGCCGTAGCGGGGAAGTGTAGGATAGAATCAAGGACCCTTGCAGCAGGGCTTGTCCTTTTTATAAATTTAAACTCCTGTGGCTTTGCCCTGCCGGAGGGGTCGTTCACAGCATAGATCTCCATCATGATCTACACGACGTACCCCGCCGCCAGCCTTGCTGGCTGATGGACCATTCTGTACGTTTACATTCCACCTTTCCGAGAGCTGGGGGGTTGTTGGCATGAAAGGGAACGTGGACGCGGTTTTAGGGAGAGACATGCAGTCCTCGCGATGGCATCAAGACCGGATTTGGAGAGCCCTGAAGAAATTCATTGAGACTCCTTTCGGAAAGCTGGACGTTTGAGATGACTTTCACCGAGGGCGTTTGCTGAACTGGGGCAAAGACGGATTGCTACTATCGTCTGCGCCGTAAACGATCAGTCGCCCCAAATTCTCACCGTTCCCTAACCACTGTCTTGTCACGGCACAGCGACCACCAGTTGGCCCCAGCTGTAATAAGTGAGAGTGAGAGCTGGCTTCTAGAAGTGCGGGAAGGGAGCTGCTGTGGAGAACCTGAGCTGGCAAACTTGAGGAATGAAAAGATTCTGTCCTTGGAACGCACGCCATTAATCCGTTTCGAAACGAGACCATTTCAAGCAGAGGTATTCTGCCGTCCCAAAGGGCGGGTTCTAGCCTCGTCTCCCGTTCAATATATGCGAAAGAGGGGGGGGGGGAATGGTTTGGTTTATGTAATGCGGGATGCGGTAGATGGGGGAGGCAAACTTTGCTGGATGGGTGCATGACAATAGCTTGGGTATATAGTGGCGGTTGATTAACTGCTGCAGATGGGGCATTTCGGTTGATGTACGGGTACAATATCGAGGGCAGAGAAAATTGGTGGTTGCCAAAGTGTCAGTGGTGTCAAAGTTTGGCAAGATAATGTTAAAAGATGCAGCAGATATGCCAAGTCAGCCGAGCCGAAGAGAAGAAGGATATAGTTGAACCACTCCATTATCGTGTAGTCGAAGAAAAAGGGAAAGATGGGACGCAAAAGATCGTCGCTGTATTGGCACCCTGCCGTTCACACCACCTTTTGAGCAAATGGTGTGTATTGATGAGGAGAAACGGAAAACTCGCCGAGGAGAGAGAGGGAGGGAGTTGAGAGAGTTTTCGTGAGTGTGTGGAAGATGCCGTCGTGATTCAGATGGTGTACGTAAGCAGTGGTTTACTGCTGAGGTTTGCACAACTTGACGGAGTTGTGAACAGACGATGGAGGCTCCATAAAATAACGACTGCCACCTGATACCTCGTGTTGATTGCTAGCACATGGCGCTTATTCGTGCCCATCCGTGACACCAGTCCATCTGAATTGATTGATGGATCAACGCTTTCCTTCAACGGCTGTGACAGTTGACCGGCGGCGGCGGCGGCCCTTTGATGGATCAAGATCAGATCAGATCAAAGCCACCACGTGTTGAAAAGGACAAACGACCATCAAGCCCCCAAAGCTGGCTGAGGGTTAAAGAATTGGAACGGAGAAACAGACGGGCTTTTGGATGAATTGAATTGCCCACCCACAGCATGCAAGCTTGAAACCAAACTGCCCTGTGTAGGGATAGTTGCCTGTAGCGGGCACTCCAGCATTGAATGATGGTCCAATAACAAGGGCCCGCTTGAGCTGGAGTGGGCACGATCCTTAATTGAGCTAGAACCCCCAGGTCCAGGCTACTTGATGGTATGCCGCTGGAGACTGCGCAGCACGTGGAGAAAGGAAGTATCCGGTACCTGAAACTTCACCCCATTTTTAGGTCCGGACCATGCGCCACCGTGCGCCCGTTGGCCAATAACTGTCTGCCTGCCCCTTTAGTAAACGGCCGAGTCCGTTAATCGTGGACAGCTTCTCTCCTCACCAGGCACCTGAAGCCCTGAGTGCAGTTCCATTCCAATGATTCCACGGCTGTGGTGGCTCCATTCCATCCACCAGCGCAGGTTCAACGCGCGTCTCCAGTGTTCCCGTCTTGCAGCTGATCGTTGAAACCCCGCACTTTTCTTTTCAGACGACAAATATCTCGTCGTCTGTGGATGAACGGTAGGGTAAACTCGTCAGCTCACAAGCACGTCCGTCTGTGAGAGATTAAACCTGTGCCCACCATTCGTTTCCCTCCTGGGGCACGGTCTGGTTTTTGATTTTTGAATGAGTGGTGTCGCTCGAGAAGGGGCCCTCCGTTTCAGGCGTTTAATCTCCAAGTCACTTTGCATAGATATTGAGCTCCACAGTTACTCGTTATCCTAACGGTCCCCCAAGCCAAGCTGGGTGCCCTGGTTCGTGTAATATTCCCACTGCTACCCTCACCTGCACCCTTGCTTGCAGCACTCCGCCCCAAAGGTCTTCCCCCCTTCCCTCTTCCAGCCCCTTGTTGTTTCTTCCCCTTCCTCTGGGGCGTCCTGCGCTTTTCGTTCGTTCGTTCCTTCTTCTTACCCTTCCCTCCCCCTTTCTCCCCTTCCTGTCCGTCGACATCTCCAACCCGGCGATTCTCTTCACCAAGTCCCCGACGACGTCGTTGCCACCAGACAACACCGCGACTCGTCGACTTGTCCAGCGAAGAAGAACCATCCAACCGGCGACCTCCCGATGCCCGCTCTGACATGACCCGTGGACGCGATTACTCGAGACCACGAAGGTGAAGCACCAAGAAAACCAGCAAAAATTCAAAGGCCAATTGGACGATATCTCGTCAAGACACTCTTTTATTAAACATCGATCGCATTCGACTCTCGAGTCGCAGCAAATTGTGAGTTGGACTGGATTGAAAAAGAAGAAGCGGGAGAGTGATGAGGGCTGCATAAGGGGTTTGAGGGCGCACAAGAGCCGGCCGACCAGCGCTGCGGCCACGAGCACGGAAGACAACACCAATCTCTACCGTCTGCAGGGTCGATCGTGGGGATCAGTTTATGCAACCGAAGTCATCTGGGAGCGGGAGGAGAACGCATTTCACGAAAACCAGGGTTTACTAACCAAATATCATCAGAACACACACACAGACATACACACTCGTTGATACTTTGTTGTCAAGTACATTCATTATTATTATCCTGACAAGTGAGTGTTGCCTCACAGCACGAGTACGGGACCGGCCCGGGTGGCGCTGACAATGCATTGTTTGGGAATTGGTAGACACACCACATACTCACATTTACACTTTCGGTGTCGGCCTCGAGGCTCATTCGATTCAACTCAGCTAATTAGCTCCGAAAGACCCGCAACAAACACGCATTGGAAATTGAGGGAGAATGAAGACAGCTTCGGTTTTGGTGGCGGCATTAGTCGCCGCCTCGTCGGCGGCTGCCGAAGTAGCGACAAAGCCTAAGATCTACTTTCCGCGACACGTGAAGAGGCAGTTTGGGAATTCGACAATACCGACGCCCACGCTTGATCCTGAGCTAAGCGTTTCAACTTCGACAGAGAACCTGAGCGTAACAGTAATTGTCACATCGGTCCCTGTCGCCACTGTCACCATCACACCGACCTCGACCTCGACCCCAGATCCCATTGATGACGATGAAGAGGAGGAGGAGGAGGAGGAGGAGGAGGAGCCTATTGTCATCGTGCCGAGTGGTATTGTCACTACCACGACCACGTCCACCTCCGCCAGCGCGTCGGAATCCGCGACTGAATCTGCGACCGAGTCGGCGTCAGTTGCGTCGTCCACTCCGGCGGACGAGGAGACCACAACCTCCACACCAACTGAGGAGGAGCCCACCGCAACCCCTACTGCTTCGGTGATAAGCTCGCAGGAGCCTGATCCGGAAGAGACCACCACTGAGGAACCGGAGGAGACGACTACCCCTACTCCTACCGTTGGGCCGACAGCTCCTTCCAGCAGCAGCAGTGTTGAGCCGGAGCCCACCGTTTCGTCTTCTGACGAGCCCGAGCCCCCAGCTACTACGAGCTCTGAGCCCGAGCCTCCAGTTACTACCAGCACGGAGCCCGAACCTCCAGTCACGACCAGCACGGAGCCCGAGCCTCCGGTTACTACCAGCACTGAGCCCGAGCCCCCAGTCACGACCAGCACGGAGCCTGAGCCCCCGGTCACGACCAGCACTGAGCCCGAGCCTCCGATCACTACCACCGAGCCTGAGCCACCCATTACCACCACTAACAGCACTTTGCCGGAGCCCCCAGTCACTACCAGCACCGAGCCTGAGCCCCCGATCAGCACCAGCACCGACCTCGATCCACCGATTATCACCATCAACAGCACTCTGCCGGAGCCTCCGACCACAACGACCACCCTTGATCCGGAGACTACTGATATCACCAACCCTGTCACCACCGACCCGGTGACGGATGAGCCCACTTCTGTCATCACCGACCCAGTGACGGATGGGCCTACTTCTGTCAGCACAGATGGCCCAATCATCACCGACGAACCCTTGCCGGGAAACACCACTTCTACGGAGCCGCCCATTACCGATCCGCCAACGTCACAAACCACCACAGGAGACACGTCCGTGCCCACTGACGGGTCAAGCTCTGTGATCATCAGCAATCCATTCTCCAACACCACTTCGATTCAGGAGCCAACAAGTGTCACTTCTGACGATCCGCCTATTACTACCGAGCCACCAACTTCTGCCATTCCATCGGACACCACTTCTGTGCCAATCTCCAACCCAGGCGCTAGCAACATTACCTCGATCCCGGTTTCTATCGAGACTAGCGAACCTGTAACTCTTGGCCCTACCACGGTTCCGCCGACTAGCGAGCGTGTCACCAGCATCGGCGTCATCGGAAGCACCACCCAATCCGCACCATGGCTCCCGACAACAATCATTGTGGCGCCGACTTCGACGACCGCATCAGGCGCTGTTCCCACAACCGCCAGTGGCATCCCCACGAATTTTCCCAAGGCCATCCAGCCCGAAAATGGAAACGATGAGATTCCGGATGACACGGTTCTGATCCAGATTGGCTTCCAACAGGGATACAACTACCCCTTCTTGGTCAGCGAGAACAAGGCTGCGGCACAAATCTTTAAGTATCTTCCCAGGGCGCTGGCCGAGGCCGCACAGTTCGACATCTCGAAGGCCCAGGTTAAGAGACTGGTTCCTTTGGATACTCTGAGCTCGCTGGGTTACATTACCGCCTGTGCCATTGTCACGTACCCGCAGTCCATGGTTGATGCTTTATCTAGTGACATAAAGTTCCCCAATGCTCCGCTGTACAGAAACCCCGACATCCTCGTTTACAACCTCACTCAGCAAATCAACCCGGCTATCCCCATTCAGTTAGGCTCGACGTACGAGGGCGGTTCAATCGGTGGAGGGGGAGGTGGTGGCGGTGCCAACGGTGGCGGCAGCGGCGGTGACCCCTTCGGCACCGGTGGCGATACCAACAACCCGACCGGATCCCAGCGTGGAACCACTGCCGCTATTGCCGGCGGTGCCGTCGCTGTGGCTGCCGCGTATGGTGTGGTCATGTTTGTTATTGCCCGTCGGTACAAGCGCAAGAAGCAGCTGCACCGCCGTGCCAGCTCCATCAGCAACCCATCTGACATGCGGGAGACGCCTCGCGGCGGTAGCCCTGCGCTCATGGGTGGAGCTCTCCTGAGCAGGGACTTTACCGGTTATGGTGCTGTCGCAGGTGGCTCAGGGTCCGGATCAACCGGACAGCCGGGGGGTCGGGATAGCCACGGCAGCGGGCGGAGCGGCGCCGGCAACTCTGGACGCTTCATCTCTGCGCCTGTCGCGGCTGAGAACTCGCTCGGGTGGAACTGAGAGAGGAAAGCACAGCTTTTTTTTCTTTCTCCTGGATTACGACCTGATCTGACCGCCATGTAGAGCCCACCGCCACTGGGGTGTGTTGCTTTCGGTGCCGACTCTGAACATTCTTATCTTTCGCCACCCAAGCAACAACATGACCACCTCCCTCAAGCAACGACAATGACGACGGATTATCCATTTTTTGACGTTTGAGTGTTGAGCGAAGAGCGAGAATCCCGGAATTTTTTTTTTTTTTACTTTTTATTTTGTCTTTTTTCAGCTTCGATACCCCTCGGGCGGTTTTTAGCGCGTGTTGTTTGCTTTGTTTAACCGCTTCCGCGAGTCTTTTTGTCACCAGCATCTTTATCAACTGCAAAAGCCTCACAGCCGGATACCATCTTGTATAGACAGACGGACGGGAAAAGGATACACACAGTATTTGACTTTCGACATTTCTCAGAGTCGACTGCACGCGCGGAACTTTCACCCTTGCTCACCGTCATCAACCACCATCATCAACCACCATCGCCAACCACGAATCAACCCTTTTTTATCTTTTTTTTTTTTCTGTTTTTTTTTTCTGTCAACCTTTTTTGTTATTTACAAACTTACTGTTATTATTTTATCCACACCTCTTCTTGAGAATATCGGGGCGGGGAAAACGAAAATTACCATTACTACATCCTCCGGGTCGTATTTATTTTTATTCTGGAACCTTTTTTGTGTATAAAGAAAGTCGACGCTGGGGGTGTTTGCTTTACTCGTGCCATATTTTCAACACTTCTTCTCCCTCATCACTGTTTCTACTTTCTCGATAAGAGAGAGCAAGAAGGACAGCCAACCCACCTTTTGCTGGTTGGGCTGTTTTGGTGGTGGGGACTTTTTTAGTATTAATTACTTTTTTGAGGAGAGAGAGAGAGCGAGGGATGAAAGGGGTGAGAGACAGGAGAGCAAAAATGGGGATAGGCAGTGGGACTATGTGGTGGTTGAGAGATGGTTGATGTCTAGCAGAGGATTTTGGACATTTTTCTTGTCTGGGTTGCGAGATGATTAAAGGCAAGATTTACACACATGAGGGGAACGCAGGTTCCTTTTTTTGTGAAAGATTATTCTCGAGACTACTTGACTCCATGGCTGTGTACATAGCAAGAGAGGAGATGAGATTTGTGTAGAGTCCAGACAAGAAATTGAAGGTTGAATACCGTGCAGCCTGAAGTTTGCTATATATTTTGGAGGTGAAAGTTTTGAACCGGATGGAAATCGAGAATCTACTCCTCCAGTGGACTACTTGCCGGACAGAGATTGTGAAAATTGAGGGGACACGGCGCTAGTCAGTGATGTTGGGATGAAAAACGGTCTGAAAGGGGTCTGTTGTTCTTGTGTTGTTCAAGCGTTTGCGTTACAGCGAGAGAGCTAATGCCCGTTGTCATCCCAACGTTTTATCCCAACGCTCTCGTGTTGTCTGAGATTTCCTCGAAAGTCTTCGAGCTGAAGGATTTCAGGTGCCACAAACACAACCTTGAGATGAGACTGATGGTTTCAGCTCTCAGTGTCTGGGGAGGAGGGTAATGGAACCAGTGATGTGTAAATGAGGGGTGGGTTAGCCAATTTCATTGGCTGGGTGAGCTACCTACTACTGGTCCCGATGCGGACAGGATGCAGTGTGTTGCTGCTGTGCGGCGGGAACAGGAGCCAGCAGGGACGATCAATTCTTTGGTTCATTTGTTGCGAATTGTTCTTATTTTGTCATTTCTTCAACTGATTACTTTTTCTCACTCCATCATCGGATGACAGCGATTGCAGTTTCAGATGAAAAGTGTTTGGGCGAGAGTGAGCAAGAGACAGACGTCCACTTACACGCGCGCATCAAGCGACCCCCACTAGCCCGCGATTTTTCCCCCTGACGACTTCCCTGCGGGAGGGTGGATGAATGACGATGCTGGACAACGACAACAAAGAAGGCCAATCACCACCGTCACCAACAACCGACGATGCTACTCAACAAATCTCATCACCCTCGTCGACATCAACCACAGCCGGCGGCGATGGTCCTCCTAACGAAAAGAGAAAAAGGATCATCACCCCTCCTACCACGTCAACTGGGTCATGGGAGTCCTCACTGTTGCCATCAGACTCTTCAGACTCAAACGACCCAGAAAAGGGATTTGAGCACGACGGGGAATTCGAACTGTTTGATCGAGGCAGAGGTCTCAACCGGAGGGCAAGGCATGATGACGGGGACGATGACGATGACGAGGAGCAATCGCCCAGGACGGGGAAACGGAAGCCTAGGAAGACGGAGTTTAGCTACACGGCCGAGGAGGAGAGGGTGGTGGTGAAAAAGTTTGACAGCAAGGTGGTGGTTTTCATGGCGTTGCTGTACATGCTGGCGTTTTTGGACCGGTCCAGTATGTCACCTTCGAAGGGTTGGTGTGAGGGCTTGCTGACACGAGAACAGATATCGGCAATGCCCGGATAGCCAATATGGACAGTGACCTCCAGTCCGACCCTCCTAACCCGCAGTTTTATTCGTATGCCCTGTCGTCGTTTTACCTGGCGTATCTTCTGTTTGAGTGGATGGCTATCCTCTGGAGGTTGGTTCCGGCGCATATCTACGTGTCGGTGCTGGTGGCGTCGTGGGGGGTGGTGGCTTGTCTGCAGGGCATTGCCACCAGCTACCCCGTCTTGATCACCTTGAGGTTTCTGCTCGGGATCGGAGAGGCAGGGTTCACCGGCGTGCCCTTTTACCTGAGCTTCTTCTTCAAACGAGAAGAATTGGCCCTCCGAACAGCAATCTTCATCTCTGGCATGTTTGTTTCTCAATTTCAATACATCTGTTATGTGGAGGATACTAATTGCTGCTGTTTTGACAGCCGCCCCTCTAGCAACCTCCTTCTCCTCCACCCTCGCCTTCGCAATCACCTCCCTCTCCTCCCACATCCCCATCGCCCCCTGGCGCCTCCTCTTCCTCGTCGAAGGCCTCCCTTGCATCTTAATCGCCCCCCTCGCTTTCAGTACAATCCCCGACTCTCCCTCCACCGCCCCCTTCCTCACCCCCCGACAAAAGAAAATCGCCCGTTTCCGCCTCCCCAAATCAACACCCTCCTCCTCTTCCACCGGCAGCAGTGGTCTCATCGCCCTAAAAGACCCAGTCGCCTGGGTCACCTCCCTGATCATCCTCCTCACAAACCTAGCCTATAGCTCTCTCCCCGCCTTCCTCCCCACAATCCTAACATCAATGGGCCACACCCCCCTCTCCTCCCAAGCCCTCTCTGCCCCTCCCTACCTCTGTTCCTTCCTCACCGTCCTTGTCACCGCTTACCTATCAGATCTCTGCCGCACCCGAGGCCCCTTTTTAATCTTTCACGCTATTTCTTCCTGTGCTGGCTACCTTGTATTATCCCTCTCCCACCCTCTCGGTCTCGAGCCAGGCAGTTGGATCAGATATATAGCCGTCTTCCCGGCCGCGATAGGCTTCTTCAACGTTGTGGTATTGACCATAGCCTGGAACGTCAACAACCAGCACGGAGGCGCCAGGGAAAAGGGTGTGGGGTTTGCCCTCATGCAAGTTGTTGGGCAGCTGGGGCCGCTGGTGGCTACGCGGTTGTACCCCGACCAGGATGGCCCTTACTACACGACCGGGATGGGCGTCTGCGCCGCGGCTATGGGCGGTGTGGTGGTGCTGGCTGGGGGGTTGAGGGTTTACATGAGGAGCAAAAACAAAAAGTGGGATGGGGAGGAGAAGGAGATGAGAGGGGAGGAGGGGGTGCAATTGATGGATACCACCAGCAGGAGGGGAGAGGAGGGAGAAGGGAGTGGGTTTAGGTATATGCTTTGATTTCTTTCTTTTTTTTTTTTGCTCGCGGTGATATGTGGTGGGAATTGGAAAATGGGTGGAATATTTTCAGGTTAGATTATGGGTTTGAATAGCGATGTCAGGCTTGGTCCAGAGGGCATATATACCATGACATGGTTTGAGGGGTATGGAAGGTATAGCGCTCTTGGATGGATTTCAACTTGGTTTCGTATAGGGAAGGAAAACGTTAGTATTTTACGATTTTTAGGACATTAGAATCTACACAACTTGAGCCATCTCAGATCACATTCCTAAAGTCCAACGGCATTATTGACACCTGCCAGCTACCCTACATACCTTACAAAAAAGAAATCAACGCCTTGTGCCCCCCATTCATGTGCTTTGCTTACGGGACTACCCCCCGCCTGTCCCAAACACCATTCAAAGCATCGCAGCAAAACACCAACAAAACAAAACTCCTACAAACCTTTCCCCGCTCCAAGTGGAAGAAATCCATCGCAATGATTGTTCCCTTGTGCCATGTCCCGCCGCTCAAATAGTACCCTTAGGGCTCCCAATCATCGTCTAGCTCTGGTTCCGGCATCCCAATTTGGAACCTAGCCGCCATCATGTCATTGAACCGCCTGTAATCCGCATTGAGCTCATACCTCGGCAGCTGGCTCAGCTGCTCCTCCTCGTAGAGATCATACCCGTCGTCGTAGAGGCCAGCTATGCCCCCAGAATTGAAAGGCAACTCCTCATCAGTAGTAGGCGGCTCGATATCTGCGCCCTCGCTGTGGACCGCTTCGTTATTATTCCTATGTCGATCCTCCTCCTCCCTGTGGCCCGTTTCTCGGTTCTCCTTTTCATCATCTCCCCCATCCTCACCGGCATGCTCCTCCTGCCACGGAGGCGGAGGAGAGCCAGGAATAGGCCTCAAGCCCTCAGCAAACGTCAACCCTCCACCAAAAACCTCAATCTCTTCCACAAACTCTTCTGCCTCCGCCTCGTCTTCCTCCTCGAGTTCATGGTCCAGATCCTCGTCTTCGTCTTCTTCCTCGTCCTCTTCCACCTCATCTGAATCGGACCCATCATCTTCATCGCTATCTTCCTCGTCATCTTCAGCATCCAGGTCGTCGGAGTCGTTGTCATTGTCGACTACAACCGTCAATATGACAGAGAGCTCCATGGGAGAGAAGAAAGGCGTACGCAGAGGCAACAGACTGTTCAGCATCTCCCCCATTTCGTCCGAATTGGTGTCATACTCGTGGTCCGATACCTTCCAAAAGGCAGTTGGGCCGCAGGGGCCGTGCTCGTTGTAGTCCCTGGCGGGTGTCATAAGTCAGCAGTGCTCTCCTACAGAAACGGGAAAAAAGCAGACATACTTATCAAACCAATTGCCAATCACACCCCTGGCTGCCTTCCTACCGCCGAGCTGGAAACCCTCGCTCTTCCACCGCTCCTCCCCGTCGTAGATCGAGTACGTGGTCCATCTCACTTCTCCCTCCTTCGTCATTCTCACCGTCCCCTTGAGGTCCGAGTCAGCATTGCCATCCCAAGACCAGTCCAAAGCTCTTGACTGTCCCTCGAAGTGAACCACTGGCCAGTGTCCATCATCTCCTGAATCAGGATCCGCAGGCTCGATCTTTGTGACGTGGACCTTCATGAGAATGAGTCTCACTGCCTCGCCGGTGCTGAGAGGCTCCCGGGGAGTACTATCCGCCGATAGTCCATCACCATCGTTATGATTGTGGAAATTGAAGTGAAAGAAGTCGGTATAATCTATTTCCTTTGCTGTTAGCACCACACACTCGCAAGTGAACACTCAAAGAGATACATACCAAGGAAGCAAACAACCCTCAACCAAGTCCCATTTACACCATAAGGGTCCCTCTTCCCAAGCTCCTCCAACTCTAACCGCTTCTCCCTCTCCTCCTCATCTCCGTCTTCCTCCTCCTGCAATATTTTGTTTTCCAGGTTGGCAAGAACATTCTCAGGCACCCAAGGGATATAACTCCCCTCCCAGCAACCACCAAATCTCTTTCCCCAAATGTGCTCAACCGCATCAAAGAACGCCAGCCCTTTTGCCCTGAGATTGGTACCAAGCACAATCATGATCGCCTCCGCCTTCTCCCAGTCAACCCTCAAACCCGGCTTCTCCTCCCCCTCCCCACTCTTGGGAGTGTAAAAAGGCCCCCAAGCCGTCTCATCCCTCCGATACTCCCGAATATCATAAACCTTGGCACAAGCAGTAGCATAGGCCCTCTCTGGCAACGACCACTTCTTGAGCGAGCTCCCCGACGTTACATCCCTCAACAAGTCCGAAATCCCCAGCAAGCAATGCAGATGCGCGCTCATCCGCCTCCGCTCCCTCTCCTCCTCCGACACCCCCCCAAGCGGCCTCACCACAGTCTTGGGACTGATATAACCAGAATGTCTGTGAGGGTGTTTGTGAATTCGCTTGAAAATCGCCGACTGGTAAAAATAACTCTCCACCGCCCCATTCCAGCGCTCGTCAAATGCCAACCTTGGAGCCTCCTCAAGTATCCTCGTCAAATACTCACAAGTCGCAGACCGGTGATACGTCTCCGCATTCACCAACCTCGCAGATAATTCCTCAGACCCGTGCTCCAGGGGCGGGATGCTCTTCAGCAGCCTCGTAACAGTCCGGTGAACAAACGGCAGCTCCCTCACGACAGAGGGGCGAGGCTCGACAAAATTCTCATTTTCAGGAATAAGCCACTTGGCAGCAATGACCTGCTCAAGGTGAAGCAAATCCTGAAGTCCCTGCACGAAGTTGATGCCTATCGTCGAAACGGGCTTGTCCTGTTGTTCAACTTATTAGCCACATGTCCCCACATCCCTCCCTGGCCCCCCATGCCGCACAGTTACACACCAGAATCCGGAGGTAAATATCCCGACAAAGCGGATTGTTCCCCGTTACAAACTCCTTGAACGCCCTGCAAACCCGCGGCAGAGTCCCCAGGTCCCTCGGGTCGAGATACGCCAGGATATTGTGGAATATCTCCGGCGGGAGCGACAAGATGCCAACCATGATCTCGGCGACAGTTGGTGAGCCTGAGTCGGAGGGACAAGTCTCCGGTGACTGGTGACTTGCGATTTCGTCCGTCGATGTCATGAACCGGACAACACACCAAGCCGATGAAGAATCTTTTTTTGATGTTATGAGAGTTTGGTAATTTGGGCGAAAGTGATGATGTCGCCGCCCCGTTTGCCGCTCTGTTGGGTAACTCAATTAGTGTTTCGGCGATAAGAGCTCCCAAGACCGAACCTCACCTTACCCACCAAACACATCATCAGTCAGCAGAGTCCCAACCCACCTCTTGGACCAAACCGATGAAGAACAAACGCCCTGTAGCGTTTCACAAGAAACGGAACTTACAGTCTCTTGTTGTTTTGCTGCACGAAGCCGTCGATCAGAAATCCTGTCAATTTTGTGATTCTCAGTATCGTCGAGTTGTTGTGTTGCTGCTGTTGCGTAGTTTCGTTGCCCCTCAAAGATGCCATTCGTAGGCTCGACTTGAGCTCACAGGAAAAGGGTTAGCTGGCCAACGTTTGTAATCGTGAACGTGGGGGTGTTGCCACTCCAGGCCGCCGCTGCTTCCCGTCCCGGTTCTTGTCTTCTTGCCTCGTTTCTTCCTTCAAAAGTGATGGAAAGGAAGCCAGCGACAGGAGCAAACGACGCCTACCTGCCTGCCCGTGACGCGGTAGCTTGTTGGGGAAGCTCGCTTGCCTGAGCTCTGGGACCCAAGAAGCACCTGAGCAACCCCGCACAATTGGAGCATGGAGGTCAGTGTCAGGTCCCGGTCCGAACTACGAGGCAGCTATGGCGTCAACGTCTCAAGGGACCTACCTTTTTTTTACCACTGCAAGCAATGATTTTGTGTCTGTATGTGTATGGGGCACATAACTACCTAGCTGTAAAGTTGTCGGAATCCCAGATGCTACTTGCAGACAACAACCCCCACGCTCGTCCCCTGGGTGTAACTAGATCTACACTCCCCCCCTTGCCGTCCCTTCGTTTTGTCCTGTAGGTTAAAACCTCTGGTACCGACCCTATTGCTATCCCAATACGTCCAGTACATAAAAACCAGCACCTTTACCCCCACGTCCTATGCTCGACAGAGTCACCGACAGATACCGGCATGTCTTGTCCATCTTGGCATATATTCAATTCCTATTCCCCTGTCATCTCATCACTCTCTTAATTACAGGAGCGAAGGAGATATTCTGGGGAAAAAAGGTATCATGATTTGTTGTCGATATGATGATGCTATGTGTAGTGGCCTAGTAAGATAGGTATAAAGCATGACCAAAAAAAAAAAAGAGAGAAAAAAAAACAGAAAATGAACAGAAAGCAGGGGTATAGTGTTTTAAAAAAAGACTTGAAAAAAAGAACTCGATGTGCGTGTGAAAATGTCAATGAATAATATGCCCTCCCTTCCGCTTGACAACCCATGCCCCTTCCTCTAACAACCTATGCCCCTTCCCTTAACAATCCATGTCTCCTCGCCCCTCCCCCCAACAAAGACCTTGCTTTTTTTTTTTTTTTTTTTTTTTTTTTTTTTTTTTTTTAAAAAAAAAAAAAAAAAAACCTTCATCATTCTCATAATAATAGACACCTTCCCAACTTTCCATCCATACACTTCGCTGCATTGAATAACGCATCTTGAGAGATTGTAATAAGCCTCCCAAGTACCACCGTATGATGCCTGCTGAAAATAACACAAAAAGGCCTCCGAAAATACACATATGTATATATATATATATAGCTCAACTAATGCATCTGCCCCATATTCAGATTAATACAGTTGCTCAGCAGGGTGGCGCCCTCGTGGAGCAGCTGCCATCTCGTCACTTCAAAGGTGTCCTTTAGGATCATCAGCATCGGCGTATTGTGGCTGATCCCTTTCATTGTCTTGAGCTCCTCTGGCGACGCTGGGCTGCCATACTTGGCAAGGTACTCCCGCATTTGTCTGACCTTATCCTGCTGTGTCGTGGGGACAGGAATCTCCGGACTAGGCCCCTCGAGAGCATAACCATAGCACCAAACCACCAGAGCGGCAAAGTACAAGACCCAGGGTCGGTTCAACAAGACGTCGTCTCTGGCGGAATAGATGTCGTCATACCGGCCGTATCCGTTCGAGCTGGGTGTGGCTACCCGGTCAGGCTGTAGGACCGAGTTGAGGAACTTGAGAGCATAGTACGTCGCGTCCCGTGCCTTCGCGGTTGGGGCCCACTCTCTCATCCGTTTCGACGCGCTGGCAACATCCTGCTGTCCAATGGCTCGGCCAAGCAACCTCTTTGCTCGCGCGTGCATCTGGCAGTCGACAATATCCACGTGCATGGCCATGTGTGCCAAGTGGTGAAGAACGATTCGACTCTCAAACACGACATTCGCTTCGCTGTGGTCCTGGGTGTGGAAATAAGGGTCGGTCGACGCCTCGCCGCGCTTAAATAACGTCTTGTCAAAGTCGCCCTTCCACGAGTCGAAAGCCCTGGTCAAGGTAGCCCGCCACTTATCCCGGCCACCGAGCGCCTGCCCGACTGGACCACCGAGAGAGTTGACTTGCAAGTCTCTCTGGTTCATGTGCCAACTGACGCTGAGCAAACCAGCCATCAGGATGGTGCGGCCAAACGAGTTGGTCTGCACCTCATGGCCGCTCAGTGTTCGCTTGAGGCCTTCCAAAAAAGCAACAGGCTTGTTACCCACAGCTAGAAGCTGCGACTCGATCCTGCCCACCTCGGCACCGCTCGTGGCCTTCCACAACTTATCGTCACAAGGCAACGGCAGG
This sequence comes from Triangularia setosa, assembly GCA_033296915.1. Lineage (NCBI taxonomy): Eukaryota > Fungi > Ascomycota > Sordariomycetes > Sordariales > Podosporaceae > Triangularia > Triangularia setosa. The sequence goes on along the minus strand of MU866083.1, from coordinate 486,700 downwards.
CGCATCTCGTGCGCTACCATGACCGTGGAATGTCCAAACATGGTGGCGTGGATAGAGTCAATGACAAAGGCGGCAAAAGCAGCGCGCCGCGTCGACTCCCCAGCGATCCAATGATTCCACCATTCGCTTGGCGTGTGTGCCATCCCAGAAGTCGACGAGTGCCTCGAACCATTGGTCTTGTCGTCTCTGGGATTTGGTGGTGAATCCAGGGCAGACTTGCCAATCAGAGCTCGCCCACGACGCATGAGAGTTATGGTAGTAGCATGATGGATATGGGCTCTCTCGTGAAGCTCGCGGGTCGAGTACATCTTCTCGTATAGTTCCAGCAGGAGGAGCGTCTGGAACACCCAGAGCTTTGCAGGCGGTCGACAGTTGGGATCCTGGAACATTTCCCACCTGAGATGCCACGCCAAAAAGTTGGAAAGTTGCGCGCCTGCTTTTGTGACTTTTTGACCGTGCGTCTTGTCGAGGCAGGCGGCACCGATGGTCATCATTGCAATCAACAACAGATTGGGCGTCTTTTCTGGAGAGAAAGTCGGCTTGTGCAAGATAGGAACCTGATCGCTAAAGTGAAGCCAGTACGAGCCGATGTACGCCTGCATCATCTTGCGACTAAGCATGTGCGTGTCGTCGTTGCGATCGCCCTCGAGTATGCCTTCGCGCTGCCGTTCGACTGGTGCCTGGCCATTTTCGTGGAATCTTTCCTTGATAAACTCGAAGATCTCGGCGCTCTTCTCGTCGGAAATGACCGACTCGGGGAGGTTTTGATCCAAGAGGTTAGTGACAGACATTATTTGCTGCGGCCCCGTCGAAGATGGGAAATAACCCATCTGGCTAGGATCATTGCCGTAGTATGGCACGCTAAATTGACTGGAGAATTCTCCATAACTGTGAAAGCAAGTCAGCATAAAGGCACTTTGATGATGACCAGCAAGGACTTACTTGTATCCTCCCCCTTGTATCGGTACAGCCATAGGAGAGCCGTCCGTGTGAGCAGTGTTGAACAGATACGCCATGAAATCCTCGGGCATACCGACATAGGGCGATTTATTCAACATGCTGTCACTGCCAAACACGGGCATGGTCTGGGGCATGGCCATCTGATCAAGTAGCATCATTTCACCTCCCGGCTGTTGATGCTGGTCAGAGTACTCGGTCGTCGTTGGCGGCGCATATGCTTGCTGTTGCTCCTCACGAGCAACACCGCCAGCCGACGAAGTGGGGAATTCCGATGGCGGCAGACTGAATGGAGGGAAGTTTTGCGGTGGTACATATGACATCCCGCCGGCAGACTGAGGAGTTCCTGATGGCTGACTATGGTAGCCTGGCTGGTTCGAAACAGGTGATAAAACACCGTACGGACCAACATTTGTTTGGATAGACGGCCGTTGGGGGCCCGTTGGAGAATGCAGTGGCTGCCGTTGAGACATGTGCCCGTAGTTGTGGTCGTGGTGCATATAGTCAACGGGGCCGTTAGGCCCTCCATTCGGGTAGCCGGCTGGTGGTGTGTTGGCCATCGGAGAATATGGCAAGCCATCTTTGGGAGACTGATATTGCATAGTCAAAGCACGGCCTTTGTTGTATGCTGTGCCTGGTCGGTTGACTTCAGGAGAAGCAGAGCCCGCCGTCATGAACGGAGACCGAGTATCAGTAATAGGCGAGGCTTGACTCATCAACGAATCCTTGCGATTGAGGGCCGACCCCTTTGCCGTGTGTCGGTCCTTGTGGCGATTGCAAAGATCGAGCCGAACGAACGTCCTCTGGCAGTCACCGATGCCGCATTTGTACACTTGCTTCGGATTATGGTTGAGCTGATGGCGGTAGCTTTTGACAGGCAAGAATGTTAGCACAAAGACAAATTCGCATTGACACTGATGGTATAAAATCACATACAGATGCTCTGCCCTAGAGTAGCTCTTTCCACAGCCCTTTTCAGGACACTCAAACTTCTTCTCCTGGCCCTTGCGACTTCTCCTACGTTTCCGCGCGGGGCCTTCAGAGTTGGACGAGTGAGCGCCATCTCCGCCATCCTCAGCATCATCTAGATCGAGACCATCCACGTCTTTGTCGTCAGACCGGCTGCGTGTGCGGCCTCTTTCATGGTCTTCGTGCTCCTGTTTTATGTTTTCAGGAGGCGTAGGCTCCTGCCGAGGGGGCATGGACTGCATAGTTCGTGATGCCGGTGCTGGAGGTTTGATTTCATTTGGCTGGGATGTGAGAACAGAAGCCATGATGTTCTCGTATGGTGATTTCCAATCGCAAGACACCGGCACTGATTGGGCTGCACCGTTGAATGAATAACCTTTGTTAAGTCACACAGATCCGGGGTAGAGATATTGAGGAAGGTCCCGAGTGACGCGTTATGTCGTTTTCTCTTTTCACAAATGCCCGGCTGGCAAGTGTGACGATGGACGATGAATCGGGATCGTCCGCGGGACTTACAGCACAGTGCGTAAAATAGGTGAAGCGTGCTTTGTGGAGAGATAGATATACGCTCGATGAGGTGACACGAGGTATAAGGCAGACGTGCTGTGAATCGATAGGGCGGTTTGTAGTGTTATGGACTGCTGGATATGTCGCTCAAGACGCGCCAAAGAGGGGGAAGGAGGTGTTCGTGGAGTTGGGGACTCGCTCTCGACCTCACCAGAACCAATTGGGACGAGGCTCACGATATCATGGCAGGCAAAACTCAACACCGCGGCAAAGTATTTGGAAGAGGAACCCGGAAGGCTGGCTCAGCCCGGCGCCTCCCGAAGAAGAAAAAAAAAAGAAGGGAAATTTTCTTTCAAACAAGAGGCAAAAAAAAACCAGGCTCGCCAGATGCCGTGCGTGTCGGAGAACACCACAGAAGAAAAAGTAGAAAGTGTTATGCGGTTCCTGGTCCGTAGCATAAGATCAGCGACAAGAGCTTTGGGAAGCGATGCGGGAAAATGAACGGAACATCGCCCGCCAGCACCAGCCAGCGGGCCACTCAGCACGGGGCACATTAGAAAAAGGGCCTAGACAGCCGAAGAGCGGGGGCAGCCGGGGTACGACGTGGTATGTGTGGGGTAGGGGTAGAGGTAGGGGGGGGTGTGGCCCAAGCAGTATCTGCAAGCAAGCTGGTGGACCAAGCGCTCGGGTGGAGCATCTTTGCTGGAACAGGCAGGGGGAGGGACGAGGGATAAAAAAAATCTTGGGTTGCTTGTGAAGGAGTTGTCCGACCTTTTGCCCAGGATGGACTGGACAAGCGGTCCCTTCCTACCGTGGCGGAAATAGCAAGCGGAAGGGAGAAAGAAAGAGAGGGAGAGAACGAGTCCAGCCAGCCACACAGGCCATAGTATAGCCTCACCACCTTCTTCACAGATGCTTTGTAGTGGTGGTGCTGCATATCATAGAAAGCCATTGTGCTCCCTGCTGCAGACCTCCGTCCATCTCGGCAGCGCATTGTCCATTGTATTCGGCTCCCTGCACGGGCGATATATGGTTGCGCACTGTCCAACTGATGTGGACGGCTGGCTGGCTGGCTGGCTGGTTGCTGTTGCTGGCCCGCTTCAATCTCGTCCCGAGCATCCATGCCCATATTGCCATCCGAAGGGTTTTGTGGTACTCGAAGAAACCAGCTTTGGAGTCTCGGGAGTGGTGGAAGGATGGGTTGATGGGGTTTGAGGGTTGCGGATAAACACTGAAGAAAGAAAAAATGAGGATACATACCTGGCCGGGTAGCGCACTCAGAGAGGCAAAGTGTTGCGGAACAGGGGATCTCGATAGACAAGGCTAAGAATAAACAGAGTCGTAATCCGCACGGGTTTGGTGGGAAGGACCGCGACGAAGAGGGGTATGTCAAGGCGAGGGGGAGGGAGCCTCAAACGTTGCTGTCGTCGGACGCAGCAGTTGCCGAAGAGATGGGATGGGATGTGATGAAGATGCGGTGCAATGGAATAGTTGCACGGGACCTGACGACTGCGTCTTTCCCCAGACTGTTGAGGCTGTCTGTCCAACCTTGGCCTCCCGTGGGCCAGGAAATGGTGTTTCTGGGGAAAAGCGGGAGAAGAAGAATCAGAGCGGCGGCAGTGTGGGGGTCTTGAGGTGATGGTCCATTCATTGGGGTTTTATAAAAAAGGACGGCCGCACAGAGGCCGTGCCGCCCGTGGCCGAAATGGGGTCCCTGAGGACTTTGCAAGTGGACCTTGTGGGTGACGAGGGGGAGGCGGCGACGGGGGGCAAGGGACATCGCCTACCCCATCCATGCCCATGCCCCATGCATCTGCACCATCGCGCCGTCTGCACCTCAGTTCACGCCCATCTCACGATGTACCGGTTGCTGCCACTCCTGGCTGCCACATGCCGCTAGGCACTTCGGGATGTTCATCCAGCACTGGGTAATATGTCTCGCTGCTTTCGAACGGATCCCAGCGCTAGAAAGGGTGAACCACAACCAGACTCAACAGCGGAAAGGTTCGTTACCAGACATGTCTGTGTACGCAAGCACCTGCCCATGGATACAGCATGTCAGGGTATCCGGCCCCAGGGCGCGGGGCTCTCCAACTGGCGGGGTCCCGAAAAGCCCGCTCTTTTTCTACCTTGAAACGGCAGTACTAGTAGAAGGGAACGGTTTGGTACGGAAAGATGGGATGATCGAATGCCACAACACCCGAGACGGTTCGGCCAAGCATCCAAACGTAGAATGAGCTTTCTACCTCCAGTTAGATTTCAAGATGAGACCCCACGGCGCTGTCAAAGGTACTCAGAGGCGTGCCACATGGTCAAAGACCGGAATTTGCAACGACAATGTTCAGAACGACAATCTACGATCCCGAGGACCTGGAAAGGGTGCGCCGCGAGCTCTCACGCCTCAGGCCCAGTCGTCGCACGGAGATGACAGCTTCCACGCAGTATTCTTGCGCGGCTGGCCTGATGCGGCGCAGACGCTTGAGTTGGGGTGCCTCGAGGCTGCTTCTTCCAGCTTCGCATACCCCCTCAAGATTCTCCCGATGATGGGTGTGAGTGGGGGAACAGCTAAGCGGCGACTAGCCAACAGGAGACCAACTATTTAGCCTCCCGGGTTGGGTTGTGAAGCAGACGTACTCGCAGGCCGCGAAGGTCATGCTCTTTACTCACACACAGAGAGGTCAGGTAAACGAGACCCGCCTCGGAGGGCCGACCATCGCTCATTCACTTCTGGCACCACCCCCTTCATCTCCTGAGCCCCGCTTTCTTGCGTTAGTAATGGAGTGTGATGTGTTCCGGGGCCTCTTCATCCCATCACCGCGAGAGCGGATTATCAGGGGCAGAGACACAGGATGCCAAATTTGCTGACCGTCTCGAGTCCATAGGATGTCTTGAGTCTTTTCTCATAGCTCTGGGCAACTTAAGACTTTTGATCAACGTTTGTGAAGTGAGCGCGGGAGCGCGGCGTGGGGTGTTCCTCTGGCAGCCAAGGACAAGGGTCGTCCCTGCCACTGTGAATCGGTTCGTTTCGCTGAAGAAAATATGGAGACCCGGGGTAGATCTGTTTGATTGGCGGAGTCTTCCCGCTATGGGACATTGGCTGGCGGCCGGCCCACTTTTCCTTCCCATCAATTATCAAACCAAAAATCTTTCAGACATTTTCATTCTGAGAGTTCTTAATTCTCTCCGGCCATGTCTTGTTATTTTCTCCAGAACAATTCCTTTCTGAGAACTCGGTCAGCCACTAGGCGCAGGCCACGCCCCAATTTCAGCGTCGGTGTACATACATTCAACAGCTGGCAGAGGAGGGTCCACAGGGCTACCTGAGCTCCATCAACCACCACACACCCACTCAGAATTTCAGATGGTTAGGCTGAGGAGCCAAGAGCTGTAGAATTCGATTTCCCCGCAAACGGAGTCTTTTTTCCCTCACTCGACTTGCATCTGGAAGAACGCCCCATCATTGGAGGCATCAGAATGCGCTCACGATCACAACCAGCGTGTCAGGAACCATGGGCACAGTACGAAATGCATCGCTAGCCTCGTGTGACCCCCAACTTTTTCGATCTGTGTTCAAAAGGAGTGGGATACATCCTGGAAGCCACCGTTTGCTCTTTTTGGGCTGACACACGATGCTGGTCATCCAAGGCTCTGGGCACGCGACTGTCATGGTTCGTCCAAATCCACGCCACTGGGACGACGGTTTTGTTGCGGTATTTCTGCCACCGAATAACGGAGCCCACAGAATATTCCTGATATTCTTCGGCGTTCCCGAGTTCGACCGGGGACACGCAGAAAAGCTCATGATTCCATGATACCCGGCCGAGATGGAGAGAAATGAGTTCGGCCCGCCAGTACCCCGCAGCTTTCAGGACGCGGCTCATCGATCTGGACTGAATCTCACCAGCCACAAGTCGAGTCTGTTGTGTACGCTAATGCGGACACGTCGTGGGGATCGTTGGTGGCCTTAAGCATTGCCGTTGAGAAACGCGGGATGTGGGCAGTACCCCCAAGGGCGATCCCTAGGTTGTCAGCCTCGTTCGAAGCGGTAGAGAAAGCGCCTAGTAGCACGAGCGGAGGTTTTTGACAGCCCTCAAGATTCAAGTGCGAGAACAAGCATCATCCCACGCACCTGACCAGTTACGAAGCCAGTGATTTGCTAGGAGAGGCTCCAGAACCTGTCTCGGCGGCGAAAAAACACCAAGGAAGCGCCACTGTCGTCCTAGCTGCATGCAGGTCGACCGAAAGGTGAGCTTCTTGTACCTGAAGGAGGGAGGTGTGTACACCCTCTACGAATACCACCCACAAGAAACTCTCGCCTCTAGAGGCATTTTGAAAGTCATTTCAAAACATCCACGCCTCGACTCTGCCAAACCCTCCCCAACTGAGACGTAATGCGCCCATGAGTTGCCCATGTTGTGGAACTCTGAGAAGAAGGGGGGCATACACGTGCACGGCAGAATGTCAACTCCTTGCCTGCCGAGACATTGATGTCCTGGTAGGTTAGGGACTTGAAAAATCAAAAATAGGGCTTTCGGTCTTTGCCAACCGCTATTCGCTTGTGATTTGAGAGAAAATCCTATGGATTATAGGCTGCCACGTAGGTGTCGACGTTCAGAACTATGGACGTAGAATAGACGCCCTCTGCCAGTGGGGCCCCTTTGAACAGCCGAGAAGCCAAGCAGGTTGGAGATTCGCGAGTTGCGTGACCAGGAACGCGCTGCGTGATGCACGTCAAGCAGCTATCCGAACAAAACCCCTCACATCATTTTGCGACTCCAACCCCACGGCCCACCACACAGACTTTGGGGTGCCTGCCGAATAAATAATTGCCTTGCCCAATGCCGTCGGCTTCAACCGAAGCCGTCATTTGTCGAGGTGCTATGTCGTCACTCTCAGAGAGTAGCACTTCTGTGACCTCGACGAAGAGTTGAAACTTTGGAATGGGGCCTCCGCAAGACACCAAACTGGTTCGATAAAATATGGGATGACTCAATAGGAAAGCCGGGAGTGCGGGCCTAGGTAATTAGCCATCCTCCCGTGCGGTTGAAAGTCTAAACCTCTCCGAGCCAGCAGTGAGGTGTTCCAGCTTCCGAGAACATTTCCCACTTCCAATCTCCAGTTTACAATCTCACTCTTCATCAAACACCTCAGAGGTCATGTTTCCAGCGAAGCAACAACAATCCACATCGCTCAGCAGACTTCGCTCGGCCCTCGACAGAAAGCAGCAGCGATCCGGCATTATGGTAGGCAACGACGAGACACACAAAGCGGGGGTCCAACGACCTGGGTTAAAGTGGTTAGGTCCCCTGCTGGCTGACCAATCAGGGTCCGAGCTCGACCGAAAGGCGCTGTGTCGTCAGAGCTCCAGGGATCCCACGCTTTTGCCTTGCGACGCAGGGCTGGCAATCTTTTCCGTCCTAGAAAGTCCCCTCTTGCTATGTCCACTTTGGTCCAGCACTGTACAGCTTCCTGTCGTTGTTTGAGCTTCGTTGCCCTCTAGGATGTGAGATCTTCCCCGAGGAACCAAATCCTACATTTATCCTTGGATCAACACCAATTCACCTTTGAAACACCCGCTGTCTTCCTCCTCAACAATGGCCCCCGCGAAAGCCGCCCGGGGCGGTCAGGATGACTCCAAGACAGACACACCAAGCACCAAGGAGAAAAACGGAGGGCATTTACATCAGTCCAACGGCAAGATGCGCCGTGTCGCAAGCAATACCGGTTCAAACTTGAAAGAAGTCACCAACGCCAGCGCCACGAGTGCTCCGGTGACCGCGACAGCAGCTGGCTCAACAACGACAGCTGCGCAAGGAGTAAATGTACCCGGTGTAAGCCTTCCCCCCTTCTTTTTTTTTTCTTTCCTTTTTTGTTTCACTTTCTTCCACGATCTTTTCACACAAACGATCAGCCCTTACCTAACTCCTGTCTCTCCAACAGCTCCAATGGCCAGCCTTTGACCGCGAAGTCCTCCACGCCTATCGCCGAGCGTACCGATTGAGAACTCCGACCACATTTGCTAGCGAACACCATCAATGGGTCCTCACCCAACCAGGAAGCTTAGGGCTGTACTCTCCGACGATTGCAAGACGAAAAGAACTTCGAAGACAAACCACAGACCAGCTTTCGACCGCGGTGAGAAAACACTTTAATGGTCAGGGGGCACAGGAGAACGATATTATTGTTGAGTTTCTGCACAAGATAAAGACGAGGAGGCCCGAAAGACCAGTGAGAAAGCCGAGGGAGTATATACATTTGCCTGCTGAGCTCGATAAATAATTGTGTAGACTGGGGTGCATGTTCAGGATAGATGGGAGGAAGAACAGTACTCCTTTGGTCTGAAGGGGAAGAGCATGGGTTGGTTGGATCGATCGACACTACAACATGTACGGACGGACGGATAGGATGGAATGGGTAAGGATGGAAAGGATACTTGCGACCACACTGCAAAGGAGTACGGCGTTGAAGGACTGGGCTGGTATTTCTTCATTTTGTTTGTTAATAAGTCGTTGCATTTTTTGGCTTGTTTATATACCAGGCAGCCTAAAAGGCCGATATCGTGTATGGCAATAGATACCACTTACAAAATCTCCTTCCTACTTGCATCTGGAAGATAATGACGATTGCGACATTGCGACAGCCGAGGACGACCACTGGCCGACCGACAGTCCCATCCGTCGCGTGCTGCGTGTCGGGCGTTTAATTGAGAAAAATGGCGGGTCGCGCTCCGCTTGACCTGTGCCATAGTGGGGCTCATAGAAAGTGGTGGTGGTTTCTAGGACGGGGAGCATGGATACAAACCCGCCAATAAGCGCTCTTGCTTCGGTGCCTCAGGCTGCCAAGCAATTTCTCTACCAGCGAACTGCGGGCCAAAAAAGCTGTCATCGAAGCTCTTGATCGATTTGAGCTTCACCAAGAATTACCAATCCAACCAACCCACTTCTCCTCCTTCTCTCTCTTCATTGCTGAAACAGTTGTTTGTCTCCCTACCTCTGAAAATTTTGCTCTGCACCTCTGAAGAAAAAAAAACCTGATTTTGACGTCACCGAAGAAATTTGGAAAGCCAAATTGAGAATTACCTAGGTGGAGGGGTTAAAAAAGAGAAGAGCATTTCCCGCGATGAATTCGAGTTTACTGTTGTTGCCTAAGGCCGCGAAAACAGCTGCGATTGTCCCGGTTAGGACTTTTTCGAGTACGGCGCCGATATGTCATCGCCAACATCGGGTTAGACCAAATGCTGCTGCCGGGTACAGCACCGTAGCGACGAGAGCAGCTGCTGGGGTGAGATTGTCAAAGATGAGGGGGACGCGGTATGTGGTTGCTCATCCAAGGGTATGTCTCCCATCCCCCCTTTCTCTAATATCACAACCATATACTGATGAAATGTCTTGTATAGTCCTTCCACACCACTCGCCCCCAACTCGCAACCCCCAAGGACCCCTACGGCACCCTCGGCGTCTCCAAGTCAGCCTCCCAGTCTGACATCAAGAAGGCCTACTACGGTCTCGCGAAGAAATTCCACCCGGACACCAACAAGGACCCAACCGCCAAGGACAAATTCGCCGAGATTCAGAGCGCCTATGAGATCTTGAGTGACCCAAAGAAGAGGGAGCAGTTTGACCAGTTTGGTGCCGCTGGGTTTGATCCCTCTGGGCAGCCTGGCCCTGGCGGGGCTGGTGGACATCCCTTTGGTCAGGGGCATCCGTTTGGCGGTGGTTTTGGTGGGCAAGGGGGGTTTGGGTCCAACATCAACTTTGAGGATTTGTTTTCGAGCTTTATGGGAGGAGGTGGGCCGTTTGGTGGTGGGAGGGGAGGGAGGGGAGGAGGGGGCGGGCCGTTTCAGCAGCAGGAGATTATCCAGGGGGATGATATCGAGGTGCAGGTGAATGTCAGTTTTATGGAGGCGGCGAAGGGGGTGAACAAGACCATTAATATCCTGCCGTTGACGACTTGCAAGACATGCAGTGGGAGTGGGTTGAAGGAGGGGACGCAGAAGGCTGCGTGCAAGGCTTGTGGGGGGTCGGGGACGAGGGTGCATTTTATGAGCGGGGGCTTCCAGATGGCGAGCACGTGTGGGAGCTGTGGGGGGAGCGGGACGGCGATTCCCAAGGGGTCAGAGTGTAGGACTTGCCAGGGAGACGGGGTTACGAGGGAGAGGAAGAGCATCACGGTGGATATTCCGGGGGGGATTGAAGATGGGATGAGGTTGAGGGTGAGCGGGGAGGGAGACGCGCCGGCGATGGGGAGGGCGAGCAGTGCGGACGCGAGAGGGACGCAGGGTGATTTGTATGTGCTGGTGAAGGTGGCGAGGGATCCAAAGTTTACAAGGCAGGGGTCGGACATCCTTTATACGGCTACGATTCCGCTTACGACGGCGCTGCTTGGTGGTGAGGTGGTGATCCCGACGCTGGAGGGGGATGCGAAGGTTAGGATTGGGACGGGGACGAATACTGGGGATAAGATGACGCTCGCGGGTAAGGGCATGCCGAGGCTGGGAGGGAGAAGAGGTGGGATGGGTGATTTGAAGGTGGAGTTCAGGGTCGCGATGCCCAAGTATCTGTCTGCGAACCAGAGGACGTTGGTTGAGATGCTGGCGGATGAGATGGGCGACAAATCGGCAAAGCGGATCATGAACCTGCATAAGACGTGAGAACCCACTCCTTCTGCTTTTCTATGGATTTAGAACAACCTGCTTAACCTACATTCTTTTTGTGGTTTTTAGGTCAGAAAGTTCAGCGGAGTCGCACAAGGACGAGGGGTTCCTGAAGTCGCTTTGGCACAATCTCACCAACAACCCGGATCATATGCGCGAGATGGACGAGTCGAACAAGAAGGATGATTCCGACAAGAAATAAATAACACGACGAGAGCATTACGGACTACGAGCGAAAAAAAGAAAAAAAAAGAAGAAAAAAAGTGTACGATCATTTTCGAACGTTGTTGGCTTTTTCTCCCTTGTAACTGGTACATCAAAACCACGACATACGATCAGTTGACTCGGCATAACCGGGGAGAGAGAGAGAGAGAGAGAGAGAGAGAGAGAGAGAGAGAGAAAATGGACGTGGAGTTGTTCGCCTTTGCTTTTTTGCATGCATTGGAATGGTGTTAAGCTGCGTGGCTTGTTGGATCACTAAAGGAGCACTTTTGAGGGGGGGGACATTATTCCCCCAGTCCTTGGATCTATTGTATATTATAAATGTATCTATTTTGGGGCAGCAAAGGACGATGGCGGCGGAGAGAGGTAGAACTGATTGTAGACAGACAGACACACTCACACATACACCACACATATCATAACTTGATCTATGGAAAAGAGAAAGATCAACAGCAAAAGAAAACACTCTGCATATATATATATATATATATATATATACTATTTTTGATTTGTTTCTAGGGGACTTGGCAATATCTATGTAGGTGTCGGTGGAGTTTTTATGAATGCATGTGTTGAGGTGACGGACCTGACGGGGAGCTCGGTCAATTTCTCGGCGCGCTTGGGTAAGTGGGAGGGGAGTAGCTGGCATCGGGGGAATCATGGATTTGAGTGAGGCCGAGGATGGCACTCCGGCAGCATGGCATGACGGGGCATGACGGGGCAAGGGAGGGGAGGGGTGGGGTTTTGAGGTGAGAGCTGGGGCCGAGAGGATGAACCAGTAGAAGAAACTGTCTTATATTGCTCCAAAAGCTTCAGGCTGGCGTCACACACGCGCAGCGCATGATCAAACTAACAACCCATTTTATCTAGACGCCTAGATAGCTCACCACAACTGCTACAAGACCGTTGACATCGTTGCTCGACGCAATTTGATGGCGGGGGGGAACGAGTTTCCCCACAACCGTTGTAACTTCCCCGGAGGTATTACCCCAGGAAAAAAATGATCAGGAACCATCGCTCGTCGGCTCCATATAGTTTGCGGCCCTCTATCCGTTCTTCCTGGTTCAATCCTCTATTTTAGGAGTTCTGTTTCTCCACGGTCTAACGTCAATTGCTAGATGCCGCAGTGGAAATCGGACCGCACGGTGGCTTGGTGCTCGGTGCTTGGTGCCATACCAAGATACCAGGATATGATGGTGCGAGGAACAAAAAGTAAACAATGGCTTTTCTCGGTAAGCCACGTTTTTTACGATCCTGAAGTGAAGCTGGGCGGCGGGCAGATACAACGCTACTAGGGCGCGCACAGATCAGAGTTGTAATGCGTCCCGGGCGGTTTGGTGTACATACAGCCGAGGCCGTACCGAGAGAGTACCCCCCCTTCCCGGATCCGAACTTGGTTTGTGCTGTGAAGGGCCGATAATCGAAAAGCTGGTGTTGTTGTGCTTGCTGGTAATGCTGGACAGCATCATGGGTTGGTTGGTTGGGTGGATATCATGTCAACAAAGGAAATATTTAAAATGAGGATTGGCCCCAACTGGAAAGTTTGCGAGAAGAGGGCAGAGACAAGTTCACCCAGTCTCCCAATCTTCTTGGTACACCATTTTTTTTCAAGATGCCTTCAATCTCGAATCTTGCGCTGGCTGGCCTTTTGGCTGCTGGCCAGGGGGCTAGCGCCTCGCTGATTGGAGCTATCCAGCTGGAGAAGTTTATCAAGCAGGGTAAGAAATTCTTTTGAACGGTTTGGGGACAGAAGGGAATGAGGTGTGCTGACTGCCTTTGTTGTTGATATAGAGACCCCCGTTGCTCTCCAGGGCATACTCGACAACATCGGCCCCAACGGAGTCAAGGTTCCTGGTGCTGGACGTGGTCTGGTGATTGCCAGCCCGTCCAAGTCGAATCCTGATTGTGAGTGTTTTGGCTCCGCCAGCGTGCTTTTGCATCAAGGATGTTGTCTAACATGACGAAAAAAAAACAGACTTCTTCACCTGGACTCGTGACGCGGCCTTGACTTTCCGGACTTTGATCGATGATTTTCTGTTTGGGAACAAGGCTCTCGAGCCATTGATCAATGATTACATCTATGGTCAAGCTCGTCTTCAGACGGTTAGCAACCCTTCGGGCACGCTGCTTCCCAATGGTGCTGGATTGGGCGAGCCCAAGTACATGGCTGATGGTTCGAGATACAATGGCAACTGGGGTCGTCCTCAACGCGACGGGCCCCCGCTTAGAGCCATCTCGCTCATCCAGTACTCGAACTACCTTGTCTCAAAGGGGCAAACCGTGCGGGTGAGGGATGTGATTTGGCCTATCATTGCCAATGATCTGGCCTATGTTGGACAGTACTGGTAAGCCTTTTTCCTTCTCTTTGTTGGGAGATCTTCTCTTGTGTTTTCCGAGTCCTGCCGGCATATGATATGCAATGGCAAGGATGACGGGATGACAAGCAGGTGAAAAACATGCAGCTTACCTCAACAACGTGACCCGCGTGACCCTGTTCATGTCGAGTCTGGGGAAACACAAGGCTGACATTATTTGCTTCCCAGGAACTCCACCGGCTTTGACCTCTGGGAGGAGGTCAACGGTGCTTCCTTCTTCACCACGCAGGCTCAGTACCGCTCCCTCGTCGAGGGCGCCACCCTGGCCAAGGCCCTCGGCCTCCCCTGCACCGCCTGCTCCGAAGCCCCCCAGGTCCTCTGCTTCCTCCAGTCCTACTGGAACGGCAAGTTCGTCACCGCCAACTTCATCCAAGGCTCGCACAACCGCGGCGGCGTCGACGCCAACACCGTCCTCGGCCCCCTGGTCGCCTTTGACCCAGCCGCCCCCTGCGACTCTCCCACCCTCCAGCCCTGCCACCCCCGCATGCTGGCCAACTTCAAGAACTTTGTCGACACCTTCCGTGACCCGGCCTTGTACCCAATCAACAAGGGCACCCCCCAGAACAAGGGCATCGCTTTGGGTCGCTATCCAGAAGACACCTACTTCAACGGCAACCCCTGGTACCTCATCACCCTGGGGTCGGCCGAGTACCTCTACGCTGCGATTGCCTCTTGGGAAAAGTCCGGTGGTATCACCATCACCTCCACCTCCTTGCCGTTTTTCAAGGACCTCTACCCCTTGGCCAGAGTGGGGACTTTCGGCAAGCTCCATCCTGCATATTACATCATCAAGGGCCTCGTCAAGACCTACGCCGACTCTTTTGTGGCCGTTTCGCAAAAGTACACACCCAAGAATGGCATGATGGCGGAGCAATTTCTCAAGGTTGAGCCCTTCACGCCTATCTCCGCCGCGAATCTCACCTGGTCCTTTGCCAGCTTCGTCGGCATGAACCACCGCCGCCAAGGCCACCTTCCTGCTTCTTGGGTCCCCAAGGGTGTTACCCTCCCCAGCACCTGCGCTGGCTCTTCCGTCAAGGGGACCTACGCCCCTGCTACCCAGGCTGGTGCCCCCAACGTGACGATCCCTTGCATCAGCAACGTTCTGTTCCAGCTTAATGCCAGCACTTACTACGGCGAGAACCTCTATGTGGTTGGAAACTCCCCTACTCTCGGCAACTGGGACCTGGAGACGGCGTACCCGCTCATGAGCAGCAATTACACTGCCGAGAGGCCGCTTTGGTACGCGACGATTCCGCTTGAGATGGAGGAGGGCGTGTCGACGCTGCGGTACAAGTATGCCAGGCAGCAAGACTGCGGGCAGGAGTGGATTGTGGAGGAGGAGGAGAGGGTGCTGGAGGTGCCGGCTTGTGTCAAGGACGGGAGCGAGGAGGTGTTGGCCGAGAGGGATGAGGCTTTTGAAGGGCCTGGTGGCTCTTCAGGGGGCTGCTAAAGCTATCGCGAATTTCTGATGCTCAAGGTGGAAAAGGACGGTGTTTGCCGAGATGAAAGGGGGGGATGCTGTAGATTAAGAAAACATTGTTTGGGCGAAAAGAAAAGTTTGGTGGAGGAAGGAAATGTTGGCTGTAGATATTACCTTGGGGTATTTAGAATTCAACTTGTACATATTTGAACCCGCATCACACTGTCCGAGTCTGCACAAAGTATTCATGCCCATCATCTACCTACTTCAAATCCAATGGAACATATCCAGACCAATAAGTGGTATATAGGTACGCAGAGATCCAACCCAACTCAACAAAACAAAACACCACGGCCGCCTGCCCTTTCACCAAACACACAAAGTTTCCCACTCTCATCACACCTCGCTCTTTCCTTCATTTCGCCTTACAGCTTCGCCGCCGGAGCCGGGGGGGTCGGGGGATCAATGTTCACCTTGCCATGCTCGCAAACCGCCACCACAGCCCCATTGTCCTTCCTCTTCATAACCCCCCTCAGCGTCGCCATCTTGGCGCCGATCTGCAAGATGTCACACTCAATCAACACCTCGGTGCCGCACGGCGCCGGACGGAGGTATGTCGTGTTTAGCGTCCGGGATACCCCCAAATACTGCCAGAACCCGGGCTTGGAGACGAGGGCGGTGGCGGTGGAGGTGCAAAAGTCGAAGAGGGTCGCCGTGCAGCCTCCGTGGAGGTTGTTGAGGCGGTTGCTGGCAATTATGTCAGATTCTGTACTTTCTTGAATGGCTAAGGGGGTCGTTGTGGGGGTGGGTTGAAGGTTGTGTGTTTTCAAAGAGAGGGATGGGTGGTGAAACCTGAGGGGTTGAGGGTTGAAGACAAAAAGTAGGCAGGTAGCTATACGGACCAATGTGGAGGCTCAACGGTGAAACTGAAGAGAACCTTTGGATGGGGCTGCTCGTCAGAGGCGGAGACGAGTTTGAGGTTGGGGAAGAAGGTGTTGGTCCATTCCTGGGGGGTTTGTGTTAGTTATCTACCTAGATATGTCAGGGCTGTCGATGGAAGTGTGCATACCTCGTCTTCTTTGCTGACTGCTTTTTGAGAAAAGTTCTCAATGAGGGCCCTGACTCTTTCTTCACCCTTGAGAGAAAGATAATCTTGGGAGTGTTCCCATGCGCCGCTTTTTTTGTCTTTGGTCATGGTGGGGAGTAGTAAAGGGGTGATATCGGGGGGGGGGGGGGTTAGGGTTTTGTAGGGCTGAGTAGCCAGAGGCGCGTTTGATGCAGTCGGCCGCAGTTGAACACCAAACAATAGGTAGACGTAGGATCGGATGTTACGTATGAGTTACAGATGAGATCTTGTCAGTTGAAGACTCCGGAATGAGATCTAGACTGACATCTGTATAAAGAACAGGCACCAACAGGTTCAACACACGCAACGCACACGGCTTATCTGGGGTTTAAAAGGATATGGGATTCCCCCGCGTATTCCATGTTAGCCCCCTGCCCTCAGGTGGAGGTTACCCCAACTGCCTGCGAAATCCGAACCTGGGGAAACATGCCTCGGCAAATCACGTCAAGACCCCTGCCGCTACAGCTCTCGATTAAACAGCTTAACCGTACCAAACCCTTGTCGGTGATCGCATCCGTCGCATCAACTTTTGTACCTTATCGAAACATTTGAACCACATGCGCCAACCATCACCGCTCCATTGACATTATTATTTTTTTCATTTTTTTTGTTTTCTTTCAACAAAAGTCAATTGAGAACTCGCCAACCACAAGCAGCAATGGAGTTCGTCACCGCCCTCCGCGGCTCCTTCGACTCAGGGAAACCCTCCCTCTTCGAGCTCCTCTCCGAACAACAGCTCAACTCCCTCCTCCCCCCAACCCTCCGCTACCTCCTCACCCTCCTCACCCACCGCTACCCGCGCCACCTCCTCCGCGCCCTCAACTCCTTCGATGAGCTCTACGCCTTGATCTCCCTCGTAATAGAGCGCCACTATCTCCTCACCCGCGGTGGCTCCTTCACCGAGAACTTCTACGGCCTCAAACGCGAGCGCGCGCTCAGCTCCGAGATCCCCCGCGCCTCCGCCCACGCCCCCCAAATCGTCCGCGAGGCCCTCGCCCTCCGCACAAAGGACATCTACAAGAACCTCTTCGTCATAGTCTTGATCCCCTACCTCAAACGAAAACTAGACGAAGCCCACGAGGTCGACGCCCCCCGCGCCCTCCTCGGCGCAGCCTACAACGCCCCCCCGACACCCAACGCCCCTTTTAAAGAAAAACTGGCATATTACTACAAAATCTTCCTTCGAAAAGTCTACCCGACCATCAACCTGGGGTATCACCTCTCCATTCTCGGGTTCTCACTAGCCTACCTGTTCGACAACACGAAATACTCCTCCCCGTTCTTGTGGATGATTGGCACAAGGATCCGTCGCATGGGACCGGCAGATTACAAGGCCATCGAGGAGCTCGAAAAGGCCCTCCCCGCCGACGGAACCCGGTCGAGGCCCATACTCCAGAAACTTTTGTCTTCCTTGTCGTTGGTGCTGCCAACTAGTATATTTGCGTTAAAGTTTCTGGAGTGGTGGTATTCTTCCGACTTTGCCAAGCAGCTCTCCCGGAAGGCGGCCGAGTCCCTCCAGCTCCCACCGCCCACCGTCACTGGGCTGTCATCATCCAAACAGCCAGAACCCGACCTGTTTGAAAAGGACGAACCCCCCACCGAAGAGGAAAAACTCGCCCGGTTAGCCTCCTCCGCCCCGGTAGCGTCGTCTTCGCTGCTGCCGATTTTTACTGTGGCTGCTATCCCCAGACCAGAAGGGGAGGAGGATGAGGAGCAGCCATCGAAGGATAAGGGGAAGACAGATGACAGCCTCTGCCCCATCTGCCACGAAGAGATTACGACCCCGACAGCCTGCCAGACGGGGATAGTCTACTGCTACTCCTGCATCCACAAGTGGATCTCGGGCGGGCATGCCCACCAGGAGAAGTTCATGGCCGAGGTGGAAAAGGCTGTCGGGGCAAGCAAGTGGGAGAGCGGGGAGGGGAGGTGCGCGGTCACGGGGAGGAAAGTGCTGGGGGGGGTGGAGGGGTTGAGAAGGGTCATGGTCTAACTTGTCTCTCTCTCATGGTAATGTGGTGATAATGTGTATGCGTATACGTGTGGATAATGCTGGGGGAAGTGAAAACTGTATAATTCATGTATAATGACGGTGATGATGATACCTAGTTCGTGGCGATGAAGGTGGCGTAGCATAGAAGCATGCATCAAAAACGAAGCGGTTTGGTTCGATTCACACATGATAACCAACCTCGGTAAATCAAAAATCCGGATCCAGAAAAAAAGAAAACAAAAGCCAAACAACCAAACTCATCACAGCAAACAATGTAACACAAAGCCTATGCACAATACCAAGCACAACATCTCCATGCACGTATCATCTCGAGACAAACATGAACACACACACACATACACAAACCTGTGCCACACGCTTTAGAGCAAGACAACGACGATACCGGACATGATTGTCGCTGTTAAGCAAATTAATCCACTCCCATCTACAACAAAGTAGCTAGTCTCTAACAAAGGTAATAAGCCACGAGGTATCATTATTCTGTAACATTCCCATCTTCTTGCTGCAAGTTTTCCTTCTTTAGTAACACATGGGACATCATCTGATCTTTCAAGCAAAACTAGCATGCTCTTGACTCTTTTCTGTTCCCTGTCCATCACGTCTTGTATCCCTAGTGTTGTAATGCCGGTATCATAGCACCCCCCAACCCAACCCCCCCAATTCGTATATGTGAAAAACAAAACATCAAGAAAAAAGAAGAAAAAAGACCTGCCAACGCCGAGGAACGCCTCAACCAATGCCAACCCCATTGTGAAATATGAGCCATAATACTCATTCGACAGATTGACATGTGCCCAAGTCTTAGAGACTAGGCCTTGCCGTGGACCCAGTCTCTAGTGGCCTCCCCTCGATCACGGTGACATCCTCCTCACCCTTGGCCTCGTCAGACTTCGGCTCCGAGATACTATCCCGGCCTGAAGAGGATGACTTGCTGTGTCGCTTGAGAGCGCCGGCCTCTTTTTCTGCTTCTGCGGTAGGTGACCCTTCGGGAGCCCCCACTGTTGGAGGGCCTACTGGCTGGCCCGGACCTCCTGGACCACCGGGACCCTGCTTCTTCTTGATATTTACCCATTCCATGCCGAGTGCCATGGCAAAGGCAACCAATACCACCCCTAGCGCAGCCAGAAAGATGTGTCGGCATGCAAATTCGTAGGCGTCCACCACACGGTGCCTGTACTCGGGCGCTACCCTCTCGCTGAGATGCGTCGCGCCTTCGGTGACGATAATCCTGGAATCACCGATACCGGGAATGTCGGACAACTGAGAGACCAGAATGTTGCTGAGAATTGTTTGCCCGACCGAGGTGAAAACAGCACCACCCAGCTGTTGTACGAAAAAGTTGATGGCAATCCCCGCCGGCATATCCTGCTTTGGGAGTACTGCTTGGACGGCAAGACCACTAGTCTGCATACCGAAGCCAACGCCGAAACCAGCAAGGAACTGGAAGGCAATCCAGTGGGACGAAGGGCTGTCCTCGGTAAGAGTGCTGAGAAGGCCCTCTCCGACAGACATGAGAATGGGCGCCACGATCATGGACGGAACATAGTAGCCGATCGCCTGGGTAATAAATCCGGAGCCTATGCTGGAGAAGACCAGACTGAGCACTAACGGCACCGTGTAGATGCCGGATTTAATCGGATCGACTAGCTTGACCGTTTGGACTGGCATCATTGTTAGCATAGAATCGAAATGACCGAAACCGAAAAACAGACGCCCAATCACTACTTACACCAGATTGGTACATAGTACACCAGCATGAGCATGGATCCCGACAAGAAGAAGGTGTAGAGTGTTCCAAAGAGCACACTCCTCTGCGTAATCACCCTAGGTGGAATGGTGGCAGTGTCAGGCAGCTTGATTTGAACTGCAGTATAGAAAATAGTGCAGAGTCCAAAAACGACAAAGAGTACAATGATGCGCCAGTCGTTCCAGTCATAGGTCGATCCACCCCATTGGAAAGCGATGAAGAGACACACGATGCCGGGAAAGAGAAAGAACATGCCAATAGGGTCCAGGCGTTTGACATGTTGGCTGAACAGGGCCGGTGGATGAATATCCTTTTTGGGATTCCACCACAACCACAGGAAGACCGAGGCAACGGCACCGATGGGGAGGTTGATGTAAAAACACCATCTCCAAGTCACTCCGCCGGTAAAACCACCACCCACAAGAGGACCCATGACGGAGGCCAGTCCAAACACCATACCAAAGAGGCCTTGAAACTGTGGCCGCTTATGCAGTGGAACCATATCGATCAGGACCAAAAGGGTCCCGGAAAAGATACCAGCTCCACCCAAGCCGGCAATAGCACGACCCAGGATGAAGACAATGGAGTTTGAAGCAGCCCCGCAGATAGCCGAACCGATTTCAAAAATGAGAATGCTTGTAAAGAAAGTCCTAAAGCCCACGGTCAGTAACGTGTTCACTCGCACAAGAGTTTCACAATGACGCACCACTTCTTGTTATAAAACTTGTAGATGCGGCCGAAAACCAGCTGGGCACAAGCCGTTGTAAGCATGTATGAGGATCCATACCAGCCAATATCGCCTAGAGAGTTGAACTCGTCCGTAATTCTCGGAACGGCCGTGGCAATAATAGTGCGATCGAGCGCAACCAGGAAGAGGGCGAGAAAGTTACACAGTATCGTGACCCAGAATTTGACGCTCTTGGGCTTGTAAAGGTCTTTGTCTCCTCCGACAGCTGCCCCCGGCGGCCCTGAAGCTGGGGCGAGCTTCTCAATGTCGCCTATATGGGGAGTTGAGGCGTCTGTCTGGGTGACCTTTCCCGACTGCCCGCTTCCGCTGCCGAGCGAAGTCAGAGATCGCTTTTCGGTAGCCATGATGGGCAGATATCCGAGACGATCAGTGACGGCAGGCCTTGCGAGAAGCCGGCGAGATAAAGGGTAAAGAGAATCGTGTGAGAGGTGAGCAGCGACCAGCCGAACGGTTTGAACAAACTTGGCCCGCGAGGAAATGAGGCTTGAGGAAGAGTATGTAAATAGAGGCGCCGCAAGGGAGGAAAGTCGAAGGGCGTGACCTTGTGCAAACTTTAAAATAAACACCTAGGCAACCTGCCACCTGGAACTTGCGGGAGGTATTAGGTGAGGTAGGTAGATGTGCTGGCGGCTGCAAGACTCAGACCTGACGGGTGGGCGAGACAGGAATGCGTCTCGGGCCTATTGCTGCGCGCGGCCAGAGACAGGATGTCGTCAGAATTTCCCACAGACACAGAATCAAAATAGGAAGAGAGAGCCTGGTTGGGATTATGCCCCCGGATCGAAAGATGAGGTGACGGCCACGAGCAACATCGACAAGCCACAGCCTGAAACCACTGCGCAACCGAAAACCGCAGGGCTCTTGTGTTATATAGAAGCTGCGACCTGGCTGGTGCCTGCCTTGTGAGAAGCCATTCTCCGTTCGCAACTCAAGTTTCCGCTTGTTAGGTCAAATAAACAAAACCTAGGTTGGAACCAAGTGACGAGGAAGCGTAAAAGCAACCTAATCTATCCGAGCCGTGTCAAATTTAGCTGCAGCGGACATAAAGCACCGGTCGTTGCAGCGGTTTGTTTCGTTTAGGCCTCTTGTCTCGCTCATATTGGGCATTGAGATATTGTGATGCGAGTCGGTCGTTATTTGGACCTGGAGTTTCCCCAGACGGGTCCGGGTGGTCATGTAAGTGTCTAAGTGGCGTACAAGAAACCCCAGCATCGCGACGGCGCTGCTAGTGCAAACGGTCTTTTTTAGTGTGGAGGCCCAGTCCCTGGGAGATGGTCCAATCGCGACTAGCGCCGGCATCTCACTGAACTGTTCCCTGTTGGTGGAGACTGCCCAGACCGGGCATGAGCACATCCCTTCGGTCCCGAGACAAGTGTCCTTCCTTTGCTCTCACTCTGTGCGTCTGCTCTCTCACCAACAAGAGCTGGCAGCTGATTCCCAGCTGACATGCGCCAGCCGTGTATAAATCCCGGATTTCCAAAGCCCCTCCTCTGCCGCTGTTCCTTTCCACGATTGGGACGATTGGTGCTGCCTTGTGCAACTCGAGCGCGCGCCAGTGGCATCCCAATCAGGGTGAGGGGAGAGGCATGCGTGCGAAGGAAGAGGGGTTTGCTTCAACTTCTTCCTTCCTGGTTAGGGGGCTCTCCAGTCTCGGCTGGTAGCGGAGGTAATGGAGGCATGGCGGTATGATACCAACCTAGCGGGCAGCAGGTCTTTTTCATCTAGCACCTCAGCGGGCAAGGCAGCCTGCCTCGTCCCTTCTTTTCTCACCTTACCTTAGTCCAGGACAGGTGGCAGGGGTGTGTGTGTGTGTGTGTGTGTGTGTGTGTGTGTGCGGTGTGCGCCAGTTCTTCATCGAATTGCATTTTCCGTTTCTTCAGGTTCCATCTTCACCTCCGTCGTCGCCGCCGCCCCCTTTTCTGTATTTGCTCCCCAGTGTTCCGCGCACTTGGGTTGGTGGTAGTGGTGGTGGTATTGCTTGCTATTTGCTGCTGCTGCTGCTTGCTGCTACTACTCTTTCTCTACTTGCCCGTACATGCCTACCTTACATGCCCTACATTGGATCTTCATTTGCTTCCGTACACGGGGTCTGAGACCCGCATCGCATCCATCAAACATCGCAGCTTTCGCCCTGGGAGCTGCCTTCCCAAGAAGACGGACGGCGCAGCCACTGTGGATGGTCCGACCCATTGACAGCTGCCAATCTCGCATTTTGCTGTCGCTCCGGTGTTGCGTCGTTGCCAATCGTCTAGGTCGCCAGTCGTCAACCACCAGTCATCGGCCATCGGGAGTCGGTTGTCGCACCTCACTTTGCCCGCGCGTCGGCAGTCCAGAGGACCCCCTGGCGACAGGCAGCAGAGAAAAGTATTGTTCGGCCCATCCTCACCGACAGCGCCGACTCGTGCAGCGATCGCCTGTCTTGACATATACTATACCTCTGCCTTGCCTTGCCTTGCCGACACAGCGCGTCCAGATCCCGGAGATAGTACAGTACCGTTCTTCCAGCCGGCCGGATAAGCTGTCTGGGTAAGCTGTCTGGGTAAGCTGCCTCGCCTCGCCTTGCGGCTCTGCCCATCGCTCCGACGGTATTGGCCAGATCTTGCTGGCTGGACCTGGCAGAGTATTGGGGGGGAGGGATCAGAGCGAAGCGCGGCAGACCTGCATCGCTTCCTACAATCCAGTTCGTTGTTTCGGGCCCGAGCGGTTCACCCGCGCTTCCGGTATCGTTCGAGAAACGACCGTCTACCAGGTCGGCCCATATTACCCACACCATGGCCACAGAACAACATCTGGAGCAGCCGCCGTCGCCCCCGCGGCTCCCCATCGCCGCATCTGGGAATGGCTCAGGCCCCATCACTGGTTCCGAGCCATCGGTGATGAAGTTAACGCGCGGTCACTCATGCGTGCTGTGTCAACAACGCAAGGTTCGCTGTGACAAGCAAAAGCCTTGCGCCAACTGCCTCAAGGCCCAGGTGGAGTGTCGGGTGGTGCCCCCACAACCACCACGACGCAGGAAGAAGAAGCCGCATGAGAGAGACCTCATCGAGAGACTTCGGAAGTACGAGCATTTGATGTCCCAGCATGGCCTCCCCTTCGAACCCATCGCCCAGGACCTCAAACCCTCAGACAATGGAGACGACGTTGCCGATCTGGAGCAGGATCTGAGCGGACTCAAGACCTCGCCGTCAAGTACCGCCGACCATGTCTCGCCAGACCAGGCCAATGACAAGTCAGTCTGCTCCCCCAAAGAAGCAAAGAAGCCGGGTCTTGTCGCGAGCTGACACTGCAGTCAACTCTAGATCAAAGTGGTATCCCAATAACAGCTACTACAAAGACGTAAGTTGCGGCCTTTTTTTCAGAAAGTATCTCTCTTGTCACAGATAGGCCCCCACACTTCCCTTCCTCCCATGGCGCTATCGTAGTCTCCCACAATGTCTTCTTCTTGCCGCCACCAAATCAGTCTGATATGTCGGATTGCCCTGGATTCTCTGACATGTCACTAGCAATATCGCAACGCGGATGATGAGTCCTCGGAGGAGGAATATGAGGGGCCAACGCTCCACCATGCCTACGATGCCATGTTCGACAACAACGATGGTTTCCCCTTCGTTGTGGGTGGCGCAACGCAAAGCGTGACCAACCATCACCCACCGGCCATTCAGATGTTTCAGCTCTGGCAAATCTACATCAGCAATGTCAACCCTTTGCTCAAGATCAACCACACACCAACGCTCCAAGCCCAGATCATCAGTGCCAGCACGGCAATCAACAAGATATCGAGGCCTCTGGAGGCTCTGATGTTTGCCATCTACTTTGCCGCCATCACATCCATGAATGATGACGAGGTTCAAAGTACCTTTGGCGAAGACAAGGCCGTCTTGTTGGGCAAGTACCATCATGCTACCCAGCAAGCACTTGTCAATGCCGGTTTTATGCGTTCAACCGACCTGGCCGTGCTGCAGGCTCTGTTCCTGTACCTCGTACGTTTTTCTGAACACCCCTCCCAGTTAGTGCTGCTGATCTCGCTGTACTGACATCACCCAGCTCTGTGTTAGACAGTATGTAGACCCACGATCCCTGTTTTGCTTGATCGGCATGGCAGTGAGGATTGCGACGAGGTTAGGAATTCACCGGGACGGAGCTCAGTTTGGCTTGACGCCGTTTGAGACAGAACAGCGGAGACGCCTGTGGTGGCAGCTCGTCATATTCGACAAGCGAGTGGCGGAAATTACTGGTTCATCCATCACCGCATTGTCGACATGTGCCGGCGACTGCAGGTTTCCCTCCAACGTCAACGATACAGACTTGAGCGTCCATGCCAAAGACCATCCTCCCCCGTACGCCGGGCCCACGGAAATGGTCTTTTGCCTCACCCGTATTGAACTTACCGTAGCATCAAGCCAGACCGGCAACCTACGTCCTGGGCCAACAACGCCTGGAGGCAGATCCGTGGGCAATAACAAGGCACAGAAGGTGCAGTACGGTCCTTCTCCATCCTCCCCGGACCTTGTCACCCATGTGGCCAACCAGACACTACCTCACGACCTGGCGAGTTTTCACCAGTATATTGAGAATGTGTACCTGAAGCATTGCGACCAACGGATCCCTCTCCACTCGTTCACATTGCTCATGACGCGCCAGGCCCTTTCCAAGCTCCGCGTCATCGACTTTTTGACTCGTAGTTCCGGAATCGAGAGTGTCAATCCAGCCGAACGAGAAGAGCTTTTTATAGAAGCCATCAGGACGGTGGAGTATGACAATATGATTCAGAGAGCCCCCGAGCTGCAAGGATTCCGGTGGTACACGTACCAGCATTTCCCCTTCCCGGCCTACATCTTTCTCATATCGGAGCTTAGAGTGCGGACGACGGGTAACTTGTGCGAGCGGGCGTGGAACGCTATGATCGAAAACCACGATCGCCGGGGGTTACTTAGGAAGAACCTCCGGTCGCCGCTACACATTGCGTTTGGGCACTTCTTTGTAAAGGCATGGGATGCGAGGGAGCAGACCGAGTTGCAGTTGGGGAGGGTGTTGCCAACACCGCAAATTGTGACATTGCTCAGGAACACAGTGTCGAAGATGAAGAGGCCGACGGGCCCGGCGCTGGATGGAGGGGACCATCAGGCTAGTGTACCGGGGCCGCCGATGGCGCTGCCGCCGCCCATTGTGGGGGGAAATGATCCGCCAACGGGATTGTATCCAGGAAAGGGAGTGCCATTGACTCCCGAAACAGCGGGCCCGGTGCCGGGAGCGGGGCCGTCGGGAGGACCAGGACCAGGGATGATGGCAATGGGTGATGCGCCTGTCATGTTTAATGGATTTGAGGGCCTGAATCCGTTGTTTAGTAGTGCCAATGGTCCTGAACCGGGAGGTGGGCCAGGGGGGGGAGGAGGAGGTGGAGGTGGAGGTGGAGGTGGTGGTGGAGGAGGAGGAGGAGGAGGAGGAGGAGGAGGAGGGCCGGGTGGGATGGAAGAAATGGACTTTGGGCAGATGGACTGGAACTATTTGGTGCAGTACAGTTCTTTTGGGGCGTTCAATCCTGCTTATTATCATCAGGGTGGTGCTGGTCCTGCGGGGAGTCACCCATGAAAACAGGGAACAGGATGGCACGGCTACTTGCGTCTATGGGCGGCGTGATGGGCGAGCTAGAAACCCGGGTGGCGTTTAGATTTTGGGGCGCGCGAGGGGCTTGGTGCCGCGCAGTGGATGTGAGACCTGCAGATGTGAGCGGACTAGGCAGACGGGCGTCGGGGAGATGACGGCTTTGAGCAGACATACGAAGATGTATGACTCGGTCCTTTGGTTCGGGTTCGGGTGACTGAAGTGGCATGCGGTGGCGGTGTCGTGACTGTGGGTGCTGGGGGGGAGACGGCGAGAGGGGAGAGGGGACACCACTCACTTATTTGATGTTGATTTTTTTGTTTGCAAACTGTTTTTATTCATGAGGATGGATGATGTTGATGTTCTTTTGGTGCTTTGTTGTTGAAAGCTTTCAAGCGTGGTCTCTTTTGCTTGATGATATATCCCTTTCGTTTGGTGCGAAATGTCCATACCACAGAATTTCATGACTTTTTTTTTTGTTACATATAATATAAAATTGCTCATAAAATGGAAGCTGAGATACCTTATATCACAACACAGCGCACCATTTCCATAGTTGCGAGAAGGAACTTTTGAGCACATGACGGTTGGTAGAATGAATAGATATTAGGAGTATATGTTTGGGTCTGGCACGGGCGCATGAAGTGTCATGAAGTTCGGGTATATCCTAACTTCTCAGCACCCGATGGATAGTGAGTGATCTGGTTGAATGCGATGAAATAAAACATGTATATGGAGGCACTTTTTTTTTAGGATTCATGCGTAGGAACCAAAGTGGCTTTCTCCTCTGGCGACGGGACGGCGTTGGGGGAAAGTCGCTTGATTGTCCGGAGGCACGGTTTCATGTGCGGTCCTACGATCCTCGCAGGGTCGGAAAAAGCAGGTGGAAGGCGTAACTGCCGGGCTTGCAAAGAGAGGAATTGTACCCGATTCGTCACGAAGGTTGGGTTGTTGAGCAAAGTTTGGGAGATAGTATTGGAGTGTAATAATGTGTGGTTTCTACATTGATGACAATCCTGTCTTTGTTCTGGATGCCCATGGTAGGTAACCCGAGATGAGGCGAGATAGATACCCGTGGGCCGTTGGAGAGGTAGGTACGACTGGTGGTGAGCGGTGGTGTGTTGTGTTTAGCCTGAAAAACTTGATAACTACCTAACCTACCTTGGAGGTATCATGTACCAGTTTGGGCGAGCAGCTCAGAACAGCGAGGGTTGGCTAGTATCAGACTGTTTTATGATCCACCGCCCTCGTGGGCACGGAGATCGGGATGTGAAGACTGTGGGCAATGGAAGAAGTAAGGGATGCGATTGGGGAGGAGACGGGGTGGACCAAGGTTATTCTTCCTCGATATAGGTCTCTCGATTTCTTTTTTCCATGGCATATACCTAGCAGAGTATATATATGAGATGTACTTTGGATCGGGCTTGGTAAGTACAACGTTGGGCGACGAGGTGGGTGAACAGGGGAATTCTGACATACAAAGGACCAATGTAATCTGTAGTACGAGTTATAAGGTAGGATCCAAAAGTTTCGATCTCCGGTCCGCAATGGCAATTCACATGTCCGGCAGACCGTGTTTTGGCCGTCCGGTCCCGAGATCTTGGACTTGGGGATATGGGAGCCTTTTCCCCCATGGATTTCTGTGCAAGAATTTGTTGGATTCGGGGCAGAAGGTGTTTGGTCTGGGAAAATGTGGTTTGCCTGAAAGCGGCGTTTTGACAGAGGCACACACAGAGAGAGGTTAGGATATCTACCAAAAGGGTCGGGCTGTCTGGGTCCGGACAGGGAACACTGTCTTGTTCCTCTCACGAACCTTTGCTTTCTTTTGAATATTTCTCATCATTCGTGTCCCGAGTTCCCAAAGGCATCTGTCTATCAAGGTTCCCCCACCAGAGTGGCAAAACAACATGGGCACAAGGCAAGGTGGCTGGCTCTTGCTGGCCAAGCAAAATCAAATTGTTAGTGCTGTGCTATATTCTCCTCAATCATGTGTCCTGTGCTAAAGTGTGTGCGCTGTGCTGGCAGTCTTGCACTTTTCCACTTTCTTTCCCAACTCGCACTTCTCCACTTCTTTCCACCTCGCACTTCAATGCAACCGGCTCTTCTCTTCCCCATTTCCTTCTCCTCAGCGCTCTCTCTCTCTTGCCCATTTTAGGTCCTCTTGTCGATGTCTGCCTAATGCAAGAAGTGTATAGCAAGCTTATTTTGACAACGGCATTAATTAGCCATCTAGGTGATTGGAATGACAGTCCTTTTTTACCTCCATGAATACTTCTTCGACTAACACGACTACCACGACTCTTTCCCGCCTTGGTTCGAGAGAGGCCTATCTCGACTTGATTATATCAACACAAACCTACCTGCATCAAAGTAGGAAAGCTATGGCCGTCATCGCATCCTGCATATGGGGTCTGAGTGTCCCTTTCCCTCTTTCTTATCTATTCTCCCGAATATACTCCACTGAGTGAGCGACCAGTCGAGGTATTCCCTCTCTCCTCTTGAAGGTGTATTCATAGATGCCATCTTTTAATCCCTCCGAGTCATCTCTCCCTTTACGGCAACCCACTCGACTCTCAACAAGTGTCGACATTCGACAACTTATAGCAAGCATCCCGGAGACATTCAACATTCGAATACAACCAACTACACACACAATCGAAACTCTTAACAAGAGAACATATCATCAAATTCATCATTGAAAAGATCAAAAAAAAAAAAGGAAAAGAACCACAAGTTTCCTTTTCATTTTTTTGTCTTTCCCAACACAATTTTCCGACCAAATTCCCTAATTTTTGGTATTTGATCGAAAAAACACGGGAAAGAAAAAAAGAAAGACAGATCCCTATATCGCTTTGAAAGAAGAAAAAAGAAGGCACAGAGCCGTCATGGTGACAACCAAAAAAAAGAGCAGCAAGGCTCCGAACCCCAAAAATCACCCTCCCGAAAAACCCCAGGTTCCCCTTGCCCCTATTTCCCATTCCTTTCCCCCCTTGAAAGGTTTGCGCCACCCCAAGAAAAAACCAAAAGAAATCCAGCCCAAGAGTCCCAGGTAATAAATGATTTGTTGATCGTGATCAAGGTCAGTTAGAACCAGCTGTACCCTTCGTTCCCCCTTTCCTTTTCCTTTTCATCATCGCCCCGCCCCCGCCCCCTACCCTCCCAAAAGATTAATCGCATACATACACACAGTCCATCCCATTCTTCATCATCTACCCCGTTTTGAGGGACAAAAGGAGAAGAGGGTGACCATCACGCCCACACTTGAAAAAGAAAGAACCCAGAAGGATATAAAAAAAAAAAAAAAAAAAAAAAAAAAAAGAGACCCGGGCCCGCTGCCAAACTCCAAGCCTGTTCATATCATTAAGTTGATGTTGCTCAACTGCCGACCTTTTTTGGCCGACCTAACAATAAGAAAAAAGAAAGCGAAAACGCAACGACTTAACCGGCAACACCGGCGGTGATACCACGCGCCGAATTCCTTTCGCTGCCCACTCTGTAAAAGCTAACCGGATCCAGGAGCCAACCCCCAAACAATGGAACACGTCGACGTCTCTATATACTATTACACAGGGTCCAAAATCTTTAAACCCCTCTCACGCCACAGCCCTTCTCTCTTTTCGCGGATACCTCGCTACTGACTGCCTCAGTCTCTGGCAGTAGAGGACGACGTGACATTGTGAGTCGAGGCTGACTTCCCATTGTCACCATCTGTCGTTGTGGTGGCTGTCGTCGAGGCCGCAGTGTTCATCGTTGCAGCCCCCGCTGGGGCTGTCGTCGCGGTGGCGGGTGATGTCAAGGCCGACACCTCACTCTTCGTTTCTTCCGTGGCAGGAGCGGCAGGCTTCAGACTTGTCGCCGCTGATGGTCGGCCTTCGTTCATCCTCCGCTTGTAGTCGCTAAGGCTCATCTTCTTCTTAACCGGACTAGGGACAGGTGCAATGCCGTTGACTGATGATGGACCGAATGGACTTGGGAACCCGTTCACCGAAAAGGGTGACTGCACGACCGATCCGCCAGCAGATAGTGGAGCGCTCGCAGACAGAGAGCCAGATACCGGACTCCCAAACGCAGGGACAGGAGGCATCTGTACCCGAAGATCGGGGGATTTGTGATTCATCGATGCAATCGACAATGGGCTAACAATAGGTTTTGTAGATGATGGCGCATCCGGCATGGGGACATCCTTGGAGCTGACAACTGTTCCTGGGCTGCTGTCAGGTCCTTTGGATGAAACCGGCGATGATAAAAATAACCCTTGACCCGGTGAAGCATCAGGCCTCCCAGAGCTGGAATCGGCATGGTCAATTGCTCTCCGCTTTCTCCTTTCCTCCTCCTCGGCGCGGAGTTGACGACGGTTGTCCAGCGCCCTTTTTCTCAGGGCAGCCCCTACTTTCCGTTGGGGCGTCACTGTCTCTTGTTCAGGGTCAGTCTGAACGGCGGCGTCCACATACACTGGCGGATTCGCAGCTGACACTGGACGAGGAGGGGGGGCAACAGCTGAGCCTTTTGTAGAGGCCGTCTTGTTTCTGTGACGACCCTGTGGGATAGTATGAGGAGAAGTGGGCGACCCGGATTTGCTTCTGGTAGAGGTACCTGTTCCAGCATCAACATAGAGGCGGTCGGGGAACCCGTTCGGTACATTTGATGATTGCGCAGGCAATTTAGCTTTGGACGCCTTCGTGTGGGACGCATTGGTCCCATCTGAAACCCGCTTCTTCTTGCGGGGGGGTTGCTGCTGCTCCATCCGGCGGAACGAATCCTCAACCATGGCAACCTTTCTCTTATCGCGGTCTGTCGGCTCTGTGAGTATCCCTAGGGTATCGAATGAACCTTGACGCGCTGTTGGCGTCAGATCACGACTTGGTGGTTTGCTGCGGGACGAACCAGAAATAGACCTGTGCTCGTGTTCAGGAACGTCGTCCAGATGGCCCTCACTAGGGGCCCGGCTGTTGGTAGCATGTCCTGTGCTGCTAGGGGATATCGTATGCTGAGCTTTCGGCTTGCGCTTCTTGGTCTTTTTTGGTTGTGTCTTATTTAGGTGTTTTCTGTGAAATAACGCAAACGCGCACTCGGATCCTAGATCACACGCACAGCCTCCAAATTCCGAAAGCACGATGGACACCCAGTTGGCAAGCTTCTGGTACTCCTCCTCGTCGGCGGCGACTTCAGGCTGGGCACCCGTCCCTTCGTCACCCAGACCGAGAATTCGGAGCATTCTAGCTTTTTGAGCAGTCGGGAACCTGAAGTCCCACGGTATAGTGATTTGTTCTCTGGCTGCAATGTCCCGTTCACTCACAAGCCAGAAGTGGTATTCGCCTTCATCCGAGAGGAACGTGTCAAGGGCAGCATTTGGCCTGCAACTGCGCCTGACAAAACGAGCCTCGGAGCCTTCTCTTCGGGTGTCGATATAAAGAGGGAGCAGAGGATGAAAGAGTACGAAAGGCAGCGGGGTAGTGAGGTCGTCCCACCGATTCTCCAAGTTGGCGCAGTACTCGGTTTGGAAGCCGATGTGGCCATTGACTTCCATAAGCAACGAGTCTTTTTCGATTGTCGACGTCGCTCTGAGGTAGTGCCACTGCAACACTGTCCCTGGCGCGACATTCTTCCTGATTTGTTGCACTTCCACCTTTCCTTTGAACGAGCTGGCATCGTCGGGCAGCTTCGAGAAGACGTCCTTCCCTGACAGGCCTGTCTCTTTCCTCATCTTTTCTGGATCACGCAGCCAGCTCGTCATGGTATTGGAGACCAATAGTCCCGCAAAACTATTCACCTTGACATTCTGGACAGGCCGTTGTCCACTGCAGAGTAGCCGAAAGGTTTGGGAATAACTGTGTATCTCAAAGTCGTCGGGGAGGTCGGGAGGAGTGGTGACAGGACTCAAAGGGTGCAAGTGCGCCGCTTTGGCATTACCGTACGAAGGACTTCGTTTTGGGCCCTGCGCGCTGATCGACTGACTTGACTTGTGTGAGCCCTTCAACTTCTTGGTAGGCTGGCGGTTGTCATGTGGAGCGGGATGTTTTGGTGCGTGCTCTGTGCTGTGATGCCCATGGCCGTTGATGGGGAGATCTGTCGGCTTTGGCTTTTTCTTGTGGCTTTTGGTGGGAGGGCGCTTCGGCTTCTTATCCGACGACTCTGCCGCCAGTGGGCCTGCTATTCTGGCTCTCTGCCGTTCATGTGCCTGCTGTGAATCTATGTTTCGTGGGTCGCAGTCCACACAGGAATGCGAGAAGTCGGCAGTAGAGACATCCTCGACCTTATCGGGATAGTAGCACTCGATGTGCTGCCACGTTTCGCATGACTCGCAGAAAATCGTATTTCCATCGTCGTCAGGATAGTTGCACACACACTTGATCGTGTATGGTTCTTCCTCGACAGGCTCTTGCTTCCGCGGATCATCTCGAACCGCAGCAGCTGCTGGAAGCAAGAACGAAGCCGGGGAAGTCTGACTAGGAGGCGCGAAAGGCGTCTGCAATGGTGGGAGCTTGTCTGTCATACTCTTGATGATAACCTCGCGATGGCGGGATGACCGAGGGATTGTACGGATGATTATCTTTTCGGTCTGAAGGGCATACTGGTCGCGCGATTCGACGCGATTGACCCCGAGGTGTGTGCCGCAATGAGAATAGGACCGGGGAAGGGGAGGGTGTCATCCGTTTGATCTGACGATGTGATCAACCCGCGAGAGGTATCTGACGACGCTGATGCGATGCCCGCCTCAAAAGGCAATCAGAGACGGACGCAAGCTGCCGATGAATGGTGGTTATTTCGTTCTGCTCGTGAATCGGTCGGTCGGTCGCTCGGTCGGCTGGCCGGATCGGTCAGGGTGCTCTAGGAAAAGGGCCCTGTGGAAGGACACGTCGTGAGGTCGAGGTCGCGGTCGAAGCTGGATCAGCAAAATAGATAAAATATGCCGCCTTCAAGCTAAGACGACGGTGACTCAGACCCGCTCGCGGTGTTGTCGAGAGGGAATCCCGAAAGCAGTGTGCTGTCGAGGTAAAAAATGTGGTGATCGTCACGGAAGGCTCTCGACGGGAACACAATGGTGATGGTGAGCGAGGAAGAGCGCCTCGAGGACAAAGGTGCTCGAGTAGGCGGGAATAAATCGCGAGGCGCAATGGTTGGAAATATTGCTCAGGTGGTCGAGGGGCGAGCGACGAATGGGTGACGCGAAAAATGCGGACTGAATAAAGAGAGGAAGAGTTTGAAGGAGAGGAGGAGTGGGAAAGTGCAAGAGCAGAGAGGGGGCCCACAACACGAGGAACAGAGAGAGAGAGGAGCGCTGCCACTTGCCCGCCCACAGCACGCTGCGCTGCGTTCAGTAAAGCCCCGTGTGCCAAAAGAATGGGTCTGCGACCTGGGACTGGGACTGGGACCGGGGGGGCCACTGGGACAAGTTGCCCAGAGCAGAGGGAATGCGAAAGCACGGACCAGGCGAGCCGTGACTTTGCATTGGCAAAGCCTTGGGGGGGATTCGGGTGAGGTCAAGGGCCTTGCTTGAGCTTTCTTGGGGGGGGGGGGGGGGGGGGGTGTGGGTGCGGCCGAATATTAAAACCCGGGGTGAACCCCGGAAGTTGCCAAATGAGCA
>MU866083.1:211928-452769 GCA_033296915.1 Triangularia setosa | reverse complement strand
CCCGCCGCCGCCCGCCGCCGCGCCCCCCCCCCCCCCCCCCCCGCCCCCGCCCCCCCCCCCCCCCCCCCCCCCCCCCCCCCCCGGGGGGGGCGGCCGAAGATGAAGAGCCGAGGTGACAGCCTGAAGTTGCCATCTGAGCTCTTCAACAATCTTCACCCAGCTCCGTGGGCGGTGGTGCTTCTAGCGCGTCCGTGGCCTGCCGACGCCGACGACGAAAAACAAAATGAGGAGCGAGAGCAAACTCAACCTTGGAAGTACCTGAGTGCACTAGCCTCTAAGCGCCCCTCGTGCAGTTGGTTGGTTGGATGCCGTCGGCAGCAGTGGTGCCTGAGGCAGCACTCCAATGGAGGGAAACTCAGGGTGAAGGCTGGTGGGTATTGTTGGTTCAGAGGGCGCCTTCGGGATTGGAGGAGGGGGCAGGCGGGGCCCATGGTGGTCGACTGAACGCACCCGTTGCTTTGCGCAATCGCCCTCGGGCTGAGGTGTGAGTGACTGACTCTGATGGCTTGACTGAGCTGATGGGCGGGGAAAAGGAGGTCGTTCACGCACCCGACCACGACATGCAAACTGTCAGCAGTAAAGCCTGCACACCGCGTGCAGATATGGGTAGATATCGCCGGGTGTACTTGAAAGTAATAAGTGATGGGAAAAGGGACCCAAACCAGGACAGGAGTTGTTGTAAGAGATGTCGGCGACTCGCAGTTTGCAAGCCGGCGATTTGGATCCATATATGAGGAGTTGGTGGTGAGGAGTGCTCACCACGACTAGGCCGAGAAAAATTTGGCGGGTTGCAGTGGGTTTGCAGCGCCGAAGGAAGGTTTGAAAAAGGAGAAGAAGGGAGCATGTTGGCGATGGCAGGGAATCCCACAGCACAGAGGTCGCCGGAGAAACTCCTGAGCTGCTGTGAGCAAAAAAAAAAAAACAGACCACCCTGAAGTGGATGGATGGCCTGGAAGGGTGCCTTGCCCTGCTCATTGGTATTCGCCGTGGGTCCCTGTGTGCGCAAGGCTGTGAGGACTGAGGAGCGAGGGGTCGAGGAGCACGGCCAGCCCCATATTTCTTTTGACCCATCTATGATTTGGAAAATACCCAAGAGATATCCAGCAAATGCCGGATGCTTTCAGGCATGGCAGCCGTGCTGGGTGAAATCTGCTTCTCGTAACATGATTGGCAACTGGTGCTGCGCGAAGAGTCTGCCTCTTGCCCTCGCTTTCACCCAGGTGATTCACCCTTGAGCTTAATGACACCTTACACTGCCGGAGACACCCCTTGTTCATCCCGTGAATCAATTCACACAGAGAGAGCTCAACCTGTTGCTGAAAACGTTGGAGGTGCAAGGACAAGAGTGTCCGTTGGCGTGGTGCTTGTGGTCCGTTTCCGGGACTGCCTGTCTGACGTCACGTTTTCAGATGCCTCCCCCAGACGGTGCCAAGTCTTGGGAAGTGGTCGTATCGGAGAAGGCCTTTGTGGAGGAAAGCTATGTTAGTGTATCTCGGAATCCCCTTGTGATAGCCAAAGTAAAAGACAGAATCCGCTGTAAGCCATCAACATCGGTGCCGTAGCTAGCGATGCTCTTATCACGAGCTTGTGGTAGGTGTGGCGGGGTAATTTGGGACGGATGCAGCAATGGAACCTGGAGCAACTTTGAAAGACGGTGTTGATCTCCGACGATAAAAATACTTCCTGGCTGAATCTCGCTGGAAGGAGGACAAGAGCTTCGAATCAAGGCCAGCCTAGGAGACACTGCAACCAAAGGATCACCAATATGTTGCCATCGTTGCACCATGCTACAGTATGATTGCTTTGCAGGACGACGACTTTTTGCCCCACAGGCGCGACCGAGTCACGAAACTCGCAGCCTTCTCCGCGATTGGTATCCAGGGGCGAGAGTTCGTCAGAGTCTCAGACAAGCATGAGGCCGTTGCTGATAAGGTAGGGTAGCTAGCTCGTGGCTGCCGCGGGCGCTGCTGGGTTCCAAGCTGTTGTGATCTGGGCATCTGGGATGCTGTCTAGATATTGTGTCATGGTGTCCCGCAGATTGACCACAGCGCAATACCCGTCTGTTATGTAGGAAATATCAATGTAATGTCTCTTTCCGCAGATTTGACCAACAAACAATGGCTATCGGAAGCCGGGAGCCGTTCCACCGTGCTGGGCTACGTGGGTCCTCTTATCGTTTGTCTTGTCATGCCATTAGTTGGTTTTCAGATATGTGTAAGTGCTTTTCAATGACTGTTTCCTAGATGGCAGATAGATATACACAATCCGGAATGAGTGAGAAGACTGCTTGTGATGGAAAAGTCAAGGTCTAGGATATGTTTGGTTTAAGTCACGATATCGCCTGGAGAGTTCCTGTCTGTTGAGGGTGCCTGCGGAGTTGCGTTGGACCCCTGTTTCGGCCCGCCATTTCCAAGCGGTGATTGGTTTGGAAAGGCGAAAATACCCATCCTGGCTCACATGATGCGCCCGAATGAGACAAGTGCCTGTGGCGCCCCAGCTTCCTGCCAGGTCGTGCACAGTCGCCGCTGGAAAGAAGGCTGGACCACCCATGACGTGCGGTTGGGGTTTTGGAGGCGGCCTGGCAGGCCAACCACAGCGGCTGACTGACACCGCACCGCCCGCCTCTGTTCAACCTCCAAACCAGCCCGTTCGGTTTTGTCGCCATCATCGACCTCTCATCAATATCGCCGCCAGAAACTTGTTGAATTTCACCGAGTCCGACATTCAATTCCGTCATCAAGCGCGCGACAACAAGACCCAGTTGTCACCGGGCACCTCCCCCGCATTTCTCCGTCTCCACTGATAAGAGGCCGTCACCATGAGGTTTTCAACAACCGTTATCGCCCTCGCTGCGGCGGTCAGCGCGAACCCCCTCAACACCTTCCGCAGTGAGAGGCAATCACTTGTCCGCCGCGACGACCTCGCCATCCCCGGCGATAACCCCCTCAAGTACTGCGATGCCGATCGTGGGGATGATATCATCACGATCGAGAAGGTTGACTTGACTCCAAACCCACCTGAGGCGTATGTGAATCAGATATCGAAGACACTAAAATAAGGAAGGAAAAAAACTAACTCATTGCTAGTGGAACCACCCTCGTCATTGAGGCCAGCGGCACAGTCAAGGAGACCATCCTCGAGGGCGCCTACGTCAACCTCCAGGTCAAGTACGGCTACATCCGTCTCATCAACACCTCGGCCGATCTCTGCAAGGAGATCAAGAATGTCGACCTCGACTGCCCCATTGAGAAGGGCAAGATCTCCATCACCAAGTCTGTGGATTTGCCCAAGGAGATCCCGCCTGTATGTTGCTCTTCCATATCTGTAAACGGACTGCCAACAATGAACCGTTACGCTAACTCGCTTAACCAGGGAAAATACACCGTTGAGGCCGACGTCTTCAGCGTGGACGACGAACACATCACCTGCTTGACCGCCACCGTTGTTTTCGGCAAGAAGTCGTTCGGTAGCATCCTTGGTGATTTGTAGGATCCCAACATGGGTGAATTGTCCAATGTGGACTATGCTGTTATGCGGTTATGGGCATGAGTGAAGGGATCAACAGGGGTCCACATGAAGATTGTATTGCAATAAATACTTCTGTACATGCATTCTAGGGGGACGTTTTGGGAGCGCAATGCTTGGGATTCGTTTCTTTCCGTTCGTTTATCAGGGGTAATCAGGGAGTTTTGCTCTTTTTGGTTTTCATTGCATCATTTTGAGTCGTTATAGCATATTGAATGGTAGTACAAAGGAGTCTTTGAGGCTTGCTATACTGGAATACACGGAACATCATTATGTCCTGCCAACGAGTCTAAACATGATTATCGGCCTCCGCTCAGGGTCTCTATCAAAGTACCACTATGCACACATCGTACCATCTCCAACCAAACAGACATCGTGCCTTTTCCCACCGCATACCGCCTTGCCCTCTCCCCAACTCATAGTGTCATTGCGCTAACAACCTATTCACCAAACAGCCTCCTCACCCTGCGGAGAACGCTGTCCTTTTCGGGGTCATAAGGGTGGTCTTTGCTGGGGATCTCGAGGACGGTGGGGAAGGCCTGGATGTAAGTGTCGATGCGGTAGCGTATCCGGTCGGCAATCTAAAAACCAATTTCTTCTGGTCAACTTCCCACCCACCTACCACCTCCTGTGTTCAATCCTAGGTGGCTTAAACATACATGCTGATTGATGAGAACAATGCCAATGTCTTTCCTCTCAGTGGTGAAATTCTCAAATGCGGCTTCGATGGCCGAGTTTTCGGTCTTGTTGTCGACGACGAGAAAGTTCTTTTGGTTGTCTGGGGGGGAGGTTACGTGCTATATTTGGAAAGTGTTAGTAGGGATGGGAGGGAGAGATAGTTGGGGGGGGGGATGGGAGACATACCCCAATGCCGGCGAGGAGAAGGCCAGTGACGGAGTCCTCGTCTCCTATCACGGCGAGAAACTGCCTGTCTTTGTAGTCTGCTTGGGAGGCCATGATGGCGCGGGCCTGCTGGGTAGGGGAGGGTTGGTAGCTTTTTGGGTGGTGATTTGGTGTTAAATACAATCCGATGCGAGACAAGGGGGGGGATGTTGGAGGTTTATGTAAGGTGGTGTGGTTTGTGTTGATTGTTCGTTTGTCGTCGTGTATGGAGGAGCAACTCCCCCCACTGTGATGCTTGCGCTGTAACAAGAGAGAGCGCAGCAGCAGCCAACAACCAACTGAAGTGACGCCGCCTGGGTGGGCTTTGGCGTTGAAGCTCTGACCAACAAGAAGCCAAGAGCAGTCAAACCCCACTGGGAACCGCGCTAGTATCATGGCAGCCTGCCGGGGTAGTGATGTGATCCCTGTTCCCGGCAATTTTCTGCTTGTGGAGATGCTTCTTCTTGCCTGGCTCTCTGGCTGGTTGCGGTGGTGCTTTTAGTTTGAAAAAAAAAGTAAACAATTGCAACGTCGAAAAGAAGAATCTGCGACTTTCTTTCCTTTTTTCCAGCTGGCAACGACGACCTGGTATTGACCAACCTCACGCCGACAGACTAGCTCTTTGTTGTTTGAAGGGCAGATTGCAGACCTGGTGAAATTGGTTGGGATTTCCTTTCACGCAGATGGGGATCTGAAAAGTCGTGGTGGTGACTTCATTGACGGGCCGAGCGAGAGGGAACGACCGACCGACCGACTTGCGCAATTACACTCAACGACGGATAGTTGAGTCGGGCACTTGCAAGTACGAAACAACATACGCAACACGATGCCGCCGACGCGCCTAGTACGGCGACAGCCGCTGTCCGAGCGGATTAAAGCCCGTCTGAATCCTGGCGACTTTTATCTGTGGCTTTCGGAGGAGATTCAGACGTTTGACTGGGACTCGACCGCCTTCGGGACTCGATTTGGCCTGGCTGCCAACTTCCTCTTTTTGATCGCGAGGGCTAATATCGCCTCGCGTCGGGATGTGGATGATGTGTTTGGCGATGCTCCGGCTAGTGGCCCGTTGAGCTTCTTGGTGAGTTCTCTTTTCTTGTATCCAAAGACTGTTTGGAGCTGACATGCTTGCAGATTTATTCTAGCATGTGGGCTTTGACTGCCATTTCTTGCTTGAACGCCTTTTACACCCTGACACGATCTCGTACCTACCGTTTATTCGAGGCGAACGTCGAGAGTAATGCTCCGGTCACGCCCTCCGCGCATCGCGTCCGCGTCGATTCTTCACCCGCATCCTCGAGCCCAATGGGAATTATCCAGAGCCTCCTGAGTTCCGAAACTGCCGATCAGCGAGCACATCCCGACAAGACGCGCGATGTGTGGGAGATGAAGGTCTGGGATCCGTATCCGGCTACACTTCGCCTGTTCTGCTTGTTCAGCCCCGGCCATGTCTTGATTCACTGGCTCTTCTTGCCTCTGGCTGCCATGGATCCGCGCCCGAGTGTCACCGTCTTCAAGTGCTTGACTCTTCAAATCATCCTCTCGGCTCAGCTCTGGCTCATGCACTCAAGGTTCACTCGCCAGGCTAGAGACAACGCCATCATTCAAAGGGAGGTCATGCACGAGTACGACATCAAGTATGTCCACCCCAGACTTCACCCCGTCTACCGCGAAGTCGGCACGCAGGTTTCTATCAACGAAGCCAAGATTGAACAGGAATACGTCGCTCTCGGAACGCCATCCTCTGTGATTCGTCGTGGCTTTGAGACGCACCCGAACCCGAACTATGCCAAGATCATCGACCCAGAGGGGCTTCAGTCCATCAAACCCAGAAACACCTTGGCTGGTACACCTAGAGGACGCATCTCAACAAACCCATTCACGCCTCTCGCAGCCACTGCGCCTAGGCCTAGTACCCCAGGCACAGTCTCGACACCTTCGGCTCAGCTTCTTGGCTACACCGACCGCGAGAACCACAACCTCCCGGCCTCTGTAACTATTAACCGCAGAAGCATGCCCGGCCCTCCTGTCTCCTCCACCGGATCATTCACGCAGTCCTTCAGCTCCTCTTTTGACAGTGACGCCCCCACCCCTGTCCCAGCCCCACCGCCCGTGAACCGGGCGGTGTCCCCCTTCAAAGCAGGAACACCCATGCGATCAGCTTCATCCAGCAACCCATTGGGCATCCCCCCAAGCTACGGCGGCAGCATGGGTTTGTACCAGCACAAGGACAGCCCCCTGAAGAAGGCGATGAGCATGGAGGGCATCGGGAGGTCACCCAGAAACAACAGGGAGATGGCGGCGCTGGAGCAGAGGCAGTTGAGCGATAGGTTCAGGGACAGGAGTCCCATCAAGCAGAGGCTGCAGGACTCAAGATCGACGGGTACGGATGCGGGGAGGATCGAAGGAGGGAACAATGCAAGTACTACCTCCAGTCTTGCGCATTCTCCCGAGAAACTCGCAAACTTGAGGGCTAATAGGTGGACGCAGGAGAGGTTCCCTACGAGGAGGTTGTGAATAAGGTCGAGGAAAGGAGATGATGGTGGAGGGGGGTGGAGATGAAGAGAGACTTTGCTCATCTATATCACTCGACATTGCCGCAGACTTGGCAGGGGTGAGATTGGGGATCGGACGGCGTTTTTGGGTTGGGTTTGCTGAGGGAAATATAGGCGATGGTTTTCATGCATTTTATGGACCTTGGAATGGCGTTTTGGCGGTGTATTCACAACGCGTGTGTTGTCTGTCTGTGGTTGCGGGTGGAGAGTATAAAATATTAATTTATTTCATCGTTTCTTCTTCACGTTTCGTGTGTGAAGTGCAACCGTCTCGGGCTTTTAGGGTCTGTCATACTTATAATCCCGATCACGATTGCCTCTATGCCTTCAATAACGCGAGAGATATTGTATCTCACACCTCTATTGACAAAGAAGTCATCTCCAAGACAATTACGGCCAACAGCTCATACCATAAAAGCATGCACTTTCTCTATGTTTAATCACGCCAATGCGGCTACTGCCCGACTAGGCGGGGCGAACAAGCGTAAGGAGAAGAAGTTCCCCTCCCGCCCTCTCACGAACCCCGACCCTTACTGTCTACTTAGCAATGATCCGACCCAAAAATATACATTCTTCCTTGACCATGGCGACTTTTCTGCGGCCCATTCCAAAACCACACATTCTGTCTCTCTTCTTCTTAGCCAAGTCTGTTTCTTTTTTCCCCCCAAGGCGTAGGACGTTTGAATAGGCACCTTAACTTTGTTACCTGCCTCGCGGTTAAGCCAAGTGGTCTTTGCTATCGCCCCTCGATCAATTCCGAGCAAGATTGCTTGGGCAGTTATGGCTTTATCGAAACCTTCATACTTGGAGTTCCACATATGTCTTGGGGACAGTGTGTGATAGGTACGATCGATTTCCTGATAGGCATACACAACAAACTCGAATGGGTGTTCAAACTAGAATAATAGACACACCTCTGCTTAAAAGTTCCTACGTATCTTGGGGATATATTGGAGATGGAGAAAATATCTTCAGTGGCCTAAATTGAGATTTGATAGGCATCCGAATGATATCAGCACGCCTTTGTTTGAGTTCCTATGCGTGCCAAGAATTCTGTCAACGCGTACGTTGCATCACAATAGACATAGTAAAATAAGACTCAACAGATGTAAAAAAAAAAAAAATTAAAAAAAAATTTAAACAAAAAAAAAGGTTAAAAAAATATTGAAAAGTGTTCATTTTTCTCTAAACTCGCTGTTTTTCCGTGTGATACAGACAAAGAGCCACACCAAAACACGACATAATACAATGATATATACCGCTCAAAAAGGAAATATTGTTTTGCCTCGTTTATCAACGGTGTTACTTCTCCTCCCGCTGCTTGGTACCTGGAGAAGGGTTCCAGGGAATATAGATCTTTTGAAATGAAGAAACGTCGTTCCCCCGCGTTCCAGGCAACAGCCATATCGTGCCATGGTGGGATTTTGTCATCATCGTCGGCCGATTTAGCCTTCGTTTTCCCTTTTTTTCCCTCCCCGTCAGCTTCACCCATTGTCTTGGCTGCTCGCGACTTCGCATCATGAAACTCCCCGCGACTTGGAGGATGGTTGCGCATGATTACATCCTCCGTATCCGAGAAATCACCTACAAGTCCCTCTCGAAGCCGGAGACAAGGCGAATACCCACCCGTTCCCTAAAACTTACTCTGCTGCACCTTAGAATAAGAAGCCCGTCCACCCCAAAGATGTAGGCTTTCCTCAGCCTCAGCAGAAGACTGGTCATCGCGCGTGCCATCCTAAGCAGCGGTCTCAACCTCCTCAGCCTTGGCAGGCTCATCCGCCTTCTTCTCCTCGAGAGTGACCTCCTCAACAGCCTTGGTAGTCTCGGCAACCGCCTTGTCCTCCTTGGCTTCTCCGTTGGAGACAGTCTCGCCGCGCTCCTCAGCCTCGAGGCGCTCAATCTCCTTCTTGGCCTTTTCGACGTTCTGTAACATCAGTTAGTACATAGCCGGAGCTCATAATCAGATACAAAACACACCTTCTTGGTCTCGGCCTCCTGGTTGGCCTTCCAGTTTGCGAGCTTGGCCTTGATCGCCTCAATAGCAGCGGGAACATCGGCAGCGCCGGATGGGAGGCTGATGCCAAGAGTCTTGCAGTCGTCCATGACGGCAGGGGGCAGGTTGAATTTTCCGGAGGCGGCGGCACCCTCAACCTTGTTCTTCTTACCCTTCTTGCCCTTCTTAGCAGCAGGGAGATAATCCTCGTCACGGTCCTCCTTGCGCACAAGACGAACACCCTTGAGGTCGGCGGCCTCGACCTTGCGGATGTCGGTGGCACCCAAGCCCTTGTTGGCCACAAGAGGAGCCTTCTCGACAGTCTGGTGAGAGGGGTCGAAGAAATGAAGGAGGCTGTTGGCGCGGCGAATCTCCTCGAGGAAAGCGGGCTCGGAAGCCTCAGCGAGCATCGCCTTGGCACGCTCCATGCGCTTCTCCTTAACATACTTCTCACGCTCAGCAGCCTCGCGCTCAGCACGCTTGGCCCTTTGCTCACGCTCATAGGCAGCGGCGGCCTTCTTCTGGGTAAAGTAGTCGTCTCTAAGAGCCTTGAGGGCGTTCCACTTCTCATCCTTCTCGGCCTTGAGTTTGGTGCGCTCATCCCTAAGCTTGCCAATGTTCTCGCGGGCGGTGTTCTGCTCAGCCTTGATGACATCGAGCTCGGCCTGGAGAGTGTTGTACTCCTCACTCAGTTTCTTAGCCTCAGGGGTGTCCAAACTGTCCTTGATCTCCTTGATCTTAGCCTTGTTCTCGTCAATCAACTTCTGCTGCTGCTCGAAGCCGCCGAACAGCTTCTTCTGCTTGCGGAGGTTAGAGATCTCGTTAAGAGCCTTCTTCTCGTCCACGAGCTTCATCATGCCCGAGTTGACATCACGCTCAAGACGGGCGATCTTCTCCTCGAGCTCCTCGACATTCTTGAAAGGGAGCTTGGCGCGATCGGCCTTGCTCTCGTTGATAAGACGCTTGACTGTTTCCTCATGGCGCTTGATTTGGTCAAACTTGGAAGCACGATCCTTCTTGCCGCCGCCCTGTTCTTCCTTGATCTCGTTGAGTCGCTTGATCAGCTCCTGCCTGCGAATCTGAGTCGGGTTCTGAGTCTCCTGGTCCTTCCTGGGGGCAGCGAGATCGATCTGGTTGTTGATGGCTTTCTGTGAACAAATTGGTTGTTAGTATCTCCGATATTTGGTGCGACCCATATGAAACTAGAGCAAACGGCGTGCGGTTCACAGCGGCAAGCCGCATTTCATTCTAGGGTTCAGACCGGGGGATGGGCTCAGCTTACAATCTTCTCCTGGACAGCCTTCAACTCCTTGTCAAGCTTGGCCTCCTGCTCCTTGAAGAGAGCCTCATCAGGCCTGCGAATTGGGCCCGCAGGGGCAGCAGTGGCAGGAGTGGAGGATTCGGTGGCCATTTCGAGAACCAGAGAGCGATACCGGGTAGAACGTTGGGTGTGAACGAGTGCTGAAAAGGGACAGCCCCAGATGTAAATAGTTGTCAATTGGTGATCCTGGATCCGGTAGAGAGATGATCCGCGGGATAGTGTGATGTGTTCCGAAGAAGCGGAGGAAAAAGAGGAGAATCTTTCCGTAGCAGCAGCAACAGTGACAGCTGGTCTTCACCACGCCCTCTCTGCCCCAAAAAAATCAAAATTTTGGGAGCAACAGCGCTCTCTGGCGCCTGGGCCAGGGGCTCAGGGTGCAGTTCACGGTGTTG
Organism: Triangularia setosa; assembly: GCA_033296915.1. Taxonomy (NCBI): domain Eukaryota; kingdom Fungi; phylum Ascomycota; class Sordariomycetes; order Sordariales; family Podosporaceae; genus Triangularia; species Triangularia setosa. Next base: position 442,104 of record MU866083.1, on the reverse strand, counting down.
AAGGTGGCTCGTGCGTTAACTTCACCTCCAGTCCAACAGCTGCCAGTGGCCCGCCCGCTGTGGGGAAAGCAAACTCTCAACAGCCTGTTTGATAAGCTCACCCCTTTGTGCCTTGCTCTATCAGTAAATGCACGCCTTGGTCGTCAATTTTTCGGTTCCCTTCTCTTTCAGCCTCGCAGAAAGAGAACCTTGCAACCTGGAAGCTTTTCGCAAACCACCACCGAACCAGTCATCGCCATCGCGCACCATCCCCTTCACCAATATCTGCTTTTTCGACCACAATTCCAGTCGCGACAGATAATCAACCACAATGGCCGACGACTTTGGCAGTGGCAACATCCATGACAAGGAGGTATCGCGACTCTGGCGCGCATGGAGGACCATCCACGAGATGGTCGCTGACCGAGTGGGTGACCTCAAATAAATCATCACAATTCTATATACTAACAATCATTCCCAGGGCTATGAGCTCGCCGAGGAAGAAATCAAGATGCCACTCGAAGAGTTCAAGAGAAAGTACACCAACGGCGACGGCTCTCCAAAGTATGCCATCCCCCTCCCCCCTCTCGCATCCTCCCACCTTCCAACCCTCTAACCTTTCTGCTCACTACAGCCGCTCGATAATGTCCTTCTCCGCCCGCCCCTCCGCAAACATGATCAAGAAGTTTACCCCTCCACCCACCCCCTCCAACCCCGATCCTGCCCCCGAATGCGGCACCATCTGGGTCGAGTTTTGCCCCGAAAAGTCCTCCATCGGCATCTCAGTTATGAAGAAATTTGTTGAGCACTGCGCCAACAACTCATACAAAGCCGGCATTCTCGTCACCGCCGTCGCTCTCTCCGCCCAAGCTCGCAAGGTCATGACTGTCACCAGCCAGTACACCCTTATCGAGTGCTTCCTTGAGGAGGATCTCCTCGTAAACATCACCCACCACGAGCTGGTCCCAACTCATATCCTCCTTAGTAGGGAGGAGAAGACGGCACTGCTCAAGAGGTACAGACTGAAGGAGACGCAACTCCCACGAATTCTGCAAAAGGATCCGATTGCGAGATATTTGGGACTGAAGAGAGGGCAGGTGGTCAAGATTGTGAGAACGAGTGAAACGGCAGGTCGGTATGCCAGTTATAGGCTTTGTGTTTAAGTGAGGGCAAGAGAGGGGAGGAGCTGGCAGGCTTGGAGAGCATGGAATGAGCAAACGTGGAACCAGAGTTTGCTAGAATGCTTTTTCTGCAAAGTTATACACACCAAAAAGGGCGTCTATCTTCATATACTGGGGTTGGCATGAAATTGGGTGGTTTGCTTTTCTGGCGTTTTTCAGGGGAGAATGGGATTTGGTTTTTAGACAGCACAGCATGTCTTTTAGTCGTTAGTGATGGCCTGGGGTTTGATCACTCTTGTCGATAGAGAAAATAAGACATAGGTCATAATTCATAACAACTGGAGATCTGTTTGCTGCAAGTTTGTAGTTCATGCAGAAAGGCTGCATGATTACCATGATTTCCTGAAGTTATATGCAAACCATCAGTCATGCGAGCCCCGTTACAGGCCCAGTGCCATCACGATTGATATTCGGAACTATTGAGAACAGGCAATCCTCTTTTCCGCCGCAATCAACGTCGACGACCAGCATCACATTTTATTAGCTTTGACTCAGCCTATGAGGATGTCACAACACAAAAGACTCGCCGTTAATCCAGCTCATAAACCCCTGAAGGCTTACCATCCCCGTCAAGAACGCGAAGACACAACATAGCAGTACGCGCAGGGAACAACAGATCTACGCCATTATCACACATTCAGTTGTGACATGATAGCAAGACCCATCCACTCAATCCAGACCACTGACTCTTTCACGTCATATGGCACAGTCTCCAACACGATGACTCTCAGCACACAATTACATATTTCTTCTTTAGCAACGTCACCTCGACGACAGTCAAAATTACCGGAAACATGATGATACAGACTTACTTCTATTCTGCTGTGTAACAATCTGAAAAGAAAAGAAAAAAAGAAAGAAAAAACCATCAGCATGTCATCAACCTTACCTGCCGTGAAAGAGTCCAATGCAAATCCAAACTTACAGTATCCAGACAAACAGAGAAGTCGACGAGCTACCCAGCACCTCATTCACGATTTTGCCAATGACCTTGGATTGGTACGTCGTCCAACACCCCGTCAGTCCAGCGTATACCTAATCGCAACTCGGAAAGCAAACTGCAAATTACACCACGCCAAAGACGATACAGGCCAGTTTCGGTAAGAAAGGGTTGAGGATCCCAACAAATGTAAACACATTAGATAAAAGATAAATGACAAGTAGTCTCTTTTACCTGGCCCTGACTAGTGCTGCTCTACAATCTTCCACGGGTCGCTTGCAGGGGTGGAAGTAGAGTGAAAGTGGGACGAGATATCGAGCTGTACATACAACCGTCTTCGTCGTCAGCCTTGAATATATACAGCGATATCTCCTTCGTTCTATTTTCAGAACACCCAAATTGTTCCCGCTTCTGTCCTTAGCGTCGAGAGCTGTCTTCTGTTTATCATTGCACTTTTGGAAGCGCTTCTAAGGTTAGGAGATAAATATGCTTCGAATCGACTTTTAACAGCGTGGGTGTAAACTAAGCCGGCCTCGGTAAAACGAGCGGTACCGACGGGAAGTATATGATGGTAACATAGGTAACCACTCACATGCCGACTTCTCTTGGACGATACCTTTGGCTTTTACAACCCAGCAAAACATGGTAATTTTCACTCTTATCCACAGTTATTATCGAGACGGCAGCAAAGGGAGAGAAATATATCAACTATCGACCCTTTGGCTTGCTTTCTGTCGATTTTTGGACCATTTTCATTAAGGTAGGGTGTTACTGCTGGCGGCATGGTAGCACGAAATTAGGCAATGATTCCGATTTAAATAAGGAGGGTAGATATCGCTTATTGGCGGAGGAAGAAGAGATGATAGGACGGACAAGGAAAGGGAGGCGGTAGATTGCAAGACCTGAAGTCACGATATAGTCCTAAGAGTACACACTGACAGAAGGAGATATTATGATCAATTATAACACTCGTCAGTTATACTTACTTTTCGAGCTAGTCAATGCCCGCAAGATGGATCGGTACATAGAAGAGAAACGTCTACCCCAATGGCATGTTGGCTAGCTGAAAAGACCTTGTACTTGTTGTTAGATAGACAGGATTCTAAATAAATAAGGGCTGGTAGGAAAACTGTGAGTGTCACAGAAGAAATTGGTGAGGGAGGATAAAAAGCTTGTCGTGAGGCCACAGAGCGTGGCTATAAGACAGAGGGGACGCATATTGTTCGACTTCCAACTAATAGAAATATAAAAGTTCGATATATGTTTTTATTCCTGCTTTTTTTTTTTTTTTTTTTTGAAGAGGGCAATTGTGTTGTGATCAGTCAGTAAGCAGCGACCATCCCCGTGAGTAGTCATTGGATTCGCGCACATCGGGTTCTAAAACTGTCTATTAGGTAGGTAGACGACTGCTAATGCTTGATAGACGCCTGTCGTAACAAAAAAGATACCATATTTTGGGATATCACCCGCATAAGTATCAACTGTATTTACATATTGAGGATCTTTGCAGACAAAAAGCAAATGTTGTAAGGATCAGATGGATCGTCAATTCGATCTGCCGCTATCTTCAAGTGCCGGACCCACCCCCACACTTATTACCTATCTTTACTCGGTATGTTACAAAGCTTTACGCAGTTTCGGTATCATAATTACGTACTCGCAGAAAGACCACCCGGCCTTTTCTCGATGAAAGTTCTCACTTTTACAGTTGCATGATTGATTGCCTCAAGTGAAATAAATAAACGGGCATCAATTTCCTGTCTCATGTTTCCACTAACAATCCTGTTATACCTCCCATATCTGTTATACTAAACAAACGAGATCCACCCAGATTAGCCTCGCTCTAATACTAAATAAATAGATGATGAAAATAATGTCCTACTGCAACACTTGATATTAAAACCGGCCAGAAGGTCCGGCGCACTCTTAAAAAAGGTAGAACGGTGTAGGAATAATAACAATAATAGTAGAACCGACCATTCCCACAAATATGTGCCCCTTTTGGTATCCAATCCTGTTCATAGTCCATACCCAACTCCTGATAACCAAATAAATAATCAAAAATAAAATAAAAATAAAAAAACCATGAAAATATCGACTCATGCAGCATCAGCCACGACCCTCCTCCACCTCCCTGACTCCCCGACCTCGCCATATCCAGGTAGTCTATCCTCCTGTTCATTACTTTGCTCCTGACTCTGCCCAGTCACATCTCCACCATACTCCGGCAGTCCATCCGGTCCCGTCGTCTCCCACGAACTCCCCGTGCTCTGACCCGAAACCGGCTGCGACCCAGTCCCGCCCCAACTATCCCTATTCCTCCTCCCCCTCTCCACCTCCTCCCTCATTTCCTCGCTCATGACCTGCAAGACCCTCGGCCTCAAGTGCTCATCCGCCTGCGCCTCCTCAAAGGTAGGCAACTCCAGCCCCGCCGCCAACCCTTGTGACCTTGGTTGTTCTACAGCAATCTGCAGCGGCACCGTCAAGTTCACCCTTGTCCCTCCGTTGCTCTTCTTTTTCTTGTCTGAAGGAGTGGTGATGTTGAGTGAAAGTGAGAGGGTGTATACACGCGAGGCGATACACCCATGGAAAGTCGGCACAAAAGTCTTCTTGTCTGTTGGTAAAGTGATGGGAATGTCAACTGTGGAGGTGAAATACACTGGGCTTTTCTGCTTTTCCTTGGCGGCAGGGGAGGAGGATGATTCGGTGCTGTAGCCGCTGTCTCGCCTCTGGTTTCTCATCTTTTGGGTCCAGGGTGCTTCTGGGATGGATGAGACGGGGGGTAGGGAGACAGAGGTGAAGAACTGTCCTCGGCGATCGGTGACGTAGGGTGTATTCCATTGTTCCCCTAGATTAGGGAAATGGGAGATCGTCCCAGAGGAGAAGAAGGTATGGGCGGTTAGTTTTCCTGATACACCCGTGATTTGGGGAGGTGAGGTGATGTTGGATGGGTTTTCGGGGTCGAAGGTAAGGCTGACCCTCATCGAGGGCCGAGACACAAGCGAATTTCCGTCTGCAGAGATAACTGCTGCTGATGGCTGGTGAGCTTCAGCTGTGATCTTGCCTAGCTTGGTCGAGAGAATGAAACTCTTGCGCAGAGTCTTGGACTTGCTCATGGTGTAGAGTCTGTCCTTGGGGGTGATATTCAGGGGTGGCTCCTCAGGGGTAGATGGGAGGACCTGAATATTGTGTGTTCCCTCCATGATTCTCGTCCTCCTCACAGTAGTGTTCTCTGGCCGCGGACCTGTTGACGAAATAGTTTCCCGGAGGACACGAGCCTTGATACTGTATTCCACACGAGCCATCCGGGGAGCCATGTCATCCTTTTCCCAACCTCCACCCATGCTGGGGGGGAGCAAAACGTGGTGATCCTGGAGCTGATCCGATAGTCGTTTATGATTACAGGCGTTGATGGTGAGTTGACTGGGAATAACAAAGTTGAAGGGAATGGTGTAAGTCTCGCCCGTCTCAAGTACCTTGGGCAGGGGATATGTCGACTCAGGAACCGGCATGACCATCTTGAGGAAGGTGTGGGTGATCTCCTGGGGAAAGCTCATTCCATCGAAACTGGCCTTGGTGTTCCCAATGAGAACAATCTGAATCAAATCAAAACGGACATCCCGTTTGGTGACAATGGTAACCTCGCCCTTCACAGGTGAACCAGATGTATAGACCTTGGCGTTATAGTGGTCCTTTAGGTGGACTCGGATGTCAGATTTGGGAAAGGCCAGATCCCTAGTAAGCGGTGGGAGGTCATTCGCGTCGTGAGCACTCGAGGCCGAGGTGGAAGAAGCTGTAGCCGCCATTGTTGACTAAACGGCCGGGAATCAAATACAGAGAGAGGTGACGGCAGCAGAGGACAATATATAGCGGTAGGGGAAATTGCTGTCAATGACGGGTGTAACGGGGTCTCTACTGCTGGCTTCCGTAGACCGGCAATTTTTTCAAAGCCGTCACCTGTGCCGACAGGATAACATACAACAGCCAGCGAGCTGGCCGAACAAAGAGTGTGAAGAGGGCCCGATGGTTCGGATCGATGATGTGGAAAACTCTAATAGCCTGAGGCGTTGAGCGGCGTAAAGGACTGTCTTATAGCGAGGCGTCCTTGGCCCAGGGCATAGCTGGGCCTGGGGCAGACGGTGGATAACAAAGCTTTTGACTCATTACAAAGCCAAAGGAAAAGAAAGAAAAAAGGAGAGCTAGGCGACGAGGCAGAGCATGATCTGGCTAACCTGCTTCTGTTCCCCGGGTGGTCAGGTCCATGTCTCCCCTTCCCTTGCCGACCATTGCCTACCCGGGCCAGGGGTATGATTGGAGCACATGTGGACAAGAAGATATGGTGGTGGGTGTGCAATTGCTACTTTGGTCAACGGCATCAAAAGGAGGGCGGGGCAGCTCTTGGCTCGGTTGGTCGTTTCGTCAGTCGACCCGGAAAGCTGAACCGCTATTTGGCACCAGCAACGACTGGGATGCCGTGAGGGAGGGTGCCAAGAGCCCAGACGAACGCCTCACGCCCTGCATTCTTTTGTGTTACAAATGCTGCCCAGTCTCTTCGCTCAAGAGAGGGCGTGGCCGTCCATCGACGTGGACGGACTCTCTAGTGGAAATAGAGTGGGAAAAGGGCTGACTCCCAGGTGTTGACGAGGACAAAACGATCGTTAAACCGGGATTGTTATTGGCCAGGGCTCTCGACACTAGCTAGCCGTGATCGATGAGCTTTTTTAGCGGGCACTGGGTCATGAAGCCTCTTGTTGGCCGAAAGGCGCAAAAGTCCGTGACCGGTCATCGGATGTCAAAGGGAAATTTTGGGCCATCGCTTCGACGTCAGCCGTTTCCCCTGCCTCAATGTGGCTTGGTCTAGTTTGCTCTAGTGTTTTGTGCTTTCAGCATTTTGATGTATGTTACCAACGAGTCATTATCAATCTCCAAGGGCAATGATCTGTGAAGGAGCAGATCGTTTCACAATTCTTACCAACCGTCTGATAATGTTCCTGACTTGTCACCTTGTGTGTTGGGCCAGCAAGCAGAGAGAAATGCTCCGAGGAGATCAACGTCTCATACAGTCGTCATCCAATCTTCATGGGCGTCGCTCGAGCGGTGTTGGTAGGGAAGCGGTGGTCCCAAACAGTGACAGCAAGCGGATCCTCGTCTTCAATTCACAACCCCACTGGTGCCCCGCCCACCCCACTCCTCCCCGCATCGCATCATAGGCCCCCGCTCGGCGTAGGCCCAGCAGGCCGAGCCCAGAACCCCACACAGGCCCACTGTAAAACTCCATTGTTTGAAAGGTCACGCCCCGATCACGGCGCCCTGAAAACATTCAGATCTCGAAACCTAGACCATTCGAACGTCTTGTCGAGAGCTGTCTCGCTTGTATTCCCCTTAGTTGACATATCTACGGGATGTTCATTGTTGAAGCTGAACTGAAAACATCACAGATTGAGTAGCGGTCAACGGGAACACCCGGTCAGGCCTTATCTGAGCTTGATCCTCAGTCAGCACTGGGAAAAAAAAAAAAAAAAAAAAGAAAAAAAAGACAAGTTGGAGGTGAAGACCCTCGCAGTTGGAGTCATCGGCCAACACGAAATGGGACTTGGGATCCGCTGCATACTGCTACTCTACAAAGTAAATTGGTCCGCATGGTCCGCAAAGGTCCCCACTCGTTACCTATGGTAATGGATTCACACTTGCGGCAAGAGACCATGTTACCGAATCTGCGTAATAGAGTGCCTCCCCTTCATCAAGTCTGGGCACCTCTGTGGCGCCGGGCTCTGTCCCGATTGCCCATGCGAGGTATGCCATCCCGACTACCCTTTCCGGAAGACCCAAACAACCGGGACACGGACAGGACAGACCTCAACCTCAAGGTCTGCTAGCTTCGTCCCCGCGAGACACTTTGCATACCGGTTAACCACCTCTCCACCAGCCACGAGGTCTTTTACTTTCACTCTCTTCGAATCCGCATCTCGATATTTCCAGTCTCTCTCCCCTCGCAACCTTGTTTTCACCCCTTTCTGCAGACCTGGGTAACCATGTTTCAAAAGAATGGTGCAATATACCGTCATCATCCTCTCAAGAAAGCTTTTAAACTCCGTCAGGATCCAACCAGCCCCCGTTGTCAGTTTGTTCCAAGCCACGCGCCCTATGCTGTACAACCTTTTGGTCTCCCTACCTACTTTTCCCAAGTGATATGACTCAGCTATGATTATCCCTACTACTACTTCACAACATCAGCCCAGGAAGAACTTCCTGCCGTCCGTTCATCACCATCAATAATTTGCACAGCAGTCCCACTCGACCTCGCGACTTCGCCTTTTTGTCAGCAAACCCATTACTAATGTATATCCTACGACCTTGATATTGCTGTCCAGCCACACCCTTTACTTCCATTTGTACTTCTGCCAAAATACAAGGCTGACGGGAAAGGAGTCATCTTGGCAGGGGGCCGGGGTCCAAGGGCCAGTCTCTAAAGTTGACTGCATTGCAGAGTAGTAGCCATCACCAAATACGACTCCACCGCTCTTGGCTCCGTACGGTCAAACCCCAGTCAAGCCATCTAGCCCATCAGACCTCGTCGAAAAAAAGAAAGAAAAGAAAAGAAAAAAAACCTAGATTTTCTGTCATGTATTGAATGACTGATAAATGATTGGAAGATGATACCCGGTCCGTTCAATCAAAGCCTAATGAGAATAGTTTTAGTTGGTGCCCCGATCCGATAGTCTTGTCTCGAGTCCCTCTTCCGAACCGAGCGTAGTCGTGTATCTCATCCGGGCGTATTCCCGTCGTTTAATTCAAGAAACACTTGCGTATTCGCTACAACATCTCCCTTCTGAACTCCTCTGATTTTGAGTTTGAAGGCTCAAGCCCCTTCTACACCGCCAATCTCTCTAGAAATATGACTATACAAAAGTACACACATGACATTGTACAAACCCATCCCTCTTTTCATTTTTCTTATGCCGGCATCTCTGATGATGCTTTCTACCAAAACCCGAAACCAAATTCGTATCATAGTACACTTAGGTAATACCCTCTCCAGCTATGATGACTCTTACACACATGCAAACACCCTCGCTCCTTCACTCCTCTATGCTCACAATCAAGAAACGACAACAAATAAACCCCTTGTCTTCAAGGACTGAAGTGGTACACTTAGTCATGCCAAGAGATATAAAGCATGATACCCGCCCCAGCAGCAATCGCCGCAAACTGCACCAGCATCTTTCTCAACTCCACCGCCTTGTCCTTCCCAGTCTCCAACAGCTCTGGGATAACCGCCACCGTGCCCACATACAAGAACGTTCCCGCCGTAAAAGGCAGCAACATATCTCCCCAAGTCAAGCTCGTGCCCCAGAGACCTTCCTTCATGCCCATGACCACCGCATCCGCACTGCTAGCTCCATTTCCACCAAACTCTTGAATCGCAATCCCAATAAGCGTGCCCAGAAGCGCACCAATAGCCGTAACAAACTGCGCGCCCATGGCCTGCTTCTTCGTAAACCCAGACTGAACCAACAAAGCGAAATCGCCGACCTCATGAGGAATTTCATGGAAGAACACCGCAACAGTCGTAGTAGCGCCGATGGTAGGGGAAGCGTAAAACGAAGCAGACATGGCAAGACCGTCGGTGATGTTGTGTGTGAAATCGGCACTGATATCCCACTCATGTTAGCAAACCCATCCCAAACCTTGGCACACCCAGAAAGCAAGAAAACCCACATCATGTTCAGCAAGCCTCCCAGCTTAACACTCGGATTAACCTCCTTCTTCTCGTCCTCCTCCTTCTTCTCGTCCTCCTCCTCCTCGTCCTCCTCCCTTCCCTCCCCTTTCTCCCCCTTCCCGCCCTTCCTCTTCTTCAGCTCGCCTTTGGCCTCAACCCCCGTAGCCTTCCCCTGGGTCTTCTCCTCGTGATCATGCCCATGCCCATGCCCATGCCCATGCCCATGCCCATGCCCATGCCCATGATCATGCGAATGCCCCGCACCCCCCGTCGCGATCCTCAACCCCTTATCCATCCCTACAAAAACCATAAACCCAACCAGGATCCCCACCCCCAGCAGCAAGTTCCTGTTTGGCTCCACCATCACAAACTTGGCCTTGTCCTCCTCCCCCTCCCCCACGAAAATCTCCGGCAGGAGATGGAAAAGCGTATCCCCCAGCAACCCCCCAACCGCAAACGCAACCATCACCTGCAGCGAGTCAGGGTTGATATCCGTCGGGCACAGCGCCAGCAAGAAATTCGGGGGGCCCGAGATGTACAGCGTCGCCAGCAGCGCGTTCACCGCCGGGCTGCCAGGGAACAAATACCCAAAGATTTTTGTCGTTAAACTTGAGGGTGCGGCGTCGGCGTTTTTCAGGTTGGAGAGTTGTTGGACGATTTCACATTTCTAGTACAAACAAAACATGTTTGTCAGTACGTGTCTCTGTATGGGAACATTCTTGTATTGAACGTCTAAACGCCCAACGTAGGAAGACCGGGTAAAGAGAAGAGGGAGAGGGGAAAACAAACCTGCAGCTCATCGCCAATCTCCTCCAGGCTCAACTTGGACACATCCGTAACCTTTTCCGTCCTTGCAGCACGCTGAACATAGCCGCTGCTGCTCCCGCACTTGCCCCCAGCATGCCCCCAGGCAGATCCAGCAAACAGCAGCACCAGCGCAACGACGCACAGCACGAAGAACGTGCGGTGAACCCTCGAGAGTCCCATCTTTACGCGTCCTGATCTGTCGAAAGTATCCGGCGGCGACGCGGTGTTTGGCGGAATGTTCGGAATGCAAAACAGAACAGAGAACAAGAAGAAAAAAGGGGGCACAGTCAGCTCCCCCGTCCCGTTCCACGCGACTGGGCAGAAAGTGGAGTGGAGCCCTGTCAGCTTTCCCAGTGGATTTTAGCGGACACCACGGACCGGGAACCAGCAACCCTGCCCCCCCCCCCTAATTTTAGCGCCAAGCACAGGCACTCGGAGCACCGAAATCCGGGGATCCAGCGTTGACCCATAGGGCTGAACCTGGCTGTTGGGGCACTTTCATCCCATTTAGGCAGGTCGTTTGATTCATGACAAACGAACTCCAGACACTCCGTCCAGTTTGCGGGATGGGGAAACCTAAACTCAACGTCTGTCGACTGATAATCGACATGGGAAGGTCCTGTCTAAGGGACTAGTCCATGTTGGGCCACAGAAGTCTCGGGCTTTAGGGTCAAAATCAATGTCTATCGTCAACAATATCCTGCACGAGTAGTCTCACCTTCAAACATCACACAACGGGGTTACCCCAGATCAGCAGTCTCAAGAGGGCCAGCTTCTCAAAGCTGTTGATTAGGGTGGCTCCAGTCAATCTATTGACGAAATACAACCTAAACGGTACAACAATGCACAACAACCACCCGTCTCACCCAAGGGTCCACCACCCTCACCGTTTTCCGTTGCTTCTTCCGCTCCACCTTCAACTTATTCCCAAAAATCCCAAGAATATGCAACCTCCAAAATCGTCGCTCTATATACAGACTCACTCTCCCACAAACGTCATCGCCAAATGGCGCTCGGCAATTTACACGGCAAAGACCACAGCCAGCAAAGCAGCCCAAACCCCGCCAATCGAGCCAGCCGTAAGAACCGCTCCATTGGTGTTCGTGGCAGGAGACGACGACGTAGCAGAAACCGTGCCGTTCAACAGCATCGGTGAATTAGTAGCAGTCGACGATGTAGCAGAAATGGTGCCGCTCAACAGTATTGCTGAATTAGTAGTAGTCACCGACGGCGGACTTGAGACATCACTTCTAGGGCTGTTTCTAGCACCACTCGAGGTAGACGCACTTGAAGAAGACGCGGTGGGGGGTCCACCGGCACCAGGTCGGCCTGTAGACACAGGTATCGGAACTGGGCTTCTGTCAAAGTGTGAGCATACCTGAACGATGCTGGAATCAGCAAAGGGGCAAGACCTGGACTCACGATGAGCCAGGCGGTTTGCACGAAATATCAAAAAGCGGCTTGCTTGTCAACTGCCCCGGAGGAGTGATACCAAAGTTGGGTTGGTCACCGGCCTGGTCGCCTTGGAATTTGTACCACCAGATAGGTTCTCTGCCGAACCTCGGGCAGCCGACCTCGTGCCAGTATCGTTTAGCATTCTCCACCGAAGCAACAGACTGTCCCCATGTCCTCCCCGACACCGGGTGGCCAGTCTCTGTGATCCACACAGGTCTGCCTTGCGAAGCTGCTCGGGTCTTATCCAGAGCATCTTGAAAGAGGCGTGGGCTCTGCTCGATGGCATTGTTGGGGAGTGCCGTTGATTGCCAGTATGGATAAGCATCCATGCCGATCCAGTCACAAGCACCAACTACTGCCGCATTGGAGCCATTGACCCATGCCGTCCACGTATCGACGTGTCCGATGGGGGCCTTCAGCTTCGTACTGCTCAGTCGTTGTCGGACTTTCTGGATGTAGCCGACAATGACTTGAGGGTTCGCACCCGGATTTGAACCTTCCTCGACGGCATCCGAATTCCGGTACAAATCCTCACTGCCAATCGAGATGCCATCAACCAGCCTTGTGAACGCATCTCCATAACGGTTTACGGCGGTCACGAGAGCCTCGAGTTCTCTATCAAACTTGGCTGACCCAGCCGAAGCCCACAAACCGAGAAGCAACCTCATGTTGGTGGCGATGGCAGCGGGGATCGCTTCGATGGGATTGTTTCCAGCGTTTTCATCTTGCTATTTGGACACCCGGTGGGTTAGATTGCTCTCTAGAAGTTCAAACATGAGGTGGACTCTTACGAGCATGGTGAACAGGCGAACACTGGTGAAACCGCCAGCAGGGGCGCCCTCAAGTGCTTTGGCAGCCCGGAACTCATTTTCGTAATCCAGCCGATTCTTTACACCGCCTGGTTTTTGGGCACCGGAGTTGTAACCAAATGCGGCGCCTAAGACGGGCGTGAGTGCAGCAGCAAATGCCGCCAGGCCCAGAGCTCTCCGCATAACGAACCAAGATTATTGAAGAGAAAAGAGTGCGATGGTGTAGGACCTAATTAGGACGCTGTACAAGTGGTTGATTCCAAGACGGCCAAAAGGCTCCAAAAGCGTGCGAGTCCAAAAGCCCAAAAAGCGTGATGGAGGAGATGACGTTTAGATGGTGTAGGAAATCAAGACGAGCAAGAGGGCAAAGTTTTATATGAGCTGAGGAGTCGTTCGATGACACCACTCAAGCCGAAGGTAGGTAGGTGAGGTAGGAGCGATGAAACGACCCAAAGAATCAAAGGTGGAAGTATGATTGCAATAGGTTCCAAAGGTAAAGATGCCACGGGGGACGGCGTGATGTTGACAATGATGGAAAATATCAAGATGTCAAGATGGGACAGACGCAAAGAAGATATGTTGAGGAACTGGAAAAACAATACGAGGCATGTCTCTGGCTGTCGGGTTTGGGGCAGCCACTAATTCTCTCGGCTCTCTACCTACCTTGGGCAAGAACATCGAGGTGGTTAAGATCGGCAAGAGCAGATCGACATGTCTTGCGGTCTTCCTTTTCCCGTTGGTAGTTACATGGCAAGCTAGTGCTCCTGCCTCAACCCATTGGCGTGAACATGACAGCTGGAGTTTCACACCGAAAGCACCTGGCAGTCGTTTTCTCTCTTCAGCTGAACAAACATCGTCACCGACCGAAGAAGCCGAGTAATTGATTGGCTATCTCATATCGAATGACCGTTCAAATCTAAAGTATTCTTGTGGCCCACTTGGCAGAAGTTATCGTCTCAGCCGTTAGGGCACCGGTCTTCACAACAGCAGCCCGCAAACCTCGTTACACAAGAAAACCAGCTCACGCAGACTAGCGGCTCGATTACGAGGCGGTGACGCTATTATCCCGATGGTGTTGATCTTGAGCTCGTATTCAAGTCATACAAATACGATGACTGATGCCGAAGCTCTTGTTTACATCTGGTGGCTCTCCTGATTCATGAAGCGGACCAGCCATGTAAAGAAGTTCAATTTTCTTAATGCCCTTCATTCTTTCCCATCGGATCCGTGCCATAGCTTCTCTGTATCCCACATTCTTCGTTTCCCACAGACCACGTGGCGACGTTGCACAACCTTGACGGGCCACCAAAGCAGAAGGCATCGACCATGTTCCCAGCATTCGTCTTACCGGACCAGAGAACCTACAGGAATGAAAACCTCGTATAAATCACCCCATGCTTCATGACCGAGAAGGCATGTTCAGAATGGGATTCGATAGGGAGATGGGAGGAAGGTCCCAGAAGAAAACCAGCGATGATAAACAGTCCCATGACCGCCCGAATCCAAGGGCACCGTCATCGAGCTCTCACGCCTCCCAGAGTGGGAGCCGCAAGCGCTGCTCGTGGGATAGCCATTCAATGACCAGGCACTCTACCTGGGAGGGTTCGGTCATGTTGGTTTGTTAACGACCCATTACTTTGTGGGGAAGACCAAAAGGAAATGGGGCTTTTGTGCCTTGAGAAGTCGCTCCAAATTTGAAGTAAACAATGCAAAATGTGACCAACCATGTAGGCTCGACTCGAACCCGAGGCCAAACGCGAAGGGCCGCGCAGTCCTCGCAAACACTCGAGAGGGAGTAGAGTGCTTGCTCATGTGCTAACCATTGAGCTCATGGATGTACAAGACAACAGGGTAGACAAGGCCGCTACTGCGCTGGTAGGTGACACAGATGTACAGTTTATATGCCCACCTTATAGTTGAATACGGGCCAAGAGTACGTCGGCCAACGAGGCCATTGTTTACACCCACCTGAAATCGAAACCAAGCTTGTCAAGGCAATCACATGCGCTGTCCACCAGGATGAAAGGGAGCCAGCGCACACGAGCCTCCCAGACCTCTCTCTCACTGTAAGCGAAACTCCCGATGACTTGGCTAAAGGAGAGTCGGCCCGATCCATGGCTCAGGCTTTCCGTCTCGGTGATGATGCGGTGAGGAGAAAATCACAGCCATGACTCCAATCCGAGTGGGCGGAGCATTGTTTTTCCAGTCGGTTAGAGATTTTATGAACTCTGGCACATGGCGAGCATTGTGCGCGAAGCAATCTCTGCCGTCAGTCATCAGTAACCATATTGGCTTCATTCAAGTTGAGACGGTAGGCAACCTCCCCTTTGACAGCAGTTTCTAAATTGCCACAATGCGAAAAGCAGCGACGGGTAGGCAATTTCAAAGCAAAGTAATCTTGCTACTGAGCTTGGTGAGGGTGATCTCAAGATACGTTGGTGTCGGAATCGAAAGCAGACACACTCGCGGTGTGCATGAGCCTATACGTCCATACCAACTCTTCCATATTGTCTCATGACCCTGCGTCTCTGCATATACAGGTACCTACATGAGCCGTACATATAGCATACACCATCCCAGAACATATAGTGTCTCACCCCGGAGCGGCCCGCAAACCGGTCGTGTTTAACCTAAACCCACCCGCCCCGCACCGCCAGCACAAGTACATCATTTTGGCTGACAGGACAGACGTCTCTCCATGCCCCGCACTTGCGATGAAGTCATTTTCTATTTTGGAGATCGCCAAAACCTTTCAACCTAGTGACGTAGCTAACCTCAACTTCAAATTTGCCGTCCCTTGCCTTTTAAAGGATCCATCAGTTTTCACACAGCATCAAACCTCACTGCAAAGCAACGAATGTCCTCCCCCCTCCGCCGCTTATCCACAATATCATCACATCTTCCCTCCCACTCGAGCATAACCCACCTCACCACCAGAACCATGTCCTCCTCACCCCCCCCAGCGCCCTGGCGCGAACCCTTCACCACCCACCTCACCTCCCTCCAACCCCCAATATTCACCCTCGCAACCCTCCACCCCGTCCCCTCCCACCTCTCCCCTTCCCCCTCCATCCCTGTCCTCCCCCGCGCGCGAACCTGCGTGTTCAGGGGTTTCTTTGGATCCCTTCCCCCCAACAGCCGCAACCCAGCCCCTCTCAACCCTCCCATCTACACTTCTGACCTACTCGCCCTCACAACCGACGCCCGCATGTCCAAAACCTCTGAAATCTTCGACACAGCAGGCGGGGACTCTCAAACCGCCTCGGGAGGCCCCAGCGGGGGGGGTGGACCAGTAGAAGCTGTTTTTTGGGTGGACAAGACGAAGACGCAGTGGAGGGTCAGAGGGACAGCCTGGGTTTTGGGGCCGGATGTGGATGGGGAGAGTGATGGGGCGAGGAAGGTACGCTCTGTGCTGCAGCCAAAGATGAGGAAAACGGACGGGGAGGGAAAGGAACAAGACTGGAGTTTTGGAAGGGAAGTCACGGCGCACTTTGGGAATTTGTCACCGGTTATGAGGGGGAGTTTTAGGGGGCCGGAGCCAGGGGCTCCGATGGATTATCATCAGGAAAGAAAACTAGGGGAGACGCTGGAGGATTTGGGGGATGGAGTTGCGAGAAAGAACTTCAGGGTTGTGGTTATTGTGCCGGAGGAGGTGGACATGGTAGATTTGAGTGAGGAGACGAGGCCGAGGAGGTGGTTGTATACTTATCGGGGGGCAGGGAAAGGAGAGGGAGCAAAGTTGGCGGGCGGCAAGGTGGAGGGGGAGTGGGAGGTTGTTGAGTTGTGGCCGTGAGGAAGAATGAAGAATCGGTTTGGGGCGTTTTATTTAGATTGTGTTTAATCGATTGTATTCCAAAAAGTTGAGGTAGGTGCCACCGTTCTAAATGGGCCTTTTGTGTTGTGGGAGAAGCATTTGCCCCCTATTTGTGGCGGTTTGCAGAACTTTGTAGGATAGATGGCTCATTCGGGAGAATGACCTCTTTGATATTGTTTGTTACTCTGTTGAATGATAGGAAGATTTTGAAGACCTAGAATACTCGGGAAAACGGCAAGAGCTTCCGAGGCACTGGCAACCGCCAAGTTTCGAGGGCTAGATGATAGTGTTTTGCTTGCTACCTGATGTCTGATGATCACACGCATTCGGGACCGGGAAAGGTATAGCTGTTTGTTGTTCTGGATCTGCCGCTGTCGGGTGGGATAAGCGTTCATAGAGCGATCTCGATGCCGATATGTAGGTACAATTGCATTAGCATCCGCAGGTTCGCTTGAGTGTTCCAGGAGCTAATAGCCGATATAGCGGTGTCCTAGATCAGCTGCCGTCCTCTTTGGAGCTCAATGTTTCCTGTGGCGTTTCGGTAGAACGATCCTGATGGTGGTGGTGATGATGATGAGATAACAGTTGCTGAAAGTAAGAACCGGAAGAGAGTGACCGCTATCTCTTAGCCCTGTCTGTGCGGTGATGTGAGAAGTGAGGTGAGCTTTTCCTGCAGCATGCCCAAGCCTTTAGGTATCCTTATCGTCGCCACCGGGCTAGGTGGGAGGACTTGCATGCGGGTAGGAAAGGTAGAGTGGGCGGGCAGCCGTGCCGATACCTGATACTTGTAGTAGGCGGGAGGTTTCTAGGTTCTAATTCCGCGCCGGCGGTCAAATGCCGACGCCAGCCGTGTCTACAGTTCAATGGTGCTTGTGAGGACTCGGAGAGAATGCCGTCGTCTTTCGCCGGATGAGATACCCGTTCCTTATTGCCATGGTGAATTTGAAGAATCACCACCACACCGGAACACAGACGCACACACATTTGCGATTGCTTTGTTGTTACCAAGTCGTCGTCCTACCTTCCCCACTTGGGGCTTGTGGCCGCTTGGCTGCCAGCTGTTTCATGAAGAGATAACGGAAAGGGACCAGGGTTGTGTGCGAGCGTGGTGTGTGGGGGAATGGCGGTGGAGTTGGACTTTTGATTTTGGGTTGTGGTTAGCATGCTTGGCACAGGAGGGAAAAACGGTTTTTTTTGTTTTGTCACTTTTTGAAGGGGTTGTGGGCCGCAGCAGAATGCGCATTAATCATACGGCTTTGGCGATATTAGATTTTTCTACCTTGGGTACCTACACATTATGAGTAAAGCTTCGCCGCTGGGACATGAGACGTGGGGAGAGATATCTTTAGCTGTTGTCGACGCCGTTGTCTGGATTTCGAGGACCTCCCCAGTGAAACAGGGTTGATGGCGTTAGCCCAACGGTTGGTGGCCCCTATCAGGGTCGGTGGCTTGCGAAAAGCGCAGCACAGACCAGTCCGGACCGGCAGACGGCGATCGGAGTCGAGGTGGAGTCTGTGCAGCAGCCGTCGAGCCGAAGAGGCCACGGGACCAACGGTGAGCTGTGCGGGAAGACTCGACTATCATTTGATCGCTGGCTGGCTTTGAATCCCGTTTCGATCAAAATATATCAAACCGATAGCCGTAGGAGGATCACCAAGAAGCGATATCAAAGACCGAGACCGACAACCCGGTGCCAGAAACGGCACAGTCCAACTCAATGCTACGGCAAGCTGCAATCACGGCCCTCTCACGCCCCGTCTCTAGAGACGCGCCGCACCTCGAGCAGCAGCAGCAGCACCAGCACCTCCAAAAAATGCTAAAACTGGGTCCTGGTATCTGCCCCTCACTTTGGGGAACCAAATGTGACTGACGCGATCAAAGAGAAATGCTTGGTATTTCTGCCCATTGGCCGGTTCCTTGAGCACCTGCTATCCTCGGGAAGGCTCGCTTGATAAACATCATGAGCTTAACGCTATTCGGACCACGGGAGACCTCCCCCACGTCCATTCCGTTCCTCAAACCCAGCATCCAGGGTCTGTGAGCTGCTGCTGCTCTCCCGCCACGTACCAGCCAGCCCAGCCCTGGGTCAACTTGCGGCACATCGGTTGGCTTGTGAAAGCTACAGCCGAGCACACTCTGCTGCAGTTCACACCAGATTTTCTTTCAGTTTTTACACTTTAAGAAATAAGTTGGACACCTCATAATCCCTGTCGAACACGAGACAAAATGACGAAATGAGAATCGGGGACCGTGAGCGGGCTTGAGAGGCCCTGGAGGCAATGAATGCCTTTTTTTTTGTTGAAATGCAACTTGCGGACTCCACCTTGCCGAGATTCCACGAGAGAAGCACGAGCTCGGTATCATGGCGCCACATGGGCGTTTGTTTCTTATCTATGCTGTCTTCTGTTTTGACCTCCACACCGCAGCTTGCTAGGCCGAGTCAGATACCAGGTGGTGAAGGCCAGCCGGCAAACCTGCTTTTGGGGGGGTTCACAGCAAGTAGATGAAGGCGCCGTGTTGCTTGAGCCTGCAGGACGGGCGGCGAATTGGGCTTGGAAGAGACTTGGCAGCTCAATCAGAACAGTGACCCCGCTGTCAATGTGCAGGGCAGCCAAGAGTGGAGAGCTGTCTTTGTGTGGAGGCGAGTTGTATCGACTTTCTCTGAAAGCGATAATCACCAGCCACCACTGGCAGCCGAGCTGGTGAGCCCAAGGATGGCAAGGGAATAAGGTGATGGGCAGATTATGGTTATGGTTATTACACACATGCGGCGGGATGCTGCCAACCAGGAAATAGGGTGTGTCGAATGTGCATATGGCAGAGTGACGCACCTCTCAGGTTTGACGATTTAGCGAACTGGCCCTTGGGGTGGGCCACTTTCAGGCCAGACACTCTTGCCTCCTGGGTTCTCTGGAGACGGGATGGGTTGGGCAGAGAGATAGGCAGACCCTGCACAGGTGCAGCCTTTTCCGCCTTTTTCATCACTTGCTGTTGCCGGGCCCAATCCCATCCATTTGCCATCCATGCCCGTCATTCCACCACCCACCCGTCAGGTTTGCCGACCCGGCTCTCGCATGTCGGTCTTGCGTGCATATTATTAGTCTAGACCTATCCCCGGCTGCTCCACGAGCAAAGCCGGCTCTCTTTTTGCCCTCGCTTCTTTGTTTCGAAGCCCACCGCTTTCTCTCTGATCAATACAACTACTACTGCCGGTACTCCATACTTTCCCCTGTCGACGAAACGTCGTGGTCGTCGTCGACTTTTGCCGTGATTACGGAGAAATTGGATCCTCACCAGCAAGCAGTACGGCTACTACCAGGCGGATACCGAGGCCAACCTACCTATATGCTACCGCAGACGGCTCCTCAATAACAGCATTGTGTGTATGCACCAACCCGAGAGACCCTGTTATTACCGGCAGCCGAGCACTCTACCGCCACGAACCAGACGTCATAGCAGTGACAGCAGCCATACCCTCTGGGCTCGAATATCCAGCGGCGGCGTCGGCGACACTATTCTGCAGGCTTCGCTCGAAGCAGTTTGGGACCCATCGAACGTCGACTGAGGCTGTTGAGCATTCGAATCATTTTCGAGATTGACACCCGCTTCCCCCGCTCGTCCCCTCCTCGGAGGATGACGGGCGTGGTGTGTCCGCCGCGCTGCCATCATGGCCCTCTACACGGAACCCCCGCCGCTGCGCCCCTTCAGCAATGACAAGCCGACTCTCCTGGTGTGCTGGTGGATCACCATGTTCTGCGCCGTCATCATTCTCTTGCGGATATGCGGCAGGCTCGTGCGGACCGAGAGGCTTTTCCGAGAAGATAAGATGGCAGCTTTGGCTCTGGTGCCGCTGTTTCTGCGAATGGGATGCGTCCATGTCATCCTGCTTTTCGGAACCAATAACGTGCAGCTGGACGGCGTCATGCTTTCGGACGAGGGGCTGCGCAAGAGGGAGATTGCCAGCGGGCTGGTCTTGCTGAGTCGGGTGATGTACGCCGCAACGTATGTGTGACGTCTTTTTGTTCTTTTCGTGGTGGTCCCTTGTGTGGTGTGGAATGTCTCTTATGCATGCCGCTTGCACGACGTGCCACGAGGTGTTGCATGCCAGCAACAATTCCCGCATTGTTCTTTCAACCATGAAGCTTGCCGCTGACCGTTTGCAGATTGTGGGTACTGAAAAACGCCATCTTGGAGTTTTTCAGACGGCTCAATGTTACTTGGGAACGGTCGTACGAGCTCTCGTTGAGGTTCATCCGCGCTGTTCTCGTTGCAACGTTCATTGCCGTCGTGATCAGTGACCTGGCCGAATGCCAGCCCTTTTCACACTACTGGCAAGTCCTCCCGGATCCTGGCGGAAAATGCCGTCAGGGGTATGCACAGCTCTTGACAATGGCTGTCTGCAATGTGTTTACAGACTTGCTGTTGATCATCTGCCCTGTGCCCATCATTGTCCGGAGCACCATGAGCACCAAGAGAAAAGTTCAGCTTGTCATGCTGTTCTCGCTGAGCCTCGCGCCCATTGGAGTCACTATCTATCGGGTGCCACATATTATTAACGAACAGGGGAGCCAACAAAGCCGGTCTCTCTACGCCTCGATCGAGCTTCTCTTCGCAACGGCTGCAGCGAACGCCCTCGTACTCGGGTCTTTTGTCCGGGATAGGGGGGTCAAGAAGAGGAAATACAAGTACGACTCGGTTGCAGTAGCGTCTACTATCGACCGTTCATCCGCCTCCGAATCCCGACGGCCAACCGTTTTGAAGCACTGGGGGAGTGACGAGGATTTGGTGCGAGATATGGGATACGCCGTGAAGCCCGAGCTCCGAGAATCTCAGCCAACAGAAAACGAGAACCTGGTATTCACGCCAGCGCCCGTTGCGACCACCAAGCTGCACGAGGACATGACCTCTTGGCAGTTTCCTGGGGCAAACCGAGCCAGCGCAGCGCAAAGCGACGACCCCTTGGTTTCGGGCGACCCAGTCCCATCAGTTAGGAGCAACTCGACAGCAACCCGACGCGTCTCATTTTTTGACTATGGCGGTCTTCTCGATGACGTAGGGCCCACGAGCCGACGAGGCAGCTATCTGTCCTCGAAGGACATTCCAGTAGGCTTAACCACAACTCATCCCCCGCCAGCGGTGCAGGCAAGCGGCAACGGTCTCCGCAGAGGTTCAGCAGCTTTGTTGCAGGATCTCGGAGGATTTCTCAGCCCCTTGACGTCAATTCAGCTAAAGTCGAAGCCGAAACCACCGAGCCTGGAGCCTATTGAGCAGTCGACCCAGGAGGGATCCAACGCGGCGCCGGGGTATTCCATGCCTTCTCCGGAGAAGACGGAGCCGGAGTTGTTGGACGCCGGCGGCTTGCTCAACGGCAACGCAGGGCATAAAAGTGGCGACATCGTTTGAGATTATTTACCTCTTGATTGCGTCAACAGCTTGTCGAGACTATGATCTCGACAAGCGTGTAATATCACATTACTGTCACCAGGGACTGGCGGGCCGTCTTGGGACTAGCTACACCTATTAATTGGCAAAGGCGTTTCCCTCTTTATGGGCTGGGCTGTATACTAAGGAGGGCGTTGCGGCGTCTGCGAACGAAAAAAAAAAGAAAAGAAAAAAAAAGCATCCCGGTTTAATCCGCACGAATCACCGGCACACACAGAGTTTATATTACGCTCGCCACATAACACCTGTCATTTATTTTCCCACAAAACAAGGCGAAAACAAGACATACACAACACTAAACTGAGATGATGAAGCGACGACGATAAGGTTAAGGGGAGCTGTATCGATGAATTTCTCTCTGCTTCTTGAATTTTTTGGGATCAAGGACTGGGAAATCCATGGGGAATGAAATAAGGCGTGTGGTTTGGGAGGGGGATTGGATAGAATGGGATGGACGGATGGAACTGTGATGATCAAATATTATACCCATTTCTTTTTTTTTGTTCTCTTTGCTGATGAATGGGGGTTTTTTTATAAACCACAGACAACAACCATACATAACATAATAATATTTGCTGAGTAAAATGATGCCCCGTGGTGGCAGATCATATGATTGTCTCCTATCTATGCAATGTTTGGCTCTCTTGGGAATGTTTATTGCACATGCTTGATTTTTGGGGAGAAGCCCCTGCATATGTTGAAACAGATCGGGAAGGGTAGCCGATGCATGTGAAAAGCGAAGTGCTCGTGCCTAGCTGCGAGGGATGTAGTCTCATGGGGTCATGGGGCCATGTCAACGACGGTCCATACATCACTCCGGACAAGATAATGGAGACCGCTCATGGATAGGCATTGAGGGCACATTATTGCCTAGCTACTAATACATACTTTACCATTGACCCCTTTACATGCCCACGTGAGCATTATATCTCCCCCTACTTGTCTAACCACACCGCCCACTTGGAGCATTTTCACACCTTCTGCGAGAGAGAAAACGTTACCACATTGGCACACTACCTCTTTTCACCTGTTCTCCTTTCATCAATAGGTAGCTACTTATTACATTTTTCACACCTGATATTTTGGCAGAAAGATTTTCTAAAGAAAATTTTTATTAAAAAACAGAACCCCCCCCCCCCCCCAAAAAAAAAAACAAGATAAGAAAAGAAAACGGTACAGAGCAATAACACTAGATCTGAAATCGAAAACAGCAGGGCTATGAAAGAAAAAAAACGTAAATATAGCTAAAGTAGAACTGCACGTCTAGTCCTTTTGTCTATCTGTCAGGGTATCACATAACAAATCCACTACTCATACGCTCGTCACATCATTACGAGCCACCTCAGTATCCCCTTAGGAGCCCTCTGTCTCACCGACTTCGTCCCCCTCCACCACAGCCTCCCTGGACTTCCTAAAATCCCCCCTTCTTTTGAACCTCACCGGCTCAGCCCTAACCACAGTCTCAACCCCCCGCCCTTCCACCCCCTCCTCCGGCCCCATCGGCAAGCTATTTACATCCACCTCCTCCCCGAGCAGCACCCTCAACACAACCTTGCAACCAGCCTTACTCACAACCTCGTTCCCCTCCTTGCAGTACTCGCTCGCCACGCACTCCAGACACCCCTGCACCCTCCCACACCCGCACCCCTCTACCCGTTCCAGCGCCTGCTTCACCAGCAACTCTACATGCTCAAACGCTTTGGTGTTAATCCCTGAGCCTCCCTCCCCACCTTTAGCATCATAAAATGTCAACCTCGCTGGCCGTTTCCTTTTTGTTTCTCGTTTGGAGACCAACTCCTTGAGCGGGTTTTTACACTCGGTGCGCACGTCACCTGGTAAAGAAACGACAAAATTGGGGATTAGGGACATCAAGGCGTGCTGGGCAGCATGTATAGCCCCTGCGGCGTGGAGCTTTCTCGAGGTGAGGATGGATAAAGCCAAGGGCGGGATGTCGATCCACATCCCCTTGGTGAACCTCACCACCGGTGGATTATCAACCGCTACGGCATCCAGTATCTTATTCGTCTTGGAGTCGACTTTGAAAAACCCAAAGACCGTCTGGGTGATCCTTATCGAACCATAAAACGCTTGAGAGACAGAAGAGAGGGGCTTGAGGGCCTCGGTCTCGATGGGGTCGATGTCGGTGTAATCCCTCTGTTTGGTCGTCCAGGACACCTTCACCCGCTCCACGCGGGCGATTTTGGTTGAGGGGTTGAAGTCCCTGACTAAGTAGGTAAAACCTTGATGCAAAAAGATCGCACCATCGTAAAGGGTGAAGCTCGCGCGGGAGGCCTCGAGCTCTTCGAGGACGACGTTGCGGTTGTGGGTCGTGTCGACAATGGCGAAGTGGTCTTCTTCTGTGTCGCGGATGCTCACGAATTTGGAGGGCTGGGGGCGGAAGCGGTCTGCGGCGTGGTAGAAGTTGGTCAGGGGGTCGTGGAGGAGGTGGGTAGCGCAGATTTGGGCGAGGTCGGGTCCAAAGTAGACAGAATCAATGTCGGGACGGATGGGGAGCTCGTAGGCGGCGCATTGGATGTGGCCTTCTTTGACGAGCATGTTGTCCAGGTCGACCTGGAGGGCGGCGTTGGGCTTGGTGAAGAGCTCGTCCGGGTTGTTCATGTAGTGTTGGTCCGTTGCGAAGCTGTCGCCTACCAGGATCGAGAGGGAGTCTTTGTTTCTCCTTCCTGCGCGGCCGCTCTGCTGCCGTAGATTGGAGATGGTGTATGGGAATCCCCAGGTGATGACGCAGTCCAGAGTGCCGATGTCAACTCCAAGCTCCAACGCCGTGGTAGCCACAATCCCGAGCAGTTTCCCCTCAAACATCTCATTCTCGATCTTCCTCCTATCCTGGGCCGTATAGCCCCCCCTATACCCCATCACCCTATTCGCCACCTCCCCCCTCCCAAGCCGCTCCAACTCCTGCCTCACCGTCCCAATCAAAACCTCACACTGCGCCCTCACCCGACAAAAAGAAATAACCCTCACCCCCCTCAGTATCAACTGACAAAACAATCTCGCACACTCCAGCGCCGCATTGCCCCTCCCACTCGCCGGATCCCCAGGGTCCTTATACGGCGTGTTCCAACACAAAAACTCCTTCCTCCCACTCGGACTCCCATCCTGCTCCACCACCCTCACCTTCTCCTCCTCAATCCCAAAGATCCTCTCAAAGTGGCCCCCTGGATTCGCCACCGTTGCCGAGCAACTCACAAACCTCAGCTCATGCCTATTCCCCAACGCGGCACATATCCTCCTCAGCCTTCTCATAACATAAGCAACATGACTCCCCATCAGCCCATTATACACATGTAACTCATCCACCACCACAAACCTCAGATTCTGCAAAAAGCTCCGCCACTTTTCTTCCTGAGGCAATATCGCCAGGTGTAGCATATCAGGATTAGTAAAAACAACCCTCGCCTCATCCCGTATCATATTCCTCAGCTCAAACGCCGTATCCCCATCAAACGTCTCCACCACCATCCCCTGAAGCGTAGGCATGTACCCCATCAGCTCCTGCAAACTCCTCCTCTGGTCCTGCGCCAGCGCCTTGGTAGGAAAAATATACATCGCCCGCGTGCTTGGGTCCTCCTCCAAAGCGTGCAACACCGGTAGCTGATAAATCAAGGACTTCCCCGAACTAGTCGAGGTGGAAACCACAACATCATACCCGGCGTGAAGGGCGTTGATCGCCTCCGCTTGGTGCGAGTAGAAAGTCGTTATACCTCTCGCGTTGTACAGCGCGTTGACCAGATCTTGACTCAGTAAAAAGTCTAAATCGCCATGAACTGCCTCCTGCGGCTCAAACACCCTATGCCCATCAGGCACAATCTGCCCCGTGTACCAACTCTGCCGCTTCAACTCCTCCACAATCTCCGGTATCGTCTTCCTCTCCTTCGGTATCATCTCCGGCATCAGCAGCGTCTCCCTCTCCTTCTGCCTTTCCACACTCCTCTCCGGAACAACCCTCTCACCCTTCACCCTCGCCTCCGGATCAACCCCCACCTCTTCACACTCCCTCAAATACCCCCTCACCGCCCTCCCAAACTTCTCATCCCTCCTCTCCACCACCCCCATAACCTGCTTGGTGCTATACCTCGGCATCGCCACCTCCCTCTCCCCCCTCCCCACATCTTTTGTCTTCCCCTTCCCTTTTAAATCCCCATCCACAAACTCAAACACCAGCACCTCGTCCCCATCATGCTCGTCCTTCTCGGCCAAGTCCTCCAACGGTATACTCGCATTTCCCGAAGAAATTGACCGAAACAAATCCTCCTTTTCAAACCCCCTCGCCTCCAGCAGTAGCGATGTGTAACCCACATACTCAAACCTGATGTTGTTCGGCGTTATCGCCTTCAGCGAGGCGATATCCTCTACCGAAGGGATAATCCCTTTGGACGTTAACGCTTTGGAGAGATTGGACAGCGTGGGGGGCAGGTGCTGGCTGTGTGTCGTCAAAAAAGTCGATACCAAGTTCAGGGCGGAGTGGAGTTTCACCAGGTGCTGGAAGTATCCTGGGAGGGGGGTTTCTGGTTCGGGTGGCGATGCTGGAGAGGGGGGCCCTTTGGATTTGGGACCGCCGCGTTTTCGTTTGGACGGTGGCGGGGGTTTCTTTGTTGTGGTGGTGGTGCCAATAGGATCTGACATTGCTGGCGGTGGTGGATGGCCTTGGCTTGATGGTGGTGATGGTGATGGTGATGGTGATGATAGAGTCGCATCTTCCCGAAGAGAAACAGCTTTTGAAGGACGGCTCCGTTTCCTCTTTAGAATCCCGCTCTGGTGGTTGTTGTCATCGCCGTCTTCTGGTGGCATGATGGCTGTCTGTGGTATGTGTGTTTTCAGGAATGAATTAGCTACCCCCAAATTTCAGATTCAAGATCAGGCCTCATGTTCAAAGACCAAGGTCGCGCGGGAGTGGGAAAAAGCGTGTCACTGATAAAGAAACCCCCCCCCTAAAGCGCGAAAGAGACGGGAGAGCACGTGCTGCCCTCGCGGACAGCCCCACTAATATTTAATTGGTTGTTCCCCTAAACCCCTGAAAGGCGTCACTATCACGGCGATTAACCCAAGTCAAGTAGAGCACAGTATCAAATATATTCACTAACCCCCATCTAACTCATATTTTCCACCAATCCCCAACCGTGGCAAAGGCAATAAACAACCTCACCAACCCAGAAGCCGCTGCTTTTTCAGGTCTTCTACAAGGAACTCGAATACGAATCCAAGCCGGCAGTGACTGCCTGTAACCCACAAACAAACAAAAAGCCCGCCATTCCCCTGCCAATTCCCCTGAAATGCATCCACATTGTAAACAAACTCCCCCCCAGAAAATGCCCATCACGAGCCGCTGAATAAAGACGCAAAGAAGAAAAAAAAGTTACGTCAAAGTTGTCGTTGTTGATGCAGTGCAATTCTTGCGATGCCTGCCTGCGTGTTCATATCAGATTACACACAAGCCTCAACATGTAGTATCCACATCCTATTTTTTTTTTTTAAACGTCTGTAAGGCCCTTCTTCAGCATCTCCACCAGGTCGGAAAAGACATCTGCGTTGGCGTTGCTGAGCTGCATCCAAATGTTAGCTTGAATGGTCAACAAGTGGCAGAAATCAGGTGAGAACTAACCTTCATCTGAACCAACTGCGCCTCCCCATTCTCAAACGCTGTAAACAACACCGTCGCCGCCTTGAGCTTCTTTTCAATCTTGAACTGCATCGCCGGCAGCACAATCGTGTTGAGAATGACCCTCAACGTGTGGTCCTGGCGCATGATCAAGCGCACATTCTTAGGCCCGCTGTAGTCTTTGTCTTCCAATACTGAGGCGTCAAAGCTGTTGGCGTCTGGCGAGCCATCATTTTCGAACTCGACCGTCGCTCTTGGCACATTGACCTTGAGCATACCGGCACCTCTCTCTTTCCAGCCAACTCCCTTCTCCATGACGTACATCTTGGCACGTTGGGAAAAGAGGGTGACCTCTGAGCTTTCGCCATCGTCGACCACGACTGTACAATGTTAGCAGAGAGATCAATAATAGATGACTGGGAAATAACTCACTCTTATGCAACTTCAGCCTCTTCCTCTCACTCTCTTCCTTCTCATCATCACCCTTGTTATCCTCCTCCCCATCGGCCCCAGCCCCCTCTCCATTCTCCTCCTCGCCATCCTCTTCCTTGTCCTCGTCCTCCGCGTCACTTTCTGGCGCACCAAAAGGCTTGGCCGGCTTGCCGCTCTTAAGGGCCTCACCTGGCTTGCCGAAATTGGCCAGACGAGCACCACCGCCGGACAAAGCACTAGCGCCACCAAAGGCACTGCCAAAAGGACTCGACTTGAAGACTGATCCACCGCCGGCTTGCCCATTGAGCGCCGAGGCAAAAGGTGAGGCTGTCGAGCTCGAGCTAAAGTTCAATTTGGCCGGAGCAGGGCCAGTAGATCCACCGAGAACACTTCCAAAAGACGACGTCCCAGCCGATCCGAACACACTCGGCTTCCCAGTCCCGGCAGAGGCGAATGGTGAAGCTCCAGACGCAGAAGCAAAAGGAGACGCAGACGAGGTTCCAAGCTTGGCGAACCCTGACGAAGCAAAGGCAGAGGCTGACGTTTGTGGCTTGTCAGTTGTTGTAGCAGCAGTCGTCGGTAAACGGACAGTAGCCGTTATGGTAGGTGGGCTCTTAGCCAGCTCCTCCATGCTCGATCGTGGGGACGCACTCGCTGATAACGGCTCCTATATAAAAACAAACAATTCGTGTTACCATCGGGTGTTGCCATAGATTAATCGATGGAGGGGTAAAGGGGGGTTTGTGCCGTTTGTGACATCGGACCTCGGAGAGACAGAAAAGAGAAACAGAAATCAAACTTACCACTTCTTCCTGTCCGCTCTTGACGGCAGATGCGCTGGCCTGGCGATCCCGTGGCCTCTTCTTCTCGGGCTCGGATCGGGTTGTGCGGTTGAGAGTCACAGCTGCCGTGTTCTTGCTGTCGGTTGCGGTAGTCCCTCCCCCTTCCAATGGAGCCTCGGCCACGTCCTTGTTCTCGTCCAGCTCGGCGTGCGCTCGCTTCTTCTTGGGGGACGAGATCTGCTCGGTCAATGTTTCGTCGCTTGGGACACCAAGGGCCACTGGAGGCGTGACCTTGCGAACGCCGGCGGCAGGCTTATCTTTGGGCGCATTGTCGTCGTCAGAGGCGCTCTTGTCGTCTTGAGATATCGATGGTTGC
This sequence comes from Triangularia setosa, assembly GCA_033296915.1. Taxonomy (NCBI): domain Eukaryota; kingdom Fungi; phylum Ascomycota; class Sordariomycetes; order Sordariales; family Podosporaceae; genus Triangularia; species Triangularia setosa. The sequence goes on along the minus strand of MU866083.1, from coordinate 412,747 downwards.
TGTTGCCCCGCCTTTTCAGAAATGGACGTTTGCTTCAGCTCTCTCCTGGTCGCTGTGGTCTCGGCATCTTCCTTAGCAGCGCTTGCCTCGACTTGGTCAGAGATGTCGCTCGTGTTGTGCGGGTCGTCGGTCATGATGTCAGTGGCCATGGCAGTTGTATCGTCGTTCGGTTTTTCTGGGGGAGCGGTGGGCAATCAGGGTCGTTCGACCTGTGTCCACAGGGCAGGTTGACCTTTTCAGGTCGATCGCTCGGCAGTGGAAATGCTCACAAACAGTCTGTAGTAGGTGAGCGTAAGATCGTGTGCACTTTTCGTAAGCGAGGAGAAAAAGTGCTACGGAAAGCAATATCGGAATTTTGATTCAGGTCTGGATATTGCGGAGTTGTAGCACACGTTAATGCCTGTTGTCGCGCTTGGGTCTTGGAGCGAGGGGGAGCATGTCGCACCGTCTGGAGCCAGTGGTCGGGGCGATTGGTTCAGAGGAACCCACCTGCTAAAATGAGCACCCCTCAGCACTGCGCAAGTACCCAGGTACCGTTTTGGGTCATCCAACAGTGCCGACAGTGGGGTTTTGGGTGCCAACGACAGTGATAGCAAACAGCCAATCACTGCCGGACGCATGTTCAGCATTTCACTGCTTGGGACTCATATCATCCTCTTATTTCAAGCCTTGCCTCAGAGGAAGACATCCATGAGATGACATGTTGGCTTCGTTTCTGGTATTTCGAAGACGCTGGTTACCTCTTTGTGTGAATTTTCCCTAATCAGGAAAAAGGTAAATATCTTATTACTGTAATCTGTGGTTTGCCTTGATCAAAAATGCCAGGCCTTATCGATAAACACCCATACGCTGTATATACCTCCTACATCATGAAACATGTGCCTATCCGGTGGTATTAATTCCGTCCCTTTCATCCAAAAAAATAAAAATAAAAAAATACCGCCATAAAGAAAGAAAAAAATCCCCAAATTCCGTCTCAGGCTAATCATATCTGTCGCCGCCTTTGCTCAACACTTGCAACCAAGTCCTCCACCAGCCCAAACGCATCCCTAAAGGCAGCCAGCTCTTGCGACATGCTCACGCCCTCCAAGCTGTCAACCTCGGACGGGCTCCGAGTCCCTGCTAAAGTATCGCTCCCACTTTCACTAGCAGCATATCTCTGCCTAGCAGCGAGATCTTGCTCTCTTAGTTGCCGTTCTCTGTCTTCTTGTCCAAAGGTGGGCCTGGGGACAGTGTAAATACCATCCGCGACCATACCTTCACTCTCGCTTTCATAACCCGGCTCTCGAGCCCACGCCTGAACCCTTCTTTCAGCCTCCTCCTCTTGCTGATAATGAGGTCCCCGAACGGTGTAACTGCTCTGCAACACCTCATCCTCACTTTCAACTTCACTTCCAATCTCAAACCGCGGCTCCTCCTCTCCATTCACAGCCCACTCCTCGTGCTCATGCTCACCAAACCCAGCCAACTTCTCCCTCTCCTCAACATGCTCCTCCTCTTGCCTCCTCCGTCTCCAACCCAGCCCACAGCAGCGGCCTCTTCTATGCTGCCTCTCCTCGTCTACCCCCTGCTTTTCCTTCTTCATCAATCCCCAGCTCAGAACCGCCAGCCCAACCCCCAAGACGATAACTAGTACTTCCAACACCCCCGAGTAGAGCACTCTAATCCATACGGGCGGGTTATACGTCTTTCCCTCACCCGCCTCTGTCCCATTGTGACCTCCTCTCCAAGGCGGCAAAGGAAACTCTTTCTTCCCTGTCCCCTCCCAACACTTTCCTCCTTCGGTACTGCGTTTCTTCAGCCCCTTTGCAGCAGTGGTGAACACTTTGGAGAAGACACAGGCAGGACTGGCGCAGTCAACAACCTTCACCTCGCTCCCCTTCTTGGAGTCTGGGCAGACGACACCCCCAAACCACCTCTCCCTCTCCTTGACCTTCTCCTTCAGCTCTTGTAACTGCAGCTTCAGCTCTTGAAGCGCATCATACTCCTTCTCCATGCCACCCCGGTCAAGGTACTTCAACCTCTTGCCATCATCAGTCAAAGTCGCCGCCTTCCCGCTGAAAACATCTTTGCCGCCGGCGCCGGGATCGCTTTCGGCGGCCAGCCGGGCCGATGTGTCAGGGGGGGAATCTACGCCGGAGCCGGAAGAGTAATAACCCTCACTCGAAAGCGTGATCTGATCTCCATTACTGTCAACATCTATTTTCTCGTTATTAGTATGTGATCAATTTGGAAACTGGATAAGAAGAAAACGTGGCATACTTGGATCAGCCTCCGGCCCCGGAATTGGCCTCGGATTCGGATTCGGAGCGCAGAGGGCGAGCCCGGAAGACACAAGGAGGAGAATGGTCGTAGGGATGATACGGGGCCGCATGATTGCTCACTACCTCGGCCGGTCGGTCGGTCGGTCGGCGGTTGAGGCCTGATTGTGACTAATTGTCGTTTGGCCGAGGGAAAAACGGAAGAGGGAGAAGCCGCGTCAACGCTGGAGTGAGTCAAACTCGAGTGACAAAAAACGAGGTTGCAAACTCCCCTTCATCAGCAGCGGGGTCGGAGAGAAGGTTGGATTCGTAAGGCAGACGTCAGGCAACCACCTTGTCTCTTCCCGTTCCCTTTTCCACCTTCCAAACTCCCAAAAAGTAAGGTGATCGGTTAGGTGAGAGTCCGAGTGGTTAGTTGGTTGGTTCAAGAATTAGACAGTACCACCGCTGCCCAACACTGACTTCAGCCTTTCCACTGCCGCCTCTCCAGTGTCAGACTAAAGGTTAAAAAAGTTCAAGAACGTGTCATCAACGCCTCAAACAAACTCGACCCTCACTTCACCAAACATCAAAAGTTCAAAACACGAGAAGGACATCAATTCTTCAATCAAACCAACCGCCGTGTTACCCGTGTGTCCCTTGAAGCTGGCGACGTCCTGGTATCCCCATTAGGAAACCCCTCACCCCCTATCACCCAATCACAACCCCTGGCCTGTCAACTAACAGTCGAAAAAGCTTACGAGGCCTCCCCTCATTCCTACACTGTGATATCATCCACTCATTCACCCACTGATAAGCCAGCCTTGTCTGCTTTGATTCCAGTGTATTTTGACGGTCTAACGTGGTTGGTAGAGAGTGGAACTCCTCAAAGTAGTGCATCCAACAATTCTATACATGTTAGGTATAGAGTTTGTTTTGCTGTAGAAGCTTTGATGTCCTAAGTATTTCCCCATTACCAGCTATGAACTACATTTATACCTAACAATCCCCGACAATTCCAAGAACCCTGTTGTTCATCGGTCTTATGTCCATCAAGATTGGTGTATTTGTATCTCTATCGCATGTGCAAGTAGAAATCTATGATATGCCATGTGTCATTCCCAGTAGAAGGTACGAGTTGCAATGGATGCCATGTTCCTTCTCGATCATGATTTGCCGACCTTGATCCTTTCTTGATTTCTGATTCCGACACCCCCCAAATCCCAAAGTCCGAGATCCTTAAACTCCCACAGTGCCAACCCTAACCCATAAATTGTTGACTGACCTTGAACCTAAACCTCTTTAAAAACCCAAGGCAAGAAGCATATACTGAAGTTTGTTCCTGTTGCTGAATAAATCGCTGATGAGAAACCACTATGGTTCTGTTTTGCCTCGTCTCTCTCTCTCTCCGACAGGCGAGGGCTCCCCTGTGCCCTTCATTCTCAACGCAAGAATCAATAATCATAGTCATCATAAACATCACTCAACCCTCCCATTCTCGCCTTCAACGCCGACCGTTCCCATTGCCATTCCCATTGTTCCGATCCCTGCTCAAGTGATCTCTAAACCACGTAAAGGGGTTACTGCTCCCGCCGCTACTCCCCCCATTTCCATTGTTGTTGTTCGCAGAAGAGGACGACCCCTCCCTCTGCTGCTGCTGCTGCTGCTGCTGCTGCTGCTGCTGCTGATCCCTCCCAGTAGACGTAAAAGAAGAAAAGTAACTTCGTCTGTTGCTTTCCCCGGGTATCCCATTTCCACTGTTGTTGTTCCCGGCCCCAAAGAAACCCCTCTCGCCCCACGTCTCCTCCCTCGGCCTGGATGGACTCCTCTGCCGTGATGACCTCGAGTCGGTGTTGTCATCCTCAGGCCAAGCCCCCGGCGGAGAAGCTGAACTACGGCGCTGATGACCACCAGCCATATTTCTAATACGGTCAGGACGCTCCTGGTTCTCTTGTGGTGTTCTCACCCGCGGGGTGTAATTACTCAAGAATGACGGGATTTGATAGCCGGTGGTTGATGCCGACGCTCCTTCTTCGGGTCTTGGAACGGCATTTAGCGGAGACCAAGGGTTGGGAGAAGAGCCGTGCATTCGTGGTGGTTCGTTTTGAGATTGTTGCGGCTGTTGCGCCTGTGATGAAGAGGAAGCCGCCTGATCAGCTGCCGGTGATCGCTGACCACTGTTATTGCCGCCGCCCCTGTTTTCCTCTCGATTTTCAATCGGTTTCCGGCAGATGGGGCACGTGTTGTGTTCTTTGAGCCACAAGACGACACACTCGCCGTGGTACCAGTGACTACATGGTAGCACCGTCACCTCATCGCCCAGCTTGAACTCGTCAATGCAAATGGTGCACTCTGCCTTGCCTTCCGGCCCAAGCAGGTCGGCGTCAACCTTCTTCTTCTCCAAACTCTCGATAGCGCTCTCAGAAGCTGGCGGTGCCGCGTTCGTCTGCGGGGAATTCTCCATAAGTTGCGTAATAATGCGATCCAATGCTTCCTGGGTAAACACCGCGTCACCATGTACCGCTGCGGCCGGGTTCAAGATAGTAGCAAGAAGCTGCTGCAGCCCAAAGGCGCCGCCGCCCACCGGAGGGGGCCCGGCTGCTCTATTCCCGGGCTGATTTGGATCCTGAGGGCCACCCACATTAGGAACGCCCATTACTTGAGCCAACATCCTATTGATTGGATCACCGTTAGCAACATTGCCTCCAGTCACAAACGTTACGGTGCGATGTGGTCCTGCATGATGGTGATGGCGAATGGGGGGTCTAGCATACGGTCCAAAGAGAGGTAAAATAGGAGGCGGCTGGTCTGGCCGTGCTCCCGGCCCTGACACAAAGGTAAAGGTAGCAGAATGTACGTGTCTTCCCGGCGGCGGTGACGGGGCTGCGTCAGGACTGTGGCCACCGTGACTCTCGCGAACGACTCTACCACCGCCAAGATCATGGAATATCAGCTCGAAAAAGCGGTTGAAGACTTCGTTGCCGGCTCTATCATCTCCATCTGGGGCGCCCGGCGTCGGAGGGAATAGGCTTCGTCCAAACGGGCTTTGGCCGGGACCTCCACGGATATGGTTTTCAATATCGTCCTCCTCGGGATCTGAGTCGGAGCCAGCGTTGCGACGCAAGTATGAACCGGAGCCACCCCCAAGGTTTAACGGGGTATTGAGGCCGGCAGCTTCGATGCGGGGGTCGTTCGCTCCTGGCTCAACCTATTAAATGTCAGCTTCCATCAGCAAGAGCAACCAACCTATGGGGACAACTTACAATCTCTATTATCTCGCTGTGACACCTCGGGCACTCCGGCTCTAATCTTGGCGGCTGCTCGTCGCTGTACCACTCATGCTGGCAGGAATGACAATACACCACCTCTCTGCCGGCGTCGGCGTCCAGGTGGCGCCGGGGCCCCATCCCGAATGACGCCATGGCGGACCGTTGGGGCGCTGACTGCGACTGTAGCTGCTGTTGTGTTCGTTGTAGAGCAGCGACGACACCAATGAGCCCTCTGACGATGTCGCCCGTGTTTCTGCGAGGAGGAGGTGAACGTCGGGAAGCCAGCTTGTCGGCTGTTGTGTCTCGGGTATTGTAGAAAGAAGATGATAACTTTAGAGCGGTCAACAGAGATAACCGCTTTTCTTGCAAGCTGGTCGCTGCGGAAGCTGGAAGACGGCCGGCGAAGGCGGGAACCTTGATGTATGGGCCTCGGAAAGTGGGGCACCAACGGCGGAAGGAAATGGAAGGTCAAGCGATGATGCAACTCCCGCCAGCTCCGTTTGGCTTGCTCGTCGGCGTGAAAAGTTTCCGAGTCGCTCTTGTTGGCAAAACTGCTTTGTTTGTGGCTTCTGGCGTTCTTGGAGCCTTTAAGCTGTAATTTCTTTGCTTCTCTGATGTCGTTGACGTTGAAGGTGGAGGTAGAGCAATTGTAGGTGTAAGGTCGAAGTTGGAGACAGAGGGTTCTAAGTAGGTCCCAGGTTTGTGATCGGTTCGATAAGGATGATGATGACTGAAAGCTTCTAGGTACCAATTAGGTATCAAGTGGCCTTCGAGTACCTCTGGCGCAATCGTCCTAAAATCTGTGGCTTGGGCAGCAGCAACTTGTCCTGATTGCCAAAGATGATGAGCAGTCAAGCCGTGGCAAGGGGAGATGCAAGGAACAAAGGCTAGAAGATTGGGAGAGGTAGAGTCACAGGTTTGAGTTATAAGAGTACCTTTTTCTTCTTTAGGTCAATGGCTGGAGCCCGATGCTGCGGAGGAGCTACTTCAGAGTGACATGCATCCCCACTGCGACATATCATTAGCTGAGCCTGAGACGTGCGGCAGGTAAGATATATTCATGGCTGGCGCAGAAGAGGGGGTACCAGTTGTACACAGCGGACCGCTTCATTCTTCTTCTTGCTACTCTGAGTACTGCCAAACCAACTGTGCAATGTCTATTCTACCTTGATGTGCTGCAAAGTATCTGAGGGATAAGCGAGGCTGATTAGGAAGTGATGAAACCCTCCGTATCCTGATGTCTCTGTCTTTGTTCCTGCAGCGAAAACCGTCAAATATGCCCAACACCTCTCCCTTTTGAAGCATTGAAAATAACGGGCGTCCGGCAAATAGGTTTCAGCCGCAAGGTCCCCTCTCTTGCACTTCTGCCGCCCCCAATCTCAGGCTCAACCCCAGGCGCACCTCAGGCAGAAACTATCAAAGACTCTTGTTTGAAGAGTGGTATCGCTTTCCTAGGTAAACCCGTATCCCAAATTACGCAAGCCCATCATCCCATGAATACAAATACAGTTGTGTCTCCGCCCTTTGCCGTCGTTATCGTTTCATAATCATAGTCATTACCTCTTCCTCCCCAAGTTTCTGAGCAGCACACCTCCAATAATACCCGCGGCAACTGCTACCCCGCTCACGATAGCCACGCCCATCAGCCCCTCCTTGGCTACCTTGTCGTCAATCAACGTCCGCAGGTTCGAGGCTTGAAGGTTGGCGGGCTCCTTCTCGATGAGCAGGTCATTGTATCTTCGCGCCTCGCCATAGTTACCGAGCTTGTAGTTTCCGAGAGCGAGATAATAGAGGCACTCGCGACGGCGCTCGGGGGACGTTCGGAAGATTTCTGAGAGGAGCATCACACCGAGGTGTTGCTCGGAGCGTACGTTGGATTTGACGAGGCCCTATTTATCGTATGTCAGATGTTGGTGCTTCTCTGCTGGGACACTGAGATGCGCACCCAAGCATAGTTGAACTTTGTTTGCACTCCCACCATCTCCCCCTCCTTCTCATACTGCGCCCGGAGAACCCCAAGCTCGGATGGGCTGAGGGGACTATGTTTCCAGTGTCAGTAACAATCCCAACATTATTCCAAGCTGGCGTGGAAGCCTACGTCTCGGCATCGATAGCATCTGGAAGCATGGCTGTTAGTTATCCACTGCGGCGTCAGGTCACACTCAGCCCATAAGAACCTACATGGTAATTGTGTCATGGCGGGCAAACTTTCCACAAAGAAAAGCTTCGAGTCAGTCGTTTCCAGTAGTATCTGTGGACGTCGGGCAGTATCGAGAAGAGGGTTGTTGAATGCAGCCAGTTTCTTATTCAAAAAGCATTGTTCTGTTCTCTTCTGTTCTTCGCTTGGGTCACTGGCTGCAGGCAGCGGCTGACGCTCGGGCCTTTCCTTGGGGGAAAAAAGACATGTGCCCACACGGGTGCCCGAGTGATCGATGACGAAGCACCTTGCCGCTTGCCGTTAGAACCTTGGAGGAGCGATAAGCTGATAAGCATCAACCCCACGTTCTGGAGGATTGTCGCTGGGGTGATGCCAAGAGTCTTGAAAAACAATTGGGCACTCGATTTGCACTCCAGTGCCAGCTTTGCGACGCGACAGCGCAGCGCAGCTGATTTTGATATTCCATCTTCAACCACCAAACCTTGACAATCATCGCAACCACCACAACCATCACCGCTGCCACGATTTTTTACACCCCATCAGAAAGCACCAGCTCTATCGTATCCCCATCATCCATTATCCGATAAACAACCACAACCTACCTCCCTGCCCAAAAAAGAAGAAAACCGCCCAAAATGCTCCTAGAAGAAGACCCCTCCACACTAATCCGGCACACAATCACCAACTTCAACACCCAACCCGACCGCCTCGCCATTGCCCGCATCTCCGAGTCCCTCTCCACCCTCGCCCAGGCCCGCGACCTCCGCATCCGCGAGGCTGAGTCCTCCCTCAAGAAACTCTCCCGGCAGCTCTCCACCTTGTCCAACCAGCACAACGAGCTCACATCCACCCACTCCTCCGCCGCCCACGCCTCCGAGATCTCCCGCCTCGACACCCAAAAGTTTCGCATCGCCAAATCCGCCTCCGACTTGGAGATGGAAACCGAGCGGCTACAGAGTCAGCTCGATGAATTGAACGCACGGCTGCAAGAGCTGGAGATGCAAGGGGTGGACGGGGGGGATGGGCTAGAGGGTGTGAGGGGGGGTGATGGCGGGGTAGAGGATGAGGTTTTGTTGCGGCTGAAAGTGTATAGGAGCTTGGGGATGGAGTTGGAGAAAGATGATAAGGGCGGGAGGGAGGGAGGGGAGTTTAATCGGGTGGTGCTGAGGAATGATAAGAAAGGGGACGTGCACGTTGTCAAGATTGATGGAGGGTTTTCAAGGTTTTTTTACGCGAATTATTTTTGGCAGAATCTTTAATTTTGTCTAGATGGAAACAAGGAGGGGGGGATTGGTGTGTTGGACAGGCGTCTGTTGATGGGTTGTGATGGATAGATGAGTAAAAAGGAGGGTTGTCATTGTTGGATACGGTGTCGTGTTGGCAGGTTACGATGAGATTTGACGGATTTACCAATTACAAATCAAGGGAAGGGGCGTTTTGGAGTCTTGATACCACGGGGGCATATACGAAGTTCATGAAAGAAGAAATTGTACTATTATTATTTTCCCAATCCGAGCGGAGGTGTGTCTGTTCATTTAACGCCACCTCCAGAAGGTCCCTACCTATTCTACTCCCTCGCTATGGTTACCCAAAAGCCAAAAACAAAAACGCCGAAAATGCTCAATTTTATGCAAAATAAAACACACCACCACCTATCACACAGGCGGGGTCTTCCTCACTGACCTCGGACTCATCATATCCTGACTATCCTTAAACTCCGCCTCCAAGGCTGTAAACGCCGGCGGCGGCATTGAAATCGTCTGATTCAACCTCACCCTCGACCTATTCGGTGTTGGCCCCGCCGTCTTCGTCCCAATCCTACCCGCCGAAGCGCTCTTTTCGACCCAGTCGTGGTTGATATCGTTCATTATCGTCTCTCTCCTCGAGCCGGTGTGTCTTGAGATGAGGTATGGTTCGTTAGGGTTCGCTGAGCCGACACTGCGCGACCGGGAGTGAGACCTTGTGAAGGATGATCTCCTTTCTAATGGGAGTTCGAGGCGGGAGTTGATGTTGGTCCAGTCAGAGTCGTTCCCGTTGTCGTCTAACCTCCACCCGCCGATGCCTTCATAGTCACGGTCTAACCCGACGGAAGGGGTGAGGCCTGAATCAGCGAAAGCAGCGGGGGTGAGGGCGGCAATGTCATTCAGAACCTCGTGCTCATGGATAGGGGTGATAGTCCCGGTTGTGGACAGAGACGCTTGGCTGGACGACCGACGGGAGTGACGACGCACAGAACCGCCGAACCCGTAGCTGCTCTTGCGGCGGTGGGTAGAGCTGGGGCTGACGTACCCCGAGTGGAGGTAGCCTGTTGTCTGCGGGAAAGGGGAAGGGGTGCTATGACCGCTGGAGCTGGAGCGAGCACTGGAGGGGGGCGATGCCGGGGTTCTCCAACCGGCGCGGGAATGGCGGCGTTGTTTGTCTGCTGAGGATAAGAAGGAGGACTTGCTCCTGCCGCGCAAGAAGTACTCTGGGACGAAGGCGAGGGCGATGTCGAGGTAGACAATGGCTACCCGGAACATTAATACTGAGAAGGCAAGGGCAGAGGTGATGCCTGCGAAGATGGCTAATGGGAGGGTGAATATGAAAAGAAAGGGGACCACGAGGCCGTGTACAGGATTGATAAGCGCCATTTTTGCCAATTGAATTGGCGAGGTTTTGCATCAAGCAGGAGAAGCTCCAGAAAGTCAGACTGGACGAGAGAAGAGAGGCCAATTGGTTATTATGGGCGATGATGTATGGCGGAAAACGGGTATTGCATGTTATCTCGCTCTAGACAAAACAAGTGCTGGGGAAAAGGGGTCGAATGCGGGTGCTAGATAAGGGCAGACAGGAGAAAAGGGCCGGACGGCGACCGACGGTTCAAGTTGCCTCTCGACCGTGAAGCGGCTCAGAAGCTGTCTCCCGTTCCCGAACATGTGAAGGCCAAGCTGTGCAAGTTTGGAGGGGCATTTTCCTAGTGGCGCCAGGAATCCCTGGCGCAGCTCATGGGAGACAGGGGTTCTGGCGGGGTTCGTCTTGGCATCGTCTCTGCAAAACTCCACGCGTTGGGAAAAAAAATCTGCGGAACGTGCCGAGGGACAAAACCTTGGGTAAAGAGATCTTCAGTGTATTGAAACATTAAGCCCTGTTTCGATATTATTAGCAAGATGGCTAGGTTTGGCTATTTTCTGACAGCCGAGGCGCTTGATGAGATACTCTACCCCGTCGTCATTGTCAGAAGCCAGAAATGGAGTTCGGGATTCGAGGTCTTAGCATGGTAATTTCAACGCCGAGGAGGCTCAGTCATTGTGACTCGAAATCGACCCCTAAACAAATCTGACAGAGACGGACGCAATGGAAACAAAAAGACAGTCATGGGCCAATGGTTCTACAGAGCTAGCCTCTCAGCCCTAGAGGCCGATGCCAAGACTCCCAGGGTTATGAGTGGGGCAGAGCTGGGCCAAACACCAATTTCCACTCTTGACATCATATCGAACTGACTTTGAACCGTTCCAGCTGACAGCTCGAATCATCCGCCAAACCGGATATCGAGACGAGTGAAACACCCCGGACATCAAAACGCCCAAACACCAGTCCATGCCGCATTAGCAGACACAATGTGTGGACCAAGCGAAGGCCAACCTCATAGCCATGAGAGGGGCGACACAGACGACAGCGACTTTCCCTGGGATCTGGGGGTTTGCGATGCCCATTGCCACCCAACTGACACCATGGCCTCCATAGCCAGTATCAACGGCATGCGCACTCGGGTCTTAACAGCCATGTCCACTCGTTCGCAAGATCAGGACCTCGTGATATCAGTCGCCGCTGCACATGGCATCACAGACCGCTCCGCGCTAGCTGTGTCAGAAATTCAGGAGGCGCCGCGCAAAATCGTACCGGCTTTTGGTTGGCACCCATGGTTCTCACACCAGCTGTTTGATGACACCACGGGCAACGGCGGCAACAGTACGTATGACCCGTCGAGCTCAGCGTTGCCAGAGCAAAAAGCCAAGCACTACGAGGCTGTGTTGTCTTCATCCCCAGATGCTGAGTTCGTCGCATCGCTCCCGGACCCAAAGCCGTTGAGCAGCTTCTTGGCCGAAACCCGCCGACGGCTGGAGGGAAACCCATTAGCTCTAATCGGTGAAGTCGGTCTGGATAAAGCATTCCGTCTCCCCGCTGCATGGAAGGAGGGCGAGCAACATGAGCGCGACGAAGGGCTGACTCCGGGCGGGAGAGAAGGCCGTCTGCTCAGCCCGTATCATGTCAAGATGCCACACCAGACACAGATACTGACGGCTCAGCTGCGACTTGCTGGCGAGTTGGGGCGTGCTGCCAGTGTTCATGGGGTCCAGGCCCACGGTGTTCTCTTCGATACCATATCAGCCCTCTGGAAAGGTTATGAGAAAGAAGTCGTCTCTCGTCGGAAACAGAAAATGGTGGCAAAGGGCGCCGAGGACTTTTCATCATCAAGCGAAGAGGAGGATGAAGATGACATCTGGGCAGAGATCAATGGCCAGAAACCAGCCGACAAGCCGAAACAGAAAAAGTATAAACCGAAGCCCTTCCCTCCACGGATATGTCTTCACTCGTTCAGCGGCTCAGCACAGGTGATGAAACAATATCTTCATCCTGCGGTACCCGCAAGGATGTACTTCTCTTTTTCGACCGTCATCAACCTAGCCACGCCTGGCGGCGAGAGCAAATTCCCCGAGCTGGTGAAGACATGTCCCGATAATCAGATTCTCATTGAAAGCGACCTGCACACGGCTGGTGATGATATGGACTACTATCTAAAGGACATATGCAAAAAGATCTGCGAGATCAAAGGCTGGACGTTGAAAGAGGGCGTGGAGAGGCTACGGGAAAATTATGAGGAGTTCATTTTTGGTCCGGCATGAGCTGATTGCTACCACTCAGCATTATCTTGACGAGAGCAGCCACATATACTAACCTCCATCTCATTTTGAATTAATAGCGCTAGAATCAGCGTAGAAAAGTCATCCTTGGTTTGTCGACTTCGTATCAATTGTCATGGATTCCACCCCATGCTTCTGATTACGTGATCATGCAGGTTGACCCCCAACCTGGGTGCCGTGATGCCGAAGTGCTCCTCTCTCGGTCAACTGGCCGACAGACAAAACTCATGAATTGGATGTCATACAGCATCCGGGTAGACGACTGACAGTATCGGATGAGGGCAATGGCTTGAGATATATAGCTCAACTAGGGTTTTATAGCTCACAGCAGTTCGGTCACCACCCGTACAACTGCCGTCGCTTGATCTCGAGAGCCGCCTCTTTGGGGTTGGAGTTGCATCGGTGGCGTTTGACATCATGACAATCAAAGACCAAGGCGACATGGCATTCGTAGAGATGACTACGTATCATTCTTTTCAATAAAGTTAAGCAGGAATAATGAAGTATGGATATAAAGGATAGCAGCCAAGGTTAAAAATTAAAAGGAGAGACTTGCTTACTAACTCCCCTCCAATGAAGGGAAACCCCCCCTCGGCCCAGGCCCCGCTGACAGCAACCAACTTCAGTCACTAACGGCTTCCTTCATGCACTCCCGTCGCGGCCTGCCCCTCGATTTTGGCGGGCAAGTGGGCATCGGAGCCGTCCTTATTTCCCCATCAATTCGCCCTCCAATTCTCGCATCCCCGAATCCCCGCTGCCTTCTCAATTCCTCATTATTTCCAGCGCTGCCCAGACGCTTGTGCCTCCCATCAACGGCTGTTTTACACCTTCTAAGCTGTTAGTGCCCGCGCATCCGCAGCAAAGACACGACACCTGCTGCAGCCGTTATTCCCGGTAGACCTCACTGAAACCTGCATTGTCCGCAACGGAGATCCGAGCCAGCAGGACGGGTTCAGGGCGGCGTGCTGTTTTGCTCATCCGATCCGTGCCTCTCCCTCGATTCACCCACGTTTTTCCCGCCAGAGACACGGGGTCCCCAGGTTATCCCCGGGAATTCCATCCACAACCCACCGGTTCCCCCGCGTGTTCCGGATTTCCACTTCCGCAGAACGAACGTTTCTGGGGAAAGGGGCCACAAACAGTCTCGGCGCGGTCTGGGCGGAGCTCACCAGTCAAGCAGCTCCTTGCCTGTCAATTGTCTTGGCATCGAATTGTGACAATGGATCATGACGCTGCCTCGAGATTGAGGCGGTCACGGCAGCCACCACTACCACAGCAGCAGCAGCAGCAGCAGCAGCAGCCACTTGTTTGGCAGTCCGGTGCCTCCGAGTCATCGCTAACGCCAAGCCCGGCTGAGTCCGGTACCATCTACGCTTCGTCTATTGGCGTCCACAACGGCAATGGTAATGGCAATAGCAACGGTGTCGGTTATCGCCGGAGAAGGAGATCTACTTTGGCTGATGCTGAGGACTCCATAGCTGTTCATGGCTCCGGGTACGGTAACGGAGCCGGGGCTGTCAAAAACGAACGCAGTGCTTCTGCTGAAGACGTGGACAGCGAGACCGCTTCTCCTACTGCTACCGAACACCAGCGCAAGAAGCAGAAACGAAACAAGCCGACATTGTCCTGTTTGGAGTGTGTAGGGAGAAAGACAAAAGTAGGTGAATTTTAAATTCCACTGCATGGAGAAGATCTCTGCCTTCTCATAAGGGTCTTACACAGGTCTTGGCACATATTACCAGCTTCTCGGATATGAACCGACCCCTTCTTGCTCTTGTTCCCGGGCTAACAATTATTGCTAGTGCGACAGAGGAAGACCGCATTGCCTTGCATGTATGTCAAGTGGCCGCCCGCTGACCGCCATCTGATCTTTTCCCAGACTAACATCTGCAACAGGCATCAAACGTCAGACAAAGTGTGAATATGCCCACGTTGCCAACGTTCTTGAGTATGTCTTCATATTCAGTTCCTTTCCCCAACTTGACCATGCTCATGCAATGTGTAGAGAAACCACTAGAAGCGCTGCCAACGAGCGCCGGATGACCAAGGGTCCCAAAAAGAAAGGAGATGCCCTCAAACCACAGATCCCTAATGCGGCAGACAGAGGATTCAATGTGAACCGCCTCAAGGCCCTGGGTTCGGTGTCTACCTCGACTGGTCTGCTTTCCAACGTGCCGTATTCGTCTCCCGGCTCGTCCAATGTCTTTGGGATTGGGTCTGAGCACCCATTTGCCAACTACTGGACCTGCGAAGGGGGCTTGCCGGAGGTTATTTCGGTCCTGCCGGAGAAGGTGCAGTCAGACATACTCCTGACGCGGTACTTTGAGTGTGTCGACCCGGTGTATCCCATGTTGCATAGGCAGACGTTCTATGCCGACTATGAGGTATGGGTTCAACTTCCTCGCCTCTCTGGCTGGTTGATAACTGACAGAAGGTGTAGCACTTCTGGTCTTTGAGTCGGGCTGAAAAGGATCAGGCTGATGGAGCTTTTGTGGCGCTCATCTTTGTGATGCTTGCCCTGGGCACTCAGTTTGTGACGTCGACGTCGCCGAGGGAACGGAAGCAAACGGCCGAGTTCTACGCTTCGGCGAGTAACCAGGCCTTGCGTGTGAGCTCGTATCTGAGTATTGCGTCTATCAGGTCGGTCCAGGCGATGGTGTTGATCACTTACTTTCTCATCAATGATAACCATGCGTCGGATGGATGGGCTTTTGGGGGGATCTTGATGAGGCAGGCGTACGCGATGGGGCTGCATCGAGATCCGAACATCGGCATGTCCATAATCTTACCTATCCCGTTGGAAAATCATACTAACTCCGTCCAGTCGTCCCCGATGCCACCCCCTTCGAAAAGCAACAACGTCGCAAAGTCTGGCAGGCCGTCCTCCTTCAAGACACCTTCCTCACTGTCCTCTTATCTCTCCCCCCGTCTGCAACCCACACCGACGTCAACGTAGACGACCTCAAGCAAGACGACGCCTCCATCGCCACCGACGACCCAACTGACACCGACTACATCAAGAGCAGCTGGACCCTTGCCAACCTCGTCCAGGAAACCATCTGCTCCCCCCGCTCCCTCGACGTCCCCATTTGCACCACCGTCCGCCAAAAGTCCAAACTCGTGCAAGATTTCCGGACAGTTTACCGCACTTTCCCGACCGTGTTTCGCTATTGGGACCCCGTGGTGCTGACAGAAATGGCACAGAGCAACAAGCGGGTAGTGAGGCAGACGTTGTTTTTGTGCAGCAACTACTTTCACAACTTGATGCTCGTGCACGCCTCGGAAAGCGCGGATGTCCCGGTGAATGTGAGGGGGACGTTGGAGGCGGCTCACGACGCGATTACTGCCTTCTTTATTCTGTTTGCGCTGTTTGAGGCGGAGGCGAGGGTTTGGTGGGTGTTTAACCACAGGGCATTTTTGGAGGCGCTGTGTATTGGGAATGTGCTGAGGGAGGTGTCGAGGGGGGAGGAGGGCTATAATCTGGGCGAGGATCCGTTGTTTGTTAGGGCGAAGAGCGATATCGGTCAGTTACTCCCGATGGTTGTGTTTGTGAGGGCGAAAGCTAACATGACGGGGTACAGTGAGGATGATTGAGATTATGGAGATTATGAGCCAAGGGGAGCAAGCGTCGGAGACGGCGAGGACGAGGGTGCAGGTTTTGAATGAGTTGTTGTTGTGAAAGGTGAGGAGGAGGAGGATATGGTGAGAAGAATATTGGGAGGGTGGATGGATGGATGATGTGTATACGAATGATGCGTATACGATTGATTGGTTTGGAGAGATGTAATTTCAAGCGGGGTGATTTTGTATTTATTTTTTGGACCTTTTTTATTTTTATTTTTATTTTATGGAAAAAGGGTATGGATGGCTTGGGGAGCGTGACGATGGGTAGGTATATATGGCATAGTATACGGAGCATATATGGTTTTGGCAGGCGGCGGAAATGAAGAACAACGATAATGTTTTTGGCACAATGGCGGAAGGGGTGCTTAAGAGAGCGATGATGAGCTTTAACTACACAAGTTTGTAGATAATATTTCACTGTATGTAGCAGCGGCACGCTCAGGATATCAAAATCAGTCTTTGAGTTTCTGAAACCCTGATGATTTTCCCATATTATATCATAGCCAAAAAAAAAAAAGAAAACGAAAAAGCATAAACTGAGCCACGCCCGCTCGCTCGCTCGCTTACTTTGATCAATTTCCCAACCATATATCAGAACCCCAAGAAGAAGAAAATATAATAAAAAAACCCTCCTTCTCCCTTACTTAATGATGACCACCACCCCCCTCCCCAACCGGCCCATGATGCGGATTAGGATAGTACAACGCCGCGACCGCAATCCCCACATACACAATCACGCACAGCGCCCCCTCTAGATAATTACTCTTTTGATCCCTCAAGAAATTCCCCACCGTTAATATCGCCAGCAACAACACCGCCAGGTCAAAAACCTCGAAATTCAGACCCATCGGCTTGCCCAACCCCCACCCCACAATCACCACAAGCGGGGCATTAAACATGACCGTCTGCAGCGTCGCCCCCAGTACATGCGACAGCGCGAAATTCATCTGGTTGTCATAGGCCTCGTCCACCGCCGTCAGGTGCTCAGCAGCTTTTTCCACCAGCGGCACGAGAATCAGCCCGACAAAGGCGTCGGAGACGTGGCGCTCGGTGACGAGGTTGTGGATTTGGTCGACGAGGGTGATGGCTATGATGGTGACCAAAGATATGGAGATGAGCAGAGCGAGGCAGCACTCGGTAAAAGTCAAGCGGTTGGTGTGGTGGGAGTACTTTGGATTGTGGCGGTCTTCGTCGCGGGCTTCGTCCGCCACAAAAATGGCGTCGTAGATGCCGTGGTGAGTGTGGGCTTGGAAGAAGACGTAGATCAAGTAGGCGATGAGGAGGAGGAGGGCCATGGAGCGGGAGATTTCGATTGTTTTGGTGAGGAGTTCGTCTGGAGGGAGCTTGTTGGTGTTGATTAGGCTGTGGTGGAAGACGGTTGGAATAGCCAACCCGAAACCACTTACTTTCTGTCAGTCCCGCCAGAACCAAAAATGGGTTGAAAGGGACGGGGGGGGGGGGATACGTACGCAGTCAACAGCAGTCCAGAACCAGCCTCAGAAACAGCCTCGCTGAACCCTGTTTCTTCCCTCTTGAGTCCGCCAGCAAAGAAGCACAGTCCCAAACAGAGCAGCATTGTTGCTAGGACACTACCTAGTATAGCGGCTTTGATCACCTGGACATAGTCAATCCCGCCCTCTATCTCCTCCCTCGTGATCAGCACGATAAACATAATAATCTCCACTAGTGACCCCAAGGTAGTCTCCACCAGCACCCCCCAGACGTGCGCAAACTTTCTTGAGAGTTCCTGCCCGGCAAAACCGATGAGATTGGCGCAGGGGACCATCGCTACATAAGCGCAAATAAAGATGACGAGGTTGGCAGTCGGGGAAGGGGGGAGGGCGTAGCGGACGGCGATGGCAACGGGGACAACGGGCCAGAGGAAGTTGACGAGCCGGGAGGCGCGGGAGGAGGAGTGCCAGATGATGCGGAGGAAGTGGAAGGGATGAACTCCTGAACGGTGAGATTCCCCAGTGTGCCGGATCTGGAGGGAGCGTTTGACCGCTTGGGCGGCAGTGCGGGTGCGGGAGAGCTTTGGGGTGAGAGAGGAAGTGTTGTGGAGGGGGAGGGAGTTGTCGGACAAGATCTCACCCTGGCCGGCGGTGCGGGAGGAGGCTTGTCTTGATGGGGGGGTGACTGGTGGTTTCTCCTGGGAGGATAAGGTGACAGTGGGTTTGGGGAGAGATTTGATGTCATTGTTGTTCCTGGTGTTGCCGTCCTGGGATCGTCTTTGGGTTGTTTGCTGTGGTTGGGATGTTGCTGAGGTGTAGTGTTCTAGGACGGTAGTCACCTCTGGGGTATCTCCCGGTGCTGGTGTGGTCGACAACATGGTTGGCTTTGGCCTTGGGCCTTCCCGTCTGACCTTCTAGAAGAGGAGCTTATCTTCGATTTATCTCAGACCTTTGGGCGATCAGTTGTGGTCTAGCCTTAACCTTTGAACGGGCCTTGTAAGTGCTAGTAGTACAGATAAGATAGAAGAAGAGAAATAAGAACGACGGACAATCCGATTGTGAAATAAAAACGATTGTTCAGGGGCACAAAAAAGGTGAAACCACAACGGGGAACGGCCCGCTACTTAGTTGCCTTCCCGTCTCGTGGTAGTAGTTACCGAGTCTTAATTACGCAGGTACGAATGTAACATGAACTCCGAGTCTTGGGGAATATGGCCAAGGGCTTGGTGTTGGTAGCCTGGAGAAAACTGAACGGAGAAGAAAAGAAGCCAAAAAAAGAAACCCAGCGAATGGGGGGGGGGGGCACAGAGCCTCACCAATGGCTACAAATGCAAGCTGCCAACTCATTCACCCCTCCCAATCGCCGTTGGGGCTGTCTTGGCTTCTGTTTCAGGAGTCAAGAATGGGAATGTCAATTGGGAGGTTGGCCAACGCTCTGGGTCGGCTGGAGCTGGATTCAGTAGGTAACGGTTGTTGGTTGCAAACGCCATCTGATATCAACGGTCTGTTGTGCCTTGCGTCTGTGTTGCTTGTGCCATGACGGCTGTGCTGTGCCCTGCATCTGTGTTGCCGCGCCCTGATCAAAGACACAAGTCTCGCCGGTTCGAGATCACGAAAATTATGCGATGTTGTTTTGACTCGGGAATCCGTGTTCTCTGTTAAGACCTACCACGTTGAATTAAGCTCTTCCTCTAACAGCGGGATTTCCTTCCATGTCATGAAAATCAGGGGTCCCTCGAGGTTCGTTGGAGCGTGGGGCTGGGCAGCTGGGCAACTGGGCGGCTGGGCAACTGGGCGGAAATTTGGCTTTCGAAATACTCATCCGTCCCACGTTTCGAGCTGATTCGCTCTTAGGCGATGGGATGTTGATACTTTTAAACATGGTCAGAAAAGATTCATAAATCAAAAGTAGAAGCGTCTGGATTTTGAATATATAATTCTGGATGAAGCACTATCTAAAATTATACACTCTAAAGATGAAACTCGACCCCGAAATTCACGGTGGATCTCCTCAAGCACCTTTGAGCCCCACTTATGTGACGCACAGACAATTAACACTCCCACAGAATTTGCAAGTGTGCACGGGCCACCCTCTGGAAGGGTATTTATTCTCGGCCACCCAGCCAGAATTTAAATCGGTTTCTTCTTTTCTTTCCTTGCCCTTCGGGGCATTTGGTCAATTTGAAACGATACAGAGAAGATTAGCATGGCCCCTGCACTAAGGATGACACGCTACTCAAAGAGACGCTACCAATTTTTTCACTGTATCTCGTGGCTCTAGCTGCGATATGGGGAAGAAATTTAATTATCTAGACGTGTTGATGCCGCTGTAGCAGCATGTTGTCAACAGCACTGAATCCTAGATATGAATCCAGATGTTTTGAATGATCCTTTTTCGTGCTATGTTTCGATAGTGTTTGCTGTTGTGTGTGGTTTGCTTGGACGGTACTTGGCCCATGGGTTGTTGTGATGACTCGCACAACATCACGACTTTGCCACCATCGGTTGAGGCAATTCAGAACAGAAATCCCACATCACTACTGATCACTTTGAATGATACCCTTTGTCCAGTTTCTTGTTCCCTTTTTCGAAAGTCAGTCGTAAGCTAAGGGCTAATAACTAACGTGAAGCCCCACCCTCTTCTCTACCGAATTTCAAATCGTGAATATCACGTCAAGCGCGCTCAGAGATTGTAAAAAGATCCAGTGATTTTACGTTCTTGCGCGTCTATAAGTGGCAACCATGGGCTCTTTTGATACTACTTTCCGTTCAGCGATACGAAAAACACTCCAAGAACACAGACACACGCACAAAACAAACACCAAAAGTACTCAAAGATCTATGTTTTATTTTGGTTCCCTATTCTGACCCAGACTGAAAAAAAAAAGGAAATGCCCTATAGGGCAGGTAACAAGTACTTAAAAACACCAAGCCAGGCCTACAGCTAGATGCATGACCAAATCCCAGCTCAATCAGATGGCTCTGCCTTGGCCTTAATTTGCTCCTCCTTCATGTTCACCGCAGCAGCAACGACAATGCTCGCATCCTCAGCAGAAGGCTCCTGCTTGGTATGCACAGCCGCAGCCTGAGAAACCCCTACTTCTAAGCAGTAGCCTCCTTGGCCGCCTCCTTGACCTCTTCAGCAGGAGCTGCATCAGGAACCTCCACATCCTCCTCAACCTTAGCATCAACATCGCCCTCCTCCTTGACATCCTCAGCATCCTTCATCTCGGCGTCCACCTCCCCCTTCTTCTCCTTCAGATCCTCCTCCGGCAGCTGCTTCTTAATACCCATATTAATAATAGGCGTGGTATCATTATAAATCCTCAGCAACATCGCGCTCCTGTCCTCCTTGGGCAGCATGAGATTGAGCGAGTGGAAGCTCTTCCACAATGGCAGCGCCATGTGCTCGTTGAAGTCCTGATCCGTTGGATCTTCCGGCTCAACTCTGAGCACACAGCACCCGAGGCCGATATCCCTCACTCTCTCGCCAATCTCGTCCAGCTTCTTGTAGTCGTCCCCGGCAATCTTGGGGAACATCTCAATAAGGAGCTTCTTCAAAGTTTCCTTCTTCTTGAGGACAACAACCCGCTCCTCACCAATGTAGCCGTGGAGAATGGGCATACCCTCAGACTGAATACGCCACCTGCAGACCTCCGCAGAGGGGGCATCCTGCTTGACAAACATCTTCACACCGCCGTGCACAAACTTGACCTGGCGGCCTTCGTTCAACGTCAGGATGTCGCGGACCAAAGCAGAGGTGTAGTAGATGGCCTTGGCAGGCTCGCCCATGGCGTTGCGGACCATATAGCGGTCGGTAGGGAAGCGATCGGAGATCTTGTAGAACTTGGTGACGTCCTTGATGACGTCGTGCTCAGGAGACAAATACTTGAAGGGTTCCTCGTATGGGCCCATGCCCTGTCTGACTTTGCGATCGGGCACCGCCTGGTTCTCAGTAGCAGCCGGAGTGGCAACAGCCGGGGTGGTCGACTCGGAAGGCTGTTCCTCAGTCTTGACTTCGGCCTTGGGGGTTTCTTCGGCCTTGGCAGCCTCAGGCTCGACCGCTTTGGGCTCTTCAGCCGCGGCTTCAGGAACAGGCTCAGGAACAGGAGCAGGAACAGGAGCAGGAACAGGAGCAGGAAGCTCCTCGACGGGAGTGACCTCATCCTGGACGGTCTCCTCCTCAACTTTGAGCTTCTTGACGCTGGAGTCATCCTTCTCCTCCTCTTCTTCTTCCAGGGGCCTCTTGGTAGCACCGTTGGACTGGCCATTGGTCCTGGCCACGGGAGGCTGCTTCCTGTTCTCCTCAGGCTTGGCCTTGAACTCGGCCTTCTTGTGCAGAGCAGTGATAAAGAAACCACCGGTGTCCTGCTGGTGAGGATAGACACGCATGCAGCGGTCGAGGGGCAGGTCAGCGCAGTCGCTGGTTTCGGATGGAGGGAACATGGACTCGACAAGACGGCTGGGGGTGACACCATCCTCAGTAGACTTTGTGTACTCCTCCACCTCCTGCCATGTGTTCCACAGCCTCTCGGACTTGTCCATGATCTGCCACTGCTTCAAGCCGGGCTTGCGTTGCAAACCAGGAAGCTCATTGCTACAGTCGAGAATTTCGATTTTATCGGGACCACCGCATCTTTCGATGGCAGCAGCAACAACGGACTCGTTCTCGACGGGGTTCATGGAACATGTCGAGTAGACGACCCGACCACCTGGCTTGAGCATCTGCAGGGCACGGACAAGAATGCGGACCTGCGTAAGATGGAGACCCAAGGCGCTTCCAGGGGTCCAATCCTTCCAGAGGTTGACGTTCTTGCGGAGGGTACCGTCGCCGGAGCAGGGAACATCGGCAAGAATGCGGTCAAACTTGAGGTAGTTGGGCTTGGATGGGTTCTCGGGGTTGGGTATTCTGAGGGCGGGATACATGGTGGCGTCGTGGTTGGTGACAATCATGTTGGGAGAAGAAAGACGCTTAAGCTGATGGATAAGCATGTGGCTGCGCTTGTAATCCGCATCGTTGGCAATGAGCATGCCGGTAGCTCTGCCGTCGTCGCTGGGGTCGGCCTCGAGTCTGGCGGCTTCGTCCTCCTGCTTATCCTCAGACTTAGGGGCACCATTGGCGTCGCCAGCAAAGCCGCTGATGACCTGGCGGATACGGGACTCCTCTCCACGGTGAATCATCTCGAGAAGCTGGGCGGCCTTGCTACCAGGGGCAGCGCAAAGGTCAAGCACAGTCATGCCGGGCTTGAGGTCCATAAGCAGAGGGGGAATCATACTGACAACCTCCTGTCTGCTGATGTTGCCAACGCTGGTCTCGGATACCAGGAATCGCTGGAACTTGGCGAAGGGAGGAAACTTGCGGACGACATTCTTGGGGGTGGTCATCATCCAGGCAAGGTCGTCGGGGTACCAAGGCACGACCTTGGGGGCTTCGACAATGACACCATCGTGGGTGATGCTGGTGATTTCGGGAATGTATCTCGTCTGGAGAAGGCGCTTGACAGCGAGGGCGTGCCTATTAAGTCTCAAGTCAGCGTTAAGGCAATAGCTGAGCTGCGATAGAAAGTTCAGGTGTACCCTTTGGAACCAGCAAAGCGGAAGCTGTTGGGCAGCTCTCTCCGGTAAGCGGTCCAGAACGCAGTCTTTTCTTCCTCGGGCAGGTCCTTCAGCAGAGTGTTGTAATAGGTCTCGAGCTTCTTGTTCTCCTTGACGACCTCGGGGTATGTCTGGTAGGGACGATGACCGTCGCGGCCTCCTCCACGGCTACCACCGCGGCCTCCGCGACCACCACGGCCGCCGCCTCGTTTGCCCTTATAAATATTAGCATACTTGGACAGGAAAGATGATGGAGATGTGCTGAAAAAGAGAGCCGGAGTCTGGAAGAATGGAGCGCATACCCTGTTTCCGCGACCCATAGTCAGTATCTGTCGCAATGGGGGGAGCGTTTTGGTTGTCTGGATAGTTGCAATGCGCTCCAATCGCATCAATCAACTGTTCCAGTACACGAAAAAAAAATTATGTGGCAACGCGCGCTCTCTGAAAGCTTCAATGTGGGGGCGGGGACAATCTAATCTTTTGGTGGAGTCACTGGCCAAGCCTAGAATGTGGAGAGATAGCGATGCCAAGACGTTGAATAGCGATCCGAGGATTTCCCATTCAGGGGCGCAGCAATGGCTTCAAGAATCTATGTTGATCTCCTGGTCTCGTATTTCTCTGGATATTTTACAGTATTATACATGGTGTTCTACTTCCATACCTTTGGACAAAAAAAAAGCTACCTCAGCCACCAGTTATCTTGAAACTCATCAAGATACGGAGTTGATATTGTGTTCGAGACAGCAGCCTCGGCCGAACACGGCGATCGTCCACGCTTCTTCCTCCTCCCGTCATACCCATTCACTGTAATCGAATTGGGATCATGACACGAAGATAAACGGAGAATCACCCGCCCAGCACACCCGGGGTCTCTGTTGCTCTGTTGTGCTGCCGCAACCCCAGTCGATTGGTCATCGTGGTGCAGCATGAATCCGACATGCGTAACGATAGTATTCATTGACCTGTGTGTCTCCAATACCTCGAGTTCAGCCATCGAGCAACCCAACTGTCCAATGAATAACCCTGTCTACACCGTGGCCGTTGATGGCGCTGACGGGGATAGCAGCGCAGTCGTTGGTCCACGCTCCCTCGACACCACTGGGGTGAGGCTCATCGCCGCGAGTGACTGCCGCGAGATAGTCCCTCAGCTCGGCAAAGTTGTCCTGGGTGTTTGGCAGGTCCCCTTTTGTGGCCACTACGAACCAAGGCTTGCCTGCAATGTGAAGACCAGCACCAACGTTGGCTGTCTTGGCAACGCCAGAGCTCGTCCAAAAGTCGTTCTGGGTGTCTTCTCCGGCCGATGCACTCCAGTCAATGGCAGCTTCGCGCTCCCGCTGCTGCTCCTCATCCTCCCTCATCTGTGCATATAAGCCAACCTCGAGCCACAGCGCCTTGAGCGCCTCTACTGCGTTGCCGTTTCCAAGGTCGATGACAAACGCAAGCACGCCAGCTCGCTCGACATGACGGAGGAAAGCAATCCCAAGGCCTTTGTCCAAGTGGGCTCCCTCGATTAAACCAGGAATGTCGGCAATGGTAAACTTGGTTCGCTGTTTGAGTTCTGGCTCGGTGGGTTCAGCCCATGGGTCATCCGATAGGTCATCTGAAGCTGTCTGAAAACTTTTGACCACAGGTCGCCCCTTGTTATCATCGAGGACAACTGTGCCTATGTTGGGCTGTAATGTTGTGAAGGCCCAGTTACCCACGCGTGCGCGACTTCTGCTGACGGCACGCAAAAGAGTGCTCTTTCCTGCGTTTGGCAGTCCCACCAAGCCGACATCTGCCAGCAGCTTGAGTTCCATCTCAATTTCCATCGCCATGGCATCCTCACCCCGCGTGGCGAACATGGGCTTGCGAAGGTTCTTGGATACGAAATGCGGGTTACCAAGTCCACCAAGGCCTCCTGCTGCCAGCAGAATGGGGCGAGGGGACGGCCGAGAGAGGTCCAGATAGACAGGAGCCTTTGGTTGTTTGAGAATCCGATCGCGATTTGGCAAATCTGGTAACTCGACCCGCTTTCGTTCCGAAGAAGACATCCCAGGATAGAGAATCCATTTCTTCCTGCTCGGATCTTCAATGGGCTCTCCATCTTCGTCCATTTCTACGGGAACCGGATCCCGTCTTCTCTTCCGACGCTTCTTGGTCAAATATTCCTCCACGGCTTCTGGGTCGTCACGGGAGATCTCTCGAACGATGGTGCCGACCGGAACGCTGAGAACCACATCATCCCCACGCTGCCCACCTTTTGCGCTTCCTTGACCAGTCTTTCCTCTTCCTGCGCGCACAAACTTCCTCCGCGCTAGCTTGTGTAGTGATGTTTCGCCGTGTACCGCTTGAATGTAGATACTCCCGCCGTGCCCTCCGTCACCACCATTGGGAGGCCCGTCGGCCATATATGCCTCGCGCAAGAATGAAATGCAGCCATGGCCACCGGGTCCAGCATGAAGGGTCAGTCTGGCCTTGTCCGCAAAGTTGGGCATCGAGTAGTCGTCGGGGGAGGGGTTCAGACGAGTAGTCGCATATTCGGGGTCGTTCTGTGCGGAGGGATCAGTGCTTGCGTATCGCCTGCCATTGACGGCTAGGTTGAAGCGCGAGATGTGGCTGCCATTGGGCCCAAAGATGGATGGGTAAAGAAAGGGCAGAAACACCCGGGGGCTTCGAGAGCCCCGGCAGGCCATGGTACGAGAAATGAGAGACGAAGTTGACGATGTTCCTGGTGTCTTTCCAGAAGCCCGCGTCCCCTGTTCAGATAATTTTGAGCAGGGGTCTTGAGGGGTGGGCTCGATAAGATAGCGATGGAGTTACCCCATGGTGTGCTTGAACAAGCAACCCCTGTCCGGCAGTGGCTGTTGTCACCCGCCACAGCACGCACCAACTGGGGCTTGAACCGAGCGTAGGAGCGGCTTTCTACGTCCTTCTCAACTTCAACGGTCAAACGTCCAACGTCGACGTTGTAGATACCGATGTCAGGGATGGCCATCACTCGACATTCAATGCCTCAGTCCTTTGGTCAATTGACTTCCTCACGACGTGTACTTATACTCTCGTGAAAAGGAGACGCGCTCAAGGCCCTTGTCCCGCGTTGTGTTGTCATGCGGGTGCTTGTCCCCGGCGTCACGCTGGGCTGGGCTCTCATTTGCTGGTCCCCAGCTGCTGCATTGCTGCATCTGCGCCCGTCGACGGCTGGTCATCTCCGTTGGCAGCATCAAACATGCGGTCAGCATCCAAGACGTGCCCCAGAAGTGTCGTTCTGCTCAGTTGAGCTATCCTCAATAAGTCCCAAGACATGAAGAAGCGTTTTCCAGCCTCTAGTACCCCGTCTTTGCCCGCCAATCCCGTTGTTGAGCCGCCCTTGACCCCCGTGGCCTGCCCCATGCAGCCGGGCGAGACAGGAGACACCAGCACCGAGCACCGTCTTCGCCGCCCGTTTGCTTTTTTCTTATTAATATTGGATTTTTCTGTTTTGTGGCATTTCCCCAGATCTTCTCACAAGACACACGTGAGCTCCTCCTAAACTTGAATTCTTCACATCCAAGGTCTTTACCGGCCACCTCAATAATAAATATCACTGATCCAGTGACCATTCGGGAAGCGATCTCTCGCCATATTCCCTCGTCCCGGCTCCACCGCCTCCGCTTCACCCCTCTCTCCCCCCCCTCTCTCGCCGTTGGCACATCTTGTCACCCCCTCCTTTGCCCCAGCGTTTTCTGCTGCTACCACTCTACCTACATTGCTCTGCTTCATAGTGTCTGCCCATACTCCCGCCTCGGTATCGTGATTAACAAACGGGAACAAGCCAGCCACGCTACTCTGTGCTGGTCCCGCTTTCTTTGCGCTCATCGCGTGTCGGGATTGGGCTGAGCAGGCATTGGGCATCTGCAAGAGCTGCAGACGACTTGCTGCCATACGCCCGCATTCGAGCCACGACACAGATTCCAGACTAAACGTGGTTAAGCCCGCCTTGGTTTCTGTGTGAGCGAGCCAGCGATCCAGCCTTCGCCCAACTCCATCTTCTCCTCCTGCTGCAACCTCGGCCGCAGTCCACCAAAGAGAGCCTCTCCTCTCTGCCTCCCTTTCTCCCAAACACAACCGACGTGGTTCTGTCCGTCACTGAACCCAGAAGGCCCCCAGAAGTGAGTTCCTCCTCCGTCCACGCCGTCCAGTCCAGCTCAGCTCACACGCAGATACCCAGACGCTCACGACGCACCATCTATCTGCTTGCTGCAGCTTTCGCATTCGTGGACTGCTTGCTGCTTCCCGCTGCTGCTTCGTGCTTGCTGCTTGCAGTCAGTCTATTCCATCGCCGCCCTGCTGCTCCCGCTCCGAGTGTGAGCGTCCTCCTCTTCTTGCGTGCTTCGATCGGCCAGGTCAGTTGTTGTTCACCCAGTCCCTCGTCCATTCACGCCCTCTTTGTCCCCCAGTCCCCCTCTCCCAACCTGAACCTCATCGCTGCCCGTCAGGTGTTGCGTGTTCCTTATCTTCTGGACTGGAACATCTCCCGCCCAGCTGATCTTCTCTCCCACTTCCTCCATATCATTTCTTGTTATTCTGGGCAGGACCCTAGAGCACGCTGTTTCATGACCAAGATCATGAAACTATACTTTTGTGTATTATCACCTTGATTTGAAAGCCTCAACGGGCACTTTCCCCCATGAACAACCAAACACCACACCGAGACATTTCAACAGGTCAAGCACTAAACATGTATTCCAGAGATTATAATTACAGCAACAACAACACCACCACCAACACCAAATCCTCCCGCAAAGGGGTAATCAGGATGGATCCCGACTGTGCCATTTGCCATGCCCCGGCTTCTCACGCCTGCGAGTGTGAGGCCAAGGGTCTGGAGGTGGCGGTTCGGCAAGCCGAGGCCCGTATGATGCAGTCGATATACAATGACATCAGGTCAGTACTCCTACCTTATCACTGATCAAGGTGTCAACAAAGCATACTAATACCATCAGCAGATCATGGGTTCGCGCACACGCACAGGACTACATCCTCGAGTATTTCCGACTATTGACAGAGCGACGCAAAGCTACACACGCCCAACACTTGGAACGCATCACTGCTCATGCCTATCACTACTACCACGCTCCACCGCATCCTAATGAGATTGCAGCCGCACAACAGGCGCTGAAGAGGGGTATCGATGAGGACTGGCAAGCATCGGTTCAACGCTATCCCGAGGTGCTTGAGTACTTCTACAGCTTGGTTGAACTGACCCTTCCCGACGATAACGAGCCTGCCGTCAAGGATCCGCCTCTCAGCGCCCTTCAAGGATCTCGCAAAGCAGCACGACGAAACACTGGGCCCGGGACTGCGGTGAGCGGGCCTAGCCTCGCAGCCCCGCCCCCTCATCCCCATGAAAGAGAGCCCCTGCCGCTTCCCCGAGGCCGAACTCCACCACCACTCGAGCCTCTGCGCGAGAGAAGGACACCCGCACCACCAGGAGGAGGGAGGAGGCAGTCTTACAGGGGCCCTCCACCTGGGCCCCCGCCTCCGCCCGCCTCTGCTTACTTTCCACCGCAGTATATGTAATCATGACGATCATCAGAACTAGATCTTTGTCCTTACAATCCTGGGGAGTTTCTGTCACGGCGGTAGCGACCTAGGCTCGCTCTTTTGCACCATCTCCTTTGTGCCGCACTCGAGACGTTTATTATCCACACCAGCTCCACTTCATCCATCTTTACGACGCCAACGAGACCACGAGAGCGTCATGTCCCGGATTTCTTTTCCCATGGTTACGATTTTCCACGGTTACGATGTCTGCATAGCCTCGGCTGCGTTTTTTTGGATGGCATCATTTGATTTCTTAGGTCTGAACATCTTTAATGTTTCTCACAAGACTCATGGCAAACAGTCATGCCTCTTCAGAGTCGAACAAGATTTTGGACAAGCAACAAACGGGGAGGAGCTTTACATCGACTTTTATGTTTCTTTTATCTTGATTTTATGGCGAACCGGTTCAAACAGTACGGATTATGGTCGGCTTATCTCATACTTGGTTGAACTTTGTCATCTTTCGCACACCTCTCAACTTTTGGCGTTTTTGTTCGGGGGTTATTTCTATGTACCACCTACTGGCTTTAATACCGCTTGAGCCGACACCCCGCCTTCGACTGTGTGTTGATAGGGGGGAAAGGGGGAAAACCTGCATTTGCCGCTGCTGCATGAGAGAGAAATGATGACGGCGGATGTTTGAATGAAGGATGGGGGACTTTTCGGATTATGGATACCGACACACAAGATTGTTTGTTCTGAAAAAAAGAAAATGGAATGAAAAGGAAGAAAGCGGAGGAGATATCATGGACAATTGTTCGGATGGATGGGATAGGGTTGGAATTTTTCTAGTACATTTTGTTGATTTATTGTTTTCTTTCACGGGGAGGGAAAGGCATGCTGGAACCAAGGGTCCTGATTAACATCGGTCCCATTTCCTCTGAGATGGTGCAAGCGTTTCAGCATCCGTCAAGAAAGCCGTCTACCGGACTGACCTTGGCTGGAAACCGAGCCTTGACATCGTCGTCTTTTTGACCCTACCCTGAAGGAGAGGTCTGTGTATATACGGACAAAAAAAAACATTAGGAAATTGAGATTATTGGATCTCTGCACTTGTTCACCTTGCTTCCCGTGTGCTGTGACTCATTATTATGATCTCGCCTTGAGTAGTTGATGATTGCGCTTGTAACACCGTCGCCGCCGTCACCGTTGCTCAACCGATATCGGACCCCAAGTGCATCCAATTTCCAACCAAAAACAACAGCAGATCAAGATCCACAAACGGTAACAGCACCCGAGCAGCCTGTTTGACAAGATCCATAGCCAACACAAATATGATAATCTATCAAACAAAACAAGATCCAACCGGAAACACAGGAAAAGCTTGATCTTCTAGGGCCCAGAGAACTGGGAGAGGTGGCGTGTTCCATCAATTCTCACGACAGTCCCATTGGGGATGGCTCTCGCCAAACACTCGATCGTCCGTTCGGCCAAGTAAGACAATCAGTTGAAGGATGCCCAATGCAGATTCACAATACAACCCGAAGCCAAACGAATCCGAAGCCCAAGAACAGAAACGTTCCGTTGTTCGTCTCTCTGGCCGTTTCAACGGTGCCCAACCTCTCCAATCTCCCACTTTCTAACATCAAAATTCGATCTTTGATTCGCCGTCTCAATTTTTTTGGTCAATTTCCCGGTTCACAGTCCGTCCACGTTCACGCTAACAACGGATTGGGGGGGAGGGGACCAGATCATGATATATGCACGTCATTCTTGTCTGAGTTGACGGAAGGCAACGTGGAGTCAGTTATAGCAGATGGCCTATTGTTGACTGTTTGTTTTGCTTATAAACAGACACAGCGCAGTCTTGCTCATTTCGATTGCGGTCCACGTATTTCCCTTCCAGATACTCTGTCCAACTGCCTTCTCGCACGGTTCTTCCAAGAATACCATCCTATCTTCGCACATGCTTTTGCGATGCTGGTCTATGGTATGTTATTCCCATCTAAACATTCCCATACACGACTTACCACTTCTCGACATGAAGTTTTGCCCCTGTGGTGACACAGACGACAACGCAATGCCAAGTTGAGCATGATGACCAACTTCGAGACGACACTGCGTGAACACAGCTTTCAACAAGAAACTAGGTGCCCAGCGGCAGATAGATAGGTCCCGGGATAGATCTTTGACATGTGATTCTCGGAGGCTTTGTCTCGGCAACTTCCCAGACTCGGAGACGGGAGAATCAGGCGGGGGTGAGTGAACGGCATCCGAGACCAAGATGCATACCGTAGTCAAGGTTCTTGACTCTGATTCTCTTTTTTGTGACCTCTGGTTGTGAGGAAGGAGACCGAGCGGCCAGATCAGCCACTGTCCTCCTCTCGCGATGTCAAAGGGAATTTGGCTTCAAAGCAACAACGATCCGTAGTATTTGTGAGCCAATAGAAGATACAACCAAAGCTGAATCTTTTGCTCAAGGATTCTTGCTTCTTTCCCACTTCAACTCCTTCCCTCTTTCTCTCTCACAGCTCTTTCCCCGCCACCTTCTGCGCTATCTCTCTCCTTCCCAATCACAGCTCCTTCCTCACATAAGCTAGCTTCCCAGAACCATTCCCAACAAGAACAACAAAAAGAACTCTACGTATAGTGTAGTGGTTAGGCATTCCAAGGCTTTCTCCATTGATCCCCAACCTAGGTCGGCGATATTTAACAAGCTTGGAGACCTAGGTTCAAATCCTGGTGCGAGAAAATTCCCTTTGCCTTTTGTTTTCTTTTGGCCAGTGTGGGTTCCCTTTGCACTGGGACTAGCTGTTCGTTCCTCAGTACCTATCCCGCTACAGCCGGCAAGAGCATATTCGTACCACTCATTTACCTCCATTTACCAGCTTACAAGGCATTGCTTTATATTCAAATTTCCAGTGATTAGCCTAGATACCATGATCCGTCTGTTAGATTTGTCTGTGGCGCCGGTCTGGGAGACCCGGGTTAAGATCTGGCATGTGAAGCTTCTGCTTTTCGCCGTCTCTTTGGTCTCTGGTTTTATCCCGTAACCCAACAGCCACTGCCACAGGTAGGTATGTGAACATGCCTCCATTTCCAGGGCTTGTCCCATTGGATCTTTTATACCAAAATTGACCAGAAATCTTTCACACTGCTCACATACCTCCTCATTGCCAAACAACCATCTCCCACCAACTTGCCTTTCGAAAACAGAACGACAGACGGCGGTAAACCAGTGAGGTGTCCCCACCTGCCCTGTCAAGTCCGGTCTAGCACCTCCTATCCCCACCCCCTATCTCCTTGTAGCTCCTTTTCCATCACAGCTGCCTTCCCCTACATCAAGCTTTTGCCTCTCAAACTTTCTGCCCTCACCCCCTTCCCCTACATATCCCTCCTGCCTCTTACACTTTCCAACAACGAGAAACACAAGCCCGTGTGGTGTAGTGGTTAGCATTCCACGAGGTAGGAAAACCCCTCAAACAGCGCTGCAATTAGCGTGTTAGCGTGTTGGAATTACCCTATTGTATTATTACCTACCTCGTGGGGCCCAGGTTCGATTCCTGGCATGGGCAGAGTCATGAAAGATTTCTTTTTGCGTCTGGGTAGTTTAGTCCTGGGGTTTTATACACTGGAGGATGTAAAAGATGTGGAGGATGACATGACTTGAGAATATAAACCGGACGATGTTGTCAATAATTTTCATCGTGTTGATATCTGTGTGCTAAATCTCCAAATGGAACGACGCTGGTGTGTGTGTGTGTGTGTGCTAAGTAAGGCTCACAAACAAGTTGTGATACTGTTGCCTGTTCAGGGGTCAATCAGACAGAGATTGATGGAACAGTCCGCGGAATTCGGCGGTAGATATCATGCTCATCAGCCACACATAGACAGATCACACCTTGCAATGTTTTTTCTCTCAACAGTGTTATTCATAAGCATATATATAAAGAGAGCCATGGTTACCTGCGCATGAGTGAGCTCATGATTTCAATATCCATGACTCACTGGCCTCCTCAAAGCACTTTTGGTCTCCTACTCCCATACTCACTCCCCTCCACGCTCTCTCTCCATTACTTCCTTCTCTCTCCTGACTCTTTCCCCTAACCTACATGTACCTCCTACCCCCACACCATCCCAACAAAGACGGCAAGAAAAAACTTCCACATAGTACAGTGGTTTAGTATCTAGCCCAGGTCTTGCTCTAGTAACCTTCTGGTATGTGTCATCATGGGTTCTTTCATACCCTAGAGAACCAGGTTCGATTCCTGGTGTCAAATTTTTTAATTCTTTTTTGTTTAGCTTGTTTCCATCCATTTCCCCTCCTACTCAGGTTGCGAACATTGCTCCTTTGACGTGTTTGATTGCAGGAGTTCTCTTAACTCATGCATGCACCATGACAATCGAAGATGTACAGGATTGTATGCTGTACTCTCCCTTTTTCTCAACATACGATATGTATCTCGACAACCTGATGGCTTGACGTAGCTACGTCTACGTTTGGATCTCACTTCACAATGCCAATAAGAAAACCCAGAAGATACAAGATAAGAAGAAACTTTATTTTACCATTACCCCTTTCCTTTCAATCGCCTGCCTACGTGTCAAGTAGGAAACAAAAATTCCGGAACTGATACAACTGCTGTATTCGAAAATAGTCGCCTCCTATCAATACACCTCACTTCCCCCTTTCCCATTTCCCCTGTCCCACATCTCTCCCCCCTTTTTGCTCAAGAGATAAAACACAAACACCCCAACCCCAAATAAAACACCGCCAACGGATACACCGCCAGCCCAACCCTATTCTTCACCACCCCGCTTCCTCCCAGAATACTCACCCCCGCCGCCAAACTCCACCCCACCAACACAAGATACACCGGGATCCTCGCGATCCAGTTCAAGCTTAGCGCCGATAACAACGCCGCGATGACGAGCGGGAAGAGAGTGTACCCAATGATACACACGCTTTGCGCAAAGGATCTATTACTAGTTAGCACATCTTTCACCTCGCTCTTCATGTCCCCAGGGTGACTTACATATTCCCCCCCAACAACCGAATCTGCACAGTCACCACCCCCATTCCTACCCAAACCATCGCAAAAACCCCGCTGAACACAACCTCCCTCTGCTGCTCCCTGCTCTTGAAACTCAATAGCGTGCTCAACAGCAAGCAAAACACCAGCGGCCCCCACAAATCCCAGTCTCTTAACCCGCTGCTCATATGGTTGTTGTTCAGCAGTGAATCGGCATCCATCGCCCTTGTCGCGAGACCAACAATCTCCTCCCTCGCTTGTGCCAAGCGGAGATTGCGCACGTCGGAGATGGACGTCATGGTGCCACCGAACAGGTACTTGGGGTAGAGCACTTCCTTGAGCTTGGACCAGATCGCCGAAAGATCGCGGAGGAGGGTGGTGGAGACGGCTTCGTCGATTGTATTGAGCGGGGCGGGGCGGTCTTCACCCGATAGGCCCCAGCGGGAGGAGATGGCTGTTGCGGTTTGGGCTGTGCTGGAGATGTTGCCCGAGGGGAGGGAACGGGAGGAGGATGGTTGGGGGTGGAGGGGGTCGTCGAAGGAGTTGATGTCGGCTAGGGGAACAGGTTAGTGTAGGAAAGGGGGATAAAGGGGGGAAGGGAGGGGGGCAAACCATCATCGGGGTCGATCAAGTCGTTGATGTCCTCCTCATCATTGTTTTCGAGGTCGACTTGGGGGGCGGATTGGTAATGGCTTCTATTTGGGGCAGCCATTGTTTTTCGTTGCCGTAGCTGATCCCCCTGCTTTGTGTGGTTCGTTGTTGTTATATTGCTTCCGTATGTGTTACTCGAGCGTCGAGCCTCATGCGCAATCAATTTCGTAGTGTCGTTATTTCGTTCCTTTGGTTGGTGATCGTCTGTAAAGTTCCCGTGACAAGGCCGCGCAATTGTCCCCAAAACTGACTGACGTTGCTCAGAGACCAGCAGGCCAGATTGTCCTGCTGCGCCAAGCAAACAGGTACGCCGGTACTGAGCAGTTAGACCATGTGGGGACCTTAAAACCAGGGGGGGAGCTTAGGCCCCCGCTCTTTTCTCCTTCTCCCAGTTTTCTTTTGTTGACCCACCCTGCCTTTTTCTGGGGAAGAGGGGGGAGGGGGTTGGTTGTTCCTTCATCGCCTAGTTTCTTTGAGCGGCGGTGTTGACGAAACGGCCGCTTGCGTTTGGGACGTGGTCATGTGGTTTTATTTTTCCATTATTGTTTTCATTTTGTTTCTTGTTTAGAAGGTCGATGGGCATCTAGAAGAGTTGATAACATATGAACTTGGTTATCCAGCATCGATTCTGCACCTCCCCATATGATCATGCTATCTGATCCTGTCGTCTCATTATCAGGAATGGATACTGTGATTGTTTTTGTCCCCGAGACCCCACCCCGGAAAGGAATCAGGGATCCATATCTGCTAGATTTATAAAAAAAAATTGATTTGTTTGAGTTGAGCTGTTGTGCTTCCGCGCGCGGTGTGAAAAAGTGAAAGAAAGTGTGTTTGTCACACACGATCGGAGGGATCGTGATTAAAAAGTCTTTGGAGAGAGAGACTCGCTCTGGGCAGGGAGGGGGGCCTTTGGTGTGACACTATCCTAGGGTTTCCTTATCCTGCCTCCTCTCCACATTGCCGGCCTATCTTCATGGAGCACAGCCTAGATGGGGTGAATATAAGTCTCGGGGAGAATAAACAGATACAGAATGGGATGGTGTCATGCCGCCCGAAGCCCTCCTCCACTGCTTCATGAATATTTGGTCATGTTCATGCAGCTATCCATCATCTCGTGTGGTCTAAAACATGGCCACACTTTTCTGTATAAACTTCTCGATTTTCATAAACAATAATTAATAATAACAAAATCCCCCCCCCCCCCCCCCTCCTCCGCTGTCTGTCCTCCCGAGCAAAAACCAAAAGGGTATCATCTCTTCCCCCAAACTATGACCTATACCTAGCGCGAGAAAGGAAAATAAATTATTAAAGTGGCTTTTTTTTCTGTATCAGTTCCCATGCCTATGCAATTGTTTGATATGTGGTGTGAAATAGTTGAACTAAACAATGCCATTAATATTTGAATGAAAGAGTCCAACTTTCCTCGACTTGATTTTCGTCCTTAAAATCCAGCATGTAATGCATGACTGGTGAAAAATCCATCCACGGAATAATAACCAGCCCCAAACACCTTCATGAGGAGAATTACTGCCAGAAATATCTTGTTGATGCGGAGGGCTCTCCGGTGTTTGGTGGGAGAGGCCCGTGGTTCGCTATTGGTGAGCGCGATGACGATGGCTCACCCCATTGCGGTGTTCGTAATTGACAGCGGCCAGGTTCCGAATGTCCTGCTTGTGGTTGTGATTGTGATTGGGGAGAATAATAAGTTCTGTGGTGCTGCTGCTGGGGAGTATGGTGTTGTAATGTGTTATAAGAAGCCATCGTCCGTAATTGTTGTTGGCTGGCGTCATATCCGCTGCCGTACCGATAAGATGATGGCGCTGCTGCCGGTGGCGACCATGAGTTCCGATTGTATTGTTGGTGGGTACCATACATTCCGTCGTCTAATGATGCATGTCGAGTTCGAACATAACCGTGAGGGGCCGCGGCTAGTGGGTGGTGATTTGCCTCATATACCTTGTCCTGCTCCTCATTGTTGCCATTTGGATCCCACACTGGAAGCCCGTCTGGCGGCTGTGCCCCTCTCCTCGGCATGCCATGGCCATAGGTTGCCAGATTTCCGTTGATACCGGATAACGCCCAGGCAAACACGGCCACGTCCCGGATGGATCGCATTAGGTCTGTTGGTAATCAGTCTCTGGTTCTCCTCGGTAATATCCAGCGGTTTCTACACGAAAAGTTTGTTGAGAAACAGACCCCTCGCGGGACGTCCCACATCGGGCAGAAAAAGGTTTCACTTACGGTCCATCGGAGGTCCGCCTGCCGCCTTGACGCTTTCGCGGAGAGGCATGTACTGGGGGAGAAAGGGCGGGCGGAATGTGTACAGTAGATCGGGGGAAATATAAGGCTCAATGGGTTGCTGAGCCCATGGTGCTGCAAAGAGGCCATTTTGATAGTTGAAGGCCGAAGGAACAACAGGCTGTAGGTCAGGAATTGGAGGTCGTGCTCTGCGCAAGACGACGACCAACCCGTCCGATGTGCATGAAACTACAGCTTCCAACTCAAACGTCCGGGGAGACTGTTGTGGGGGTAATGTGTTTGAGCTTGCCGAGGTTGCTGAACTCGTTGAACTCTCTCTGCTGTCGAGGCGTATCCTGTCATCGTCCTCTTCCTTGATCAAAATCACCGATTCGCTGTCAATATCCATGCCGTTCTGGTCCGAGGTTGCTCTGCTGCTGCCACCGTCCAGGTCCTCGTCCTCGTCTTGCTCATCCTCGCTCTCATCCCCCTCGTGTTCCAAGTCGGCCCGGGGATCCTTGTACCAAAAGCGAAGATAGGCAATCGACTCATTCTTTTTCGCTTCCTCTAGGCATGTTGATGCTTGGGCGACACATTGTTGTTGTATGCAATCGTAGAATCGCTTGTCCATCAGCTCCTCGGGCCCGAGACCTACGATCTGGGCGACCGAGGGTGTAGCGTACATGATGTTGAGCTCTCGACTAAAACGGTTAAGAATCAAGGCAGCACGCGGCTCGCGTTCCATGGCGGGCATTTTGAACTTGGGCGAGAGGTGTTCGAGCATGTGGTAGCGCGGATCTAGTGGCGAGCAGGAAAATTTCCTTCGAATTTGCGGAGCCTCCTTTGCTCTCCCTGGATGGCATGTGTTAGGGAGATACTACAATTCAAGATGCTATAGATGACGTACTCTCGCTTTTGTCGCCCTTGAAGTAGATACTGATGGACGCTACCAAGACGGTATGTACAACAGTAAAGCAGCATTCACAGCTCACGTATTCGCCCTTCCTGGAACGAATTCGGGCATAGTGCAAGACGGCTGCCTTGTCCATGAGAACACCTCGGCTGTGAATTGAGCGTGCGAACGGCACCTCATCTGGATGGAAGTATTCGAAACATGACTTCCCCTTTACTTCGTCTGGATGATAACCAAGGATGTCGAGGATGGAGTCTGAGGCGAAGAGAATATTGGCATCGGGTGTGAGGTCTAGCAAGAGTACTCTATCAGTTCACGCTCATGACAATCTTTAGTTTGTCAACATACTGTGTATGGTCATAAACGTTTGGTCGCGGGGATCCATCTGTGCTGATTATCGTGGGGCTGCTCCAACGAGCGGTCCTAAGTTGCAAAAAAGGGTCACAAAAATTTCTCCATGCGTCGTCAGAAACGCCAACAGATAAACCAGTCGAGAGGGGCTCGGTCTGAGAGGCTAGTCTCAGAGAGGAGCGTCCAAGTAGTCACAAGAAAAGAACATGTGCGGTACAAGGACAGGAAAGGACCACAGGGGGCCGGCGGTCTGGGGCAAAAGAGCCCGGGGTGAACTGGACCCTACAGAGGGTTTCGTGGGACTTCCCAAGCCGGGGAAGGAAAGACCGAAGGTCCCACAGGACACAGAAGCTACGACAAGCCTTTGGGGTGACGGTGAAGGCCGCCTTGGGGGGTCTCGCCTCTGCGTGCTGTCCTCGACTGCTGCGTCTCGTTGCTGATAACCGAGGCGGAGTAGGACACAGATCCCGCCGTCACCTGGGAACGGATATATCAAGTCTCACCCGTTCCACGGCCGAGCAGTTCTAGAGTTGCTGGCCGAAAAGGAAGGGCCGGCGAGGAGCGCGCGGGAAGGCGCGAGAAGCCCTGGAAGCCTTGAAGTGAACCGGCAGGGTGCAGACACTCGCTGACAAGCAGCCGTCAACTCCTTGCCCGGCGTCACAGACAAAATGGTAGCAGAGAGTGGTCGCAATGTCGCACGGCTGGTAATGTCTGGGCTTTCTCGGTTTGGTGCAGAGCGCGCAGAACCAGAGGCACGGGGGCGGGCGGTGTTGCAAAGGGGGGGATGCGTGTGCGTAGGGTGGGTGTGGTATGTGAGAGCTGTGAGCTGTGTATGTATTTGTGTGTGTGCTGCGGGTGTGCTGTGTGTACGCTGTGTGTGTTGTGTAGTGGTGCTGGAGGGGTCGCCTGGTAAAGAAAGAAGCGTGTCGGTGACGCCCAACAGACACCAGCAGACTGCTGTATCTACTCGTGTTGCTCCTGTCTCTCTCTTTCTCTCTCTCTCTCTCTCTCTCTCTCTCTCTCGTTCTCTCTCTCTTTCTCTCTCTAAATGAAAGAAGTTGGGCGTCGAGTGATGCTGATACTGGAGCAAGATAATGCAGAAAACTGGAAGAAGGACAAGCAAGTTGTATTAGATTACTGGCTGATCAAACGGAGGACACTGGGCCGAGTTGGGGAGGTGCCAATGTTCCGTTTTCTACCCCCCGTGGACTGCGGGACTTGATAAGCGGGAACGCGGACAAGTGTCAGGGAATATGCCTGAACAGGTGCAGACGGTAGCAGGCGATCCTCGGTAGAGCAATTGGGGATGGAGGGTGAGGACTGAGGAAGCACCGGGAGGGGGAGGGTTTGGCGACGGGAGAAGAGCTCCCCGGACGAAAAACGTCTTGTTGGAGAATGGGCGAGATGAGTACGTCCTTTTGCAGTTCGATTTGGGCCTCTCCGTCCCTCTCCGGGATCCAATCCCGCTGGCTCTCAGGGCAATTTCTGCTCCCCACAGCGACACTACCAGGTGCCGAAAAGGAGGGCCTAGCCTCATTAAGCTGCCGCTGGCGAGCGGGAGCAAATGCTTGGCAGTTCTTGGTCACAGCAACACCTATAGCATCATTTCGCTGCCCTCCACCACCTCATATCAGAGCCTTGGGGATTGTGACGAAATATGTCTGCCCCAAAGCCCGCATGCACGCCGCAGCCAATGACCCTGAGAAATACACACAAGCTTCTCACGGCGTTGCAGCTTTTGGCAGCAACCTTTTGCAGACGGCCAGCCTGACTGGATGTTTACACCATAGCCCATCCCTGGCCAGATATTCCCAACGAGGTTGTGATCATCGACATGCCCCAATGTACTAATACAGTCGACCTCTTCTGTCATCCTTTGCGACGCCCCGCCAGTGCTTGACCCGGAAGGTGTCTGGCGGGGTGAGATATGTACGAGAGGTGGCGAGTGCAACAGAAGGTTAGCTTTCGTCCCAATTGAGGAGGGAGACATGACGATGACAGGTCGTACGTGTCTCCAACTCTGGACGAACCGGGGCACAATGGCCCCTCTGGTCCCTTGGAGAGAAACATTCATCATCAAAATGTTCAGTCTCTTGAGAAATTTTGATGCCACCTTCTTCCTCTTTCGAGCAAGGGGCAGCGAAAGAGACGGGCTGATCGCAGCAATAACAGAGCTATTAAGCCTGTCAGTTCCAGGGTTCAACGGGAGTGGGGAGAGTTGGTGCCGGCTAATATCAACGACAGCTGGTCCCGCTGGCCCCTCCCGTCCGCCGTCCCTTATGGGCTCTGGTGATATCTTCAAAAGTTCGGGTGCTATGCAATATTTCTGCCTCCGTGCTGCACCGTCCCAGCAGTTCCAACCAGCGGGATGCCTCGTAACTG
Organism: Triangularia setosa; assembly: GCA_033296915.1. Taxonomy (NCBI): domain Eukaryota; kingdom Fungi; phylum Ascomycota; class Sordariomycetes; order Sordariales; family Podosporaceae; genus Triangularia; species Triangularia setosa. The sequence continues at coordinate 372,436 of MU866083.1, read as the reverse complement.
TGTAAAAACTCCGGGACCGAAGTCTGCCCTGACCCTTCTGCCCACACCACAAACAGCCACAGCTCTGTGAGCCAGTGCCTGCCGAGACAGTACGTCCGTAGCTTGTGGTATGTGGTTACGCAAAGTCTTGGCAACGTCTGAAGCCTGTGCAACGGCCACAGACAGCGCGATGTGTGGGCAGGATGTGAAAAGCGTGCAAGAGAGTTGAGAGAGCATGTTTCCTCTGCTCTTCCGCTACCGCCGACCGTCGTCGCACCTGTGGGTTCGCACGACGTGTCTCTGCTCTCCTATCCGCCTCGTCCCTGCGCCTTTCGATGCTCAACTGAATTCTCTGATCTTGACATACTGCCATGGACGGGCATCGAAAGGGCCACGAGGGCTCCGTTCAGGAAATTTCAGACGAGATGGGCACGATGGCCAGGACCATGTAAAAATCGAAGTCAGGCTCGGCCCATCGGAATTTCTTCTTGGTGCTGCTGATCAACTGCAGTTTTGGCACTGGCGTCATTCCGCCGTCAGAGGGATCTTCAGGGCCGGCGCTGTTCGAACCCCAGGGAGGATCACTGGCCCACAACTGACCCGAACGCGAAGAAGAAGGGCTGGAGCGGGGGATTTGGCCATAGCTTGTAGATGTCGTACAGTGAACCCTAGTACTGACAGCTAACGGACATTTGACCAGGGAGTGGTCGGCGATGATAATCCCCTTCAGCGCGAGAATCGATATTTGACATTTGACATGGCGAACATGGAAAAATCAGTGTGGAAGGGGGGGGCATTAGAAGTGCATTTGTTGGCCTTGGCGTGGGGTTTAGCTGTGGCTTGGCGGGCTGTGATATGGAGCTCCGAAGCTTTTCGGGCTGGCTGTCAGCGGGAACCTCCGTTTCTGTGCATCAAGCCGCCCCGATATCCGGTCTTGGTGTCCGGCAGGATGTCGTCCCGTCGGCGGTGGCGTCGATCGAGAAGTTTATACGAGGGCTGGAGGTTTGTTTTGTGGTGTTGGTATTCGTTGGGTGCTCCACCCCTGCCAATGTTCCGAGTCCAAGCCGTTTCTCGGTGACTGCATCTGGGTAAGGGTTGTTGAAGGCTGAAGCATCCCGAGAGTGGGTCTGAACATTGGGGCGGAAGAGACACAGGAAACATTTTTGACCCTGGAGTTATCGTCACAGCGCAGCATACCTGACCTGAAAATCATGAAATCATGAGACCCTTTTCGAGGCTACAGTACAACCAACACTCGAGATGGGAAGGCGTCGACAGCTGCCATGTCTCAGAGTCACCGCGGGGTAGGTACTTGATGTCTGGTAAAGGCAAGTGGGTCTCACTTAAACACCAAATCTTAATGGAAGTCGCGACGCGCCACGCGTGTCGAGTGTCCAGGTAGTGACTGGCAAATGCGCAGTAAAGTTCAACAGGCAATTTTGGTGCCTGGAGCATTTGGTGATTATTAATCACTGTAAACTATTCTCGTTTCACTGGCCGTAAGCAGACGAAGGTCTCACAACCAGGAGCTCGTGCCACCACTTTCGACAGTGGATTCCTGGCGTCGTCTCCGGGCCATTCGGCCATCTTCCGAGCCCCCACCGACCTTCACGGTCCGGCCGCCGGTACGGATAGCTTTCTTCAGCCTTGTTTCGTTGTTCTGGTTTTCGGCTGTCAACTCCCGCAGAACAACATTAGACACCCACGAGTATGCCACCAGTATCTGAGACGGCAGAATGGGAACTTCCCCGCCTGCGAAGCTCTTTTCAGTTGCATGAAGATATCAAGGAGGAAGGTAAGTCGTTGTTTACACTATTGTGTCTCTCTCTACAGCATAATAACCTGTCGCTAGATCTTGCTGAATTCTTCGATGTGAAGTTTTACCCCTACAACCCTCCAGGCGCCCCTCCGGTGTTTGCGGCCACCAGCAAGAAGCATGTTGTCGTGGTCCGGTTGGTGCAGACAACAGACAAGGACCAAAACCCCTGTCAGATCATCCAGATGATTAGAGATGATGACAAAACAGCCAATAACTATACATGCTGTTGGTCGAAAGATCCAGATACAGAGCGACCCTGGCTCTGTGTTGCCGGCAAAGACGCCAAGGTCAAAGTCTACGATGTCAAGGAAGGAAAACTCGTCAAGACGCTTGTTGGACATGGCGGAGTAAGTTTCTGTGGCACATGAACGACATATTCATACTGACGGTGTCTAGGATATAAGTGATCTCGCGACTTCTCCAGCGTGCCCCACCCTCATAGCCTCTGCCTCAGACGACACGACCATTAAGCTATGGAGTCTAGCCAAGGCACATGATAAGCAGCCATGTATTTGCATCTTGGGAGGTGAGGGTCACCAGTACAACCTGCTGAGTGTGGCGTTTCACAACAATGGACGCTATGTCTTGTCTGCCGGGCATGACCAAATCATTAATCTTGTGAGTCGGTTTTTCTCCAAGTCGGATCTGATCAGTCTCTATTTGCGACATCCCTGACAGTTGAATAGTGGGCACTCCCCGAATTCCCCAAGGAGCACCTCAACGTCCCCATCGTCTTGCACTATCCCCATTTCTCCTCCTCCGAAGTGCACAACAATCTCGTCGACTGGTAAGCTCCTATTCTCTCATAGCTTCTCGACCTCTCTAACACCCATACAGCGTAGCTTTCTACGGCGACCTCATCCTCTCTCGCGCCTGTCATGAGGACACCATCGTTCTCTGGCGGATAGAAGGCTTCTCCTCTGCCGACCCCATCCCTGGGCCTCTCGACGCGCCCACCCCAACAGACATGGCCAAGCAGACCCGGTCCTACTTCAACCCTATCCCCACCAAATCTCGGCCGGCTATGTTCACCCGCCTGGCCCAGTTCCACACCCCTGACTGTAGCGTCCAGTTCTACATGCGCTTCCGCATGTTCCATGCTGAGGGCAAGCACGCCATCCTGGCGTTTGCCAACGCAAAATCAAAGACGATGTTTTGGGACTTTTCGAGGTTCGCGGCTTATAGGGAGTTTATGGAGGAGCTTGAAGAGGCTCAGCAACAGCAGCAAGCTGCGGCGGGGTCAGGAGCAGCAGCAGTGCCACCCGTGGCAGTTCAGAAGCCGTCTTGGTTGTTGGTCAAGCGCGCTAAAAAGACTGCAGCTGCTCATCATGACACAGCTACCAGCCTGAGGCTTGCCGCTGCGGATAAGGAGTCCATGGTGTCTGCTAGCCCAGACCCTGAAGGTGGCGGCAGCTCTTCTGTCCCAGCGACACTGGGAAACTACAACCAAGACACACTGAACAACTGGAAGGAGATGTACGATTTGTCGAATCCCATCGGCCTGATCCGCCCTCACAAGGTTCTCCAAGTTGACGGCTCGTTTGTCGGGAGACAGGTTGGCTGGAGCCCGGGTGGGGAGTGGTGCGTGGTGGTCGGAAACAGGAACAGGGCTTTGATCTACCAGCGGGGGGCTAGGGAGAAGGGGGCTGCGACGCCTCTTGGTTAGTTATTCTGATAGGTGGATCTGGATCAAATATCGTTCTTCATTTAGATCTCGCGCTACTGGCTGGGAGTGGCCAGGTCGGGTTATGGACAGGGACGGGGGATATACCGAACATTTATGTATTGAGATGGAATGGCAAACAGCCGAACGGTTACGGATACTTACAGGAGAGAATGCACAATCATGTATTCAAGCCATATGTCAGATAGCCAACTCTCCTAGCTTCATAGATAGGACACCAACCACATACCCCCCTAATTAGGGTCAATAAATCAAAGCAATCACACCGGTACAGAAGAAAACATGGGCAAAATTGTCTCCTCCTCCTCCTCCTCCTCCTCCTCCTCCTCCTCCTCCTCCTCCTCACTCTCTTCTTGCTCCGCATCCCCGTCCCCATCCCCATCCATAATCCTCGACTCCTCCTCCTCCGACATCTCATCCTCGCTCCCCAGCTGCCTCAGCAGCTCCTCATCCTCCTCCTTCAACACCCCCTTCCCTGTATCCCTGACCCCCTCTAGCAGTTTCCTCGCCTTTTGCCTCTCTTTATCCCTCACCCTGAACCCTCTCTTCTTCTCCTTCTCGTCATACGGCACAGATAAATCAGCAATATACAGCCCTACCATCGCCCTCAGCCTCATAAACTCCCCATCCCTCGAAAACGGCGTTGTCTCCAGCAGCGTGTCCATCCTCTCTGCCACGCCCTTCATCTTCTTCAAAACCTCCTTCCGCAAGTCATCCTTTTCTTGGTTAACCCTCACCTCTTTCCTGTTTTGCAAGGGGGAGAGAGGGGAGGGAGGGGCTGGTCTCTGCTCGCTGCCGCCAATTTCCATGCCAAATCCGTAATCAAAATTGGAGGACTCCTCCTCGATGATATCCATCATGTCGTCATCTTCTTCAATATCAGAAAACTCATGCCTGGCATCCCGCTCATCAATCTTCTCCAGCCCCCTCCGATGAAGAGCGTAAACCCCCTCCATCTCAGCGCTGAACATCGCCACGTTGAATTCGAGGAGAGGCCGGCCGGTGGAGTTAGGGTGCTGCTTACTAAACGGATGATTCTGAATCAAGTGCTGATAAAACGCCTTCAACCTCGCGAGGTTTTGTTGCTGCCTCTCCAACGCCGCATCTTTCTCTCTCGATTCCCTCTCTGCCTGCTCCCCCTCCGCCTCCTCCCCCTGCTGCAGCTGTCTCTCCAACTCAATCTGAAAAGCGCCTTTAAACTCCTCCTCCCCTTCCCCGTTTCCATTATTTTTGCTGCTAGGGTTGGTATTTTGAGGGCTAGACAGCGAGGTCGGTTCCCCCTCTCGCAAAATTATCTCCGCCCCCAACTCCCACAGCCTCTCGTGCCTCAGGTCGACCTTCCTCCCATTCACTTTCGACCGAACCAACAATCCAAACGCCCTTTTGGCCAGGGGAATGTCGCCCTCCGCCAGGAAGCGCTTGACGGTGTTGATCAGCACCCCAACCTTGGAGTTATACGCCAGGGCTTTCCGGTCTTTTTCCGCTTGCTTCCTGCTGTTTTTGTTGTTCCTTCTTCTTCCTCCAGATGGGGCAGAGCTGAAGTCGGTTTCTTCACCTGTTGTGGTACGGCCACCGATGGGACCGTCGTCGTCGTCGGTGGTGAAATCGGGGAGTTCATCCCCGCCTTCGTCGCCTGATTTGTCAGTAAGACTACCAGAGGGATCAGAATGGGAGGAGGTTTGAAAGCCCCGCTGGCGGCGGGCAGGGCGGGGGGGTCGATGGGGAAAACCGGGGTAGAGTTCCGATAGCAGAGGGGAGTCGTGGTCTAGACCGGCGAGGGTGAACTGTTTTAAGGTGTGCGGTGTGTGGGAGAGGGGGTTTATGACTGAGTCTTGGGAGGGGTTGGGGGGTTGGGTGGTGCGTTTGCGCTTTCGGGGGGAGGACATTTTTGTGGATGAAGGGTGAAGAGTGATTAGTGGTTGTGGTGTGAGAGAGGTGAGCTGTGAGAAACGAGATATGTTGGTTGGATGAAAGTGGGTTGGCGGCTGTGAAGGATGATGAGTATTTTTTTATTTTACTTTTTGAAAGGGCTTGTGTGTAGTCCAAATGATTAGTTTTGCTGCTCTTAAAGCTCGATTCAAGTTGTCTTCGAATTTGTTTCGCGCAGAATTACGCGTGGCTTTGTGCCGTTGATGATGAGAGTTCGATGTTGAAGTTCAAGATGAAATTTCAAGAATTTTTCTGGGTGTGATAAGCTTGGGCCTTTGCGCTTGTTCGCTCAAGCTTCGATACAGCAGCAATGCACAACACCAGGCACATCGCCTACAGTTCTTAAAGTATATTCAGACAGCCAAAACCACACAGGCGACATCATCTATCTGCCATTTTACACGCCACTCGATATGCCCGTCCACTGTATCCCTCCTCTCTCGGACAGCCAAAAGCGGTGCCGGGACATGCATCTGTAATTTATTATGTACAGAGTTATTTGATGCTACACTCTTCTTGTTTTGTCTACCGTGCCTCTACTCTGTTTAAGCAGTTCTCTCAAAAGCAACCCATTGGCCCTCCGCAGCAGGTTCCTCAAGGGGCTCCCAACTGTTCTCATTATTAGCAATTCACCGTATTCCAAGCTCCCAGACAGCAAAACTTACACCTTGGACTCAATCATGGTATCCGTCAACTTGAGCTCGCCCTCAGCGACCTGAATAATCTCCTCAATCAAACCAGCACCAATCCTGTTCTCGAGCTCAGAAATCCTGCCGAAACATTAGCATCATGCCTCCCTTTCATAACCCGCACCAAAGAAAAAAACCTACTGCTCGGCAGTCAACTGCGGCTCAGGCTCCCACTCAACCTCCTTCTGCTCGAGAGCCTCAGCCCGCTCAAACTGGGTCTTGACATGCCACTCCATCTCCTCCTGCGTTCTGCTGCCCTCCAACTCCGGCCCGTCATTCACCTCGCCGTCCCACTGCTGGTAGCGCATATCCGTCTCGCTAGGCAGCTGCCTCACAACAAAAACCTGACCATCCCTCTCCACCTTTGCAGCCCCCAGCATCTCGCGGGTAGCCGTGTTGGTCGTCCTGAACTTCTCCGGCTCCTGCTTGAGGATCTCCCGGGCCTTTGCCGCCCACTCCTTGTATCCCGGGGGAACGACGGCCTCGACGTGCGCAAGACGCTGTTTCGTCACAGCTTCGATCGATTGTCTGTAGACGGAGTGCTCGGGGACGGCCTTGAGCTTCTCGAGGGTGGCGTTGTAGAGGTAGAGGAGCATGGAACGCGGGGCGTTGTGTGTCGGGAGGCCAGTGATGCCGGTTGGCTGGCCGGGCTCGAGGTACCGCGCCGTCGGGCGGACGGACGCGAGGAGTCGGAGAGTCGCGCGCATTTTGGACCGTTGTTCTGGCGACTCTTAAAGTGAGGGGTGGCGGTGATGGTGGTGGTGGTGGTGGTGGTGGTGGCCGCAACAGCGGGAATTCAATGGGTAGCTCCTCGACGTCAGTGAGCCTTCCCTGCCAAACCCAGTTGCCAATTGCCATTGCTTGCTTGCCAATTGGCGGTTGTGGGTGGGGCTACTGGGCTTGGCTGTCACGTGATACCCTTGACTTACACCTCCCTTCCAGCCGAGATCGTCATCATTTCTTGGGGTCAAGAGCAGCGGTGTAAAAATGAACTATTCCTCAGATCAAACTATGCACTCGCTTCCATGATTGTTGGCAGTCACTACCTTTCAAAGGTGTGATGTAACCACACCGCCGCGATCTCTAACCGTTGACTTAAAGCGGGGGGCAGGGACCGATCAAACCTCATCTCTCACATTAACAACATCCCTTCAAACCCCTTTCCCAAGGGCTTCCCAAGGGTTTCAGCAGAAAATCTCACCTAAGATGTTGCGGCTAATATCAAACCTCACCTCCAACCTCCACTCCCTCTTTTACTCCCTCCTCGTCCTCTGTCACATAACCCGCCTCAACGAATGGGAACCCCCCACCCTCCTCGACGCCCTCCTCCTCTCCCCTCTCTTGTACCTCACCACCAAACTCTACTACGTCATCCTCTTCTTGCGAGGCCACCCCTTCCACCCTCCCCCTCACCACTCCCGCATCCGGGTAGTCTGCCTCTCCGACACGCACTCCCTCCGCCCCTCCCACATCCCCCAAGGCGACCTCCTCATCCATGCCGGGGATCTCTCCGCCACTGGAATCTTTGACGATCTCCAAGATCAAATAAACTGGATTTCATCACTTCAGGGTTTCAAGCACAAGGTTGTCATAGCAGGAAACCACGACTGTTTTCTTGATCCAAACTCGTCAATCCATCGTGGGGGGCTAAAAGAGAAGAGGAAATTGGATTGGAAGGGGGTGACGTATCTGCAGGATGAGCTGGTGACGCTAGATTTTGAGGATAGGGGGGAGGGTGGGGGGAGGAGGAAGTTGAATGTATTTGGGAGTGGCTGGGTGCCGAGGTGTGGGGGGGATGATTTTGCGTTCCAATATGACCCTGCTGAGAAGGCACCTTGGGAGGGGAGGATCCCCGTCGAGACGGATGTGCTGGTTACGCATTGTCCTCCGGTATGTTCCCGTCCCCCCTTTTTTTTTTCAAGGAAAATAATGGTGCTAAGACAGAAAACAGAAAGGCCACCGCGACCTACTCGTCGGCTGCCCTTCATTGCTGTCTGAACTCTGGAGAGTAAAACCTAAACTACACGTTTTTGGGCATGTTCATCATGGGGCGGGGGTGGAGAGTGTCTTCTTTGATGAGTGCCAAGCAGCGTATGAGTCTTTACTTTTAAGGACAACAATGACGGATCGGAACGCATTGAAAAGGTGGTGGGATGTCCAAGGGTTCGTGGATGCGTTGAATGTGGTGAGATATGGACTTCAAAGCGTGCTATGGAAGTGGATCATGGCAGGACCAGGGAGTAATAATGGGGGTGTGTTGGTTAATGCGGGGGTTATGAAGGGGAATACAGGGAGGCTGAGAAAGGGGAGGAGGGCGGTGAAGGTGGTGGATTTGTGATTGCTGATGGAAGAGAAGATTGGCAGTGGTGGGAAAATAGAAGGGGGAGTTGGAGTTCGGGGCGGTGTTCTGGGAATGGATGTATTGTCTACTGTTTTGGGATGTTCGGGGTGGTATAGTAAAATAATATACTGCTAGGATCATTGTACATGTTGGGTCAGGTGTTAAATGCTTTGAGATGTTGTCGACTAGGGGATGCGAGGGCAGTTAGGGAAATCGAGGTCGGTGATGACTTCATCTAGAGAGGCTACATTATTATGTTGGCAGATGGTGAACAATCATGGGACTGGATCTGCAGACGCAAGTCGAGATATCTACATCCTCGAGTCGCTCCCCGAGGGAGATAGCTGAGAAAATTCGTCGTGAGCTCACAGTTGAGCCTCAAAGGCCTGGAAGTCGGCCATTCCATGCTAGGCACACCTTCAACCGTTAAACAGAACAGAAGGCCGAGCTGTCCTGAGGGTGCTACTTGGGAAACAATGGCACGAAACAGTCAAGACGTGGTGATAGATCATCGCCAAGGCTACAGAGCTTGAGCCTCAGGCAGTGGCTAAAGAAGATCAAACTGACCCTGCCCGTTCGGTATAGCACCAGTTGCCGGTTTAGAAAGTAACAAATTATCATAGACATCCGGGCAAGGGGTCTCACGGTGTGGTGTAATGGGAAGCACGTCGCATACCGCTAAAGAGGGCACCCCCCTGAGGTCATGGGTTCGAACTTCCAGGCGGACAACCGCCTGAAGACTATGGGGTTTGAGGCCTGACTATATCCCAGCCAGGAGCCGAAGAGATGGGTCCGAAGTTCCACGTTCGACTCGTGGGCGCCGCCCTTGTCCAGGTCCTATACTTTTTTTTTTGAACCGATGCTGATTGTGAATTGCCCATTTTTATGGTGTTACTGCTTTACATGATGGTGTGGTGATGGTGAGGAGGACGTGTTTAGAGGTTTCTAGATTGTGAGACAACCAGTTTGAAAGGTCGTCAGCCTGGGTGCCTTGAGATTTATGTTCGGCAGGTCTGATCTCAACAGACAGAGACGAATTCCATCCTACTTGTCCATCAGTAGAATTCAACATACACATGTCTAGACAACGGTCATTGTCACAGAAACTTGGCCGTGCCTGACAAGCCATCGCATGGAGGCTTTGTCGTTATGAAAGTAGCTAACTAAGGTATCAACGTATGTATAGTCAAATAAGCTGTCACTGGCAGCTCTCATCTACACAACAACAATTAAAAACACACAATAACCCCCCCCCCCTTCACGATTACTTCATTCACCGTCAAACATCAATGAACCTCCAACTCGCAATAAAAATATCACACGAAACTCAAAGTCGTGATACTAGCATCCAACCCACAATCCAGTCACTCCTTCCCCATCCTCCCCAACCTTGCCCCCAAGCAACCACAACTGCCTATCCAATATCGCCCCAATCCCAAACCACCCCCTTCCGTAACCCAGAGAACCCACCCACACCACTCCCCACACCACTGACCTAGTGGTAATTTGGAAGAATTTGGCCTCTTTTTTGTTCTCCCAAATAATATGTAAAAGAATTTACCAAAATCTGTACTGGGGTTCCCAAAAACAAATGAGAACGACATCATAGGCACGACGATCAAGGCTTATCGCACACAAATTTATGTACGATGTTTGACAACGAAGGAGTGGAGGGCATGAGCGGCAACTTGGGGGGTGGGGGCAGAGAGTCGAGTACTAGTTTTGTTTTGGTGGCGGTGTTGGCGTTGGTGATGCTCCTCCATAGGCAATATCCCCCATAACAACACTCAGTCACAGTCTTGCTCCCACCAGGTTGTCCGTTATTGAAGCACGAGCTGTACCTGAATTTTCTCTGATACTTTTAAGATATTTCTGCCCAACCTTTGTCCTAACCAGTCTCTGAAAGCCAGTCTATGTCTGCGGAGAAGTGAAGCTATTGGATCTAGCTTAGAGAGACAAGCACGGAAGAAAAAGTCGTAAACAGGCCAGAAGACAAGCAACAAGATTCAGAGTGAAGATGCTTCTCATTTTATCTTTTTTTTTTTTAATAAAAAAAACTCACTCATGCAAACCGCTGTGCCCCCAATCCATTCCCATCCACCCTGTCCTACCCCGACCATTCATTCCCGTTCTAATGACCAAAGCCCCAAAAAAAACCTCCTCTTACTTGCTTCTCCTATTCTTTCGCTGTTTTATACACATTTATTATTTACACACACACCACCCCGAAATTGCCCCCTCTATCATGCATCTTGTGTCTAGTCCGCTCAATCACTCTCCTCTCCATCTTTCTTTTCCTCCTTCTTCTCCTCCTTATTCTCAACCACCGTCCTGCTCTGGTTCGCCTTCTCCTTGTCCAAATCCGGGAAAATGAGGTCAAACACCTCCGAGTACCAGCTCACCGGCTTGCCTTCGATTCCTTCTTTGATGTTCTGTCCCACACACATATATATTAGCATCCTCACAACCCCATTGCTTTCACCGGGAACAAACTCACCTCGGGCAACTCCAACCAATCACTCTCATTATCCTTGGGAAAGACAACCGTCTTGCACCCCGCCCTCCTCGCTGCAACGGTCTTCTCCCTCAGCCCCCCGATCCTCAGTACTTTACCCGTCAGCGTCAGCTCCCCCGTCATCGCCACCGTCGGATCAATCGGCTTCTCCAGCGCCAAGCTCAGCAAGCTCGTCGCCATGGTAATACCCGCAGAGGGGCCGTCCTTTTGCACAGCTCCCTCGGGCACATGAACATGAATCTTGGCATGGTCCAAAAAGTCGTTCTTGGGGAAGTTGTTGGCCATCCATGACTTCGCGAACGAATATGCAATGGCGGAGGATTCCTTCATTACCGTCTTGAGGTTGCCCGTGATTTCGAGGGATGGGCGGGATGAGGGCTTGAGGGAGGACTGCAAAATGGCCTCGACGTACATGGCTGCGCCGCCGAGTTGTGTCCAGGCCAGACCCATGGTTACGCCGGGGGGAGTGATGTCGTAGAGGCGATCAGAGGTAAACACGGGGGGGCCGACGTAGTCTTTGAGGTTGTCCTTGTCGATAGTAACGTGGACGCTCTCTGGGACCTTGAGGGCTACCCTTGGTATCTCGGCGGTCTCCTTCTCGGAAGCCTCCGTGTTGGCGGTAGCTGGCTCCTCTGATGGCTTGTTCTCCCCCTTCTCTGACTCCTCCTTGGCAACCTTGCCCTCATCTGTCAGGGCCTCTGACTCAGGGAGGACCTCCTCGCCAAGCTCTTGTACGATCTTGAGGGCAGACTTGCGATAAACCTTCTCGATTTGCTTCTTGAGGTTACGAACACCGGCCTCGCGGCAGTAGGACTTGATGAGCTCCTCAATGGCGTCCTTGGTGAGCTCAACATCCACACCCTTAAGGCCGGCAAGTTCTTGAGCCTGAGGCGCGAGGTATCTCTCTGCGATAGCCATCTTCTCATCTGACACGTACCCGGACAGCCTGATCACCTCCATGCGATCAAGAAGTGGCCTAGGAATCGTATCGGTCATATTGGCTGTGCAGACAAACAGCACCCTCGACAAATCAACCGGGACGTCAAGATAGTGATCCAGGAAAGAGCTATTTTGCTCGGGATCAAGCAGCTCGAGGAGCGCGGATGATGGGTCTCCCTGGTATCCACGTCCAATCTTGTCGATTTCGTCAATGAGAATCAGGGGGTTCTCTGTCTTGCACTTCTTTAGGGCCTGGATGACACGGCCGGGCAAAGCGCCGACATATGTCCTTCTGTGGCCCTTGATTTCAGCAACATCGGCGAGACCGCCAACGCTGAAGCGGTAGTATTGGCGGTTGAGCGCGCGAGCAATCGATTTACCAATACTGGTCTTGCCCACACCTGGTGGACCAACAAAGCAGAGAATCTTGCCTTCGACGGTTCCGCGCAGCTTCCCGACGGCGATAAACTCGAGAATGCGGTCCTTGACATCTTTGAGACCGTAGTGATCCTCATCAAGAACAGTCATAGCGTGCTGGATACCAAAGTTCTCCGCGCTCCGTAGGCCCCAGGGAATCTGGGTGAGCCAATCAAGGTAGTTCCGAGTGACATTGAACTCGGAGGCTGCCGGCTCCAGGTGCGCCAGCTTGTTCAGTTCGTCATCAAACACCTTGCGGACTGCTTCAGGCATGGCTAGCTTGTCGGCCTTCTCCTTGAACTTCTCAACGAGCTTGTCCTTGCCGTCCGATTCAAGCCCAAGCTCTCTCTTGATACCCTTCATCTGCTCCGTCAACCAGTACTCACGCTGTCGCTTGGTGATCTTGTTCTCTACGTCCTTGGTAATCTTGGACTGAAGTTGGGCATTGACATGCTCCTTCTTCAGCACCAGGAGAGCCTTGTGCATTCTGTCCTCGACGTTCAAACTGGACAGAACCTCCTGGAGCTCATTGGGGTCACCGGCCGACACCGCCGCAGCAAAGTCGGCGAGCTTGGCCGGCTCAGACATGACGTTGCCGGTGGACTGGCTCATGGAAAAGGTAGATATTTGGTCTCTGAACAAAGAGTTCATACTAGCGACCTCTTTGAAAACATTGACGATTTCGTTAGTAACGGCCCGGATCACCTGGCTCTTGGGGTCGTATGGTTCTTCGGTAAGGTTTTCGACATTGACAAGACTGACGGGATACTTCTTGAGAAAAGATGTTGGTTCATATTGCTTCTGGGTAACGTCCGATTTTGGTGGTGACACGACGGCGCTCTCCTCGAAGCTCGCCACCACATCTCCCTTCTGAGCGGACTCATCTGTAGCCTTGGGTATCGGTTCGGGAGTGGGCTCTGTAGCCGCAGGCGTCTTTGTAGTAGCATCCGCAGCTCCCGGAGGAATCAGCTCGGAAAGCCGAATTCTACGGTGAGGGTATAGGATCGCAGTAAGACTGGTACCCTCTCCACCCTGGCCGGTCATGGGAAAAGCACTAGTGATCTGAGCAAACACACCCACATCGTGAACCTCGTCGGCACTTCGGATAACGTCGTCATCGGCATTCTCATCCTTGAACAGGAAAGCACCGACATATGGTTGACCACGCTTGATCATCTCCGTAATGGCGGCGGCAACATTGGGGTCCTTGATGGTGATCGCCTTGTAAAACCCGGGGAATAATGGCCTCTTCGCAATGGGAATCGCCATTACTTGAGGGTAGATCTCAGGAACAACAGGCTTTGCAAGAGCCTTGTCGCCCGGCCTCCGTCCTCGCTTCCCACCATCCCCTCCTGACCCGTCCCCCGATGACCCCGAGGCGGCACTCCCGGCAGCACTTCCCTTGTTCTCCGGTGACTCCGGGGTCCCCTGGTCGCCTTCTTTCGATTTCGCCTCGGAGCTAGAAGACTTGGCCTTCTCAACATCCTTCTGCTCCTGCTCCTCCGCCGCTTCCTTGTCCTTGTTCTCCTGGTTTGCCTTCTTCTCCTCCTCAGTCAACGGCTCGATGCCGTCAAAGAAACCCGAACCCTTCTGTTGTTTCCCCAAAGCGGCATGCGTGGAGAATGGCGAAAGCGATGACGGGAAGCTGTCCTTCGAGAAGCCCTGCAGCCGCGGCGCGATATGTTGACCTTGCCGTATCGATGCTCTTACTGAGCAGATGCTTGTTCGTCTGGAAGCTGTAGAGAAGAGAACCGAGTGCCTCGGCGAGGGCATGCGCAGGACGCGCTGTCGCGGCAGCATTGTGGGCAGTGCGAAGAAAACAGATCTCGGGGGCGGTTTGACGTCAGGATTTTGCGGGTTTGTAATCAAGCTCGAGCTCGAACTGCGCGACGGCAACAAGGGGTCGATTATTCGAGACGAACTCAAGGGTGCTGGGAGGGGGGGGTGGGATAATGTACACAAAAGTAGAAGAAAAAGAAAACCGAAAGAATCCTAGACGTCGGAGGAGTTCACGACTTTAATGGCAAGCTCCGAGGACGGGGACGGCCAAGCACAGCGGGAAAGTGGTGATGTCTGAACAATGCGATTGGAGCTACAGCGGGAGGCGAGCTACAGTTTTCGGCAAACGGTAGAACCTACTGGCAACTGTACAGGCGGCAACGCAGACCGCTGGACAGGGGTCCCGGCTGTTCAGCCACAGGCAGCTTCAGCCTCCCGTCATCGCTGGGACTCTTCCGTGGAATCTTCTCCACAATGCCCCGCCCCCGCAATTGCAGCTGTTGGGCTTTGTTTCAACGGCAGGGGCATGGACTCGCGGCGTTTCTAAACTTCGAGAGTCTCAAAATAGGTCGACTGCCATTCATATATATGATTCAACTAATCCTTTCTTTTTTCAAGGTTACGAACATCTAGAAATAAGGACATTTGTATCACCTCTACTAAACAACTGCTTCATTGTCAGTCCTATATTCGGCAACCTGTTGGTTCTTCAACAACCGAACCATCAACTCCAGATTCGAGGCATATTGCCCCACGCGGGTCGGACGCTCGAGGGCGGCACTCTTTGCTTCGGGGTTCTTCCCAGATTCTCTACGGCGTAGCATCACCAGCGCGTGATCAAAAACCCTAGCTAAACAAGGACACCCCCCACCCCCTTCTCTGCCGTCTCACCTTGGACCCAACAGCCAGCTGTAATTTCTTGTTGTCTTTTCCTTTCATACCACCCTCCCCACGACCGCTGAACTTTCTCTCTCCTCTCTCGAACCGCATCAGCCCCCATACCAGCCATCATGACCTCCAACACCACAGCCGACGAACTCACCTCTTCCGTCACCAAACTCTCACTCCAAACCTCCTCCCTCGACACGAAGCGCCCCCCGCCAGCCCAGCAGAAAAAGGTGGCCCCTGTCGCAGACAGCTGGGAAGATGAAGACGACGGCAATGAATCAGAACCAGAAGAGACGCCACTAGGCAACGCGCAAGCCGGCACCAACGCGCCCCCACCAACCCCCATGTCACCCATAGCCAGGAAGCAGCCCTTCTCGCCATCAACTTTGAACGCCCCTGGGACACTTGGTTTCTCGTCTTTTGACGGACCAGGCGGCGACTCGAGTCCTCGGTCGGCAGGCCCAGCGCCTGATAGAAGACCAGAAAAGACAGATGCAGTGGCACGTCGCATGATTGCTGCCGGGCTTGGCCTCAGGGTTCCGAGGGCGACGGAGGAACAAAAGGCGTATGACCGCGCGGTGAAGGAGCAGGAGAAGAAGAGGAGAGAGGAGGAGAAGGAGAGGCAAAGGAAGAAGGAGGAGGAGGCGCAGAAGGCTAAGCAGGCTATTTGGGAGGACTGATGGCATTTTCCCTGTATCCCGGTGTTTCTGCCAGTCCACTTATATGTGCCTCCAGCCTTGTCATTTTTGGATAGGAGGCTGCTCCACGGAACGATGAAGTTTGCACGACCACTGCTTCAGCTTTTTGGTCAATAGCGACGGATCTTCCATTGTTTTCATAGCCGCCTTGAATCTTTGGATATTTCTGAAAATGTTAGCGCAAAATATGTACCATGAATATCTCACCTTGCCTGACCTAGTCTGTCCACCACATCCATTTGCATCTGCCATCATACCTTGAGTAGTCTGGCTTGATATACCTCTCAGTCACTTTTCTTCCCCCTTGCCTTTTTCGTCTTAGGGGATTTAACCTCCCTCCCCCTCCAAGTCAACATCGCCTCCTCCACCTGTTCCCCTTCTACGATCCTATGCTTACTCCCCACACCCAGCCCCTCCAACCCCCCCTCCTCCACCGCTTTTTGGTTCCACAGCATCTGTGATATCACCCCCTCCCTCGAGCACACCACATACACCATCGGCCATTTACTCCTCCCAATCGCATCCCTCACTCCCTTTGTCGCTGTCTTCTCCGCCACCAACATCCCTATTACACCTTTTGAGCGCCAGCCGGGCGGGGCGCCGATGAAGGCCCCTTCGAGCTCGCGGATGAACTGCGGTTTGACAGTCTTGGTGACTTTGCATTGGCCGAGGACTTTGAGAGGAATTGCTTGCCCAGGGACAGGAGACCAGAAACCGAGGAGGTCAATCCCGTAGTCCGACCTGCCGCCGACTCGGTAAAGGGTGAAGCAGAGCCGGGAGAGGGAGAGGATGGCGGTGTATTCGTAGTGGGTGCCGATGTAGACAGTGGAGGTTGGGTCGGCATTGTTGCGGGAGGCGTAGGAGAGAAAGGTGGGGAGGGAGGAGTGGTTGGTGGAGGGAGGGATGGGGAGGGGGAAGGTGTAGGGTGAGGGGAGGTCTGGTTCGAGGGCGAGGGGGTTTTCTGCTGGTGGTGGTTCCGGCAACTTGTCTGATCCTTCTGGTTGTTCTAATTGTTCTGGCCGAGAGGTGATCGAGGTTTCTTCAAGGATTTGGATGGCATTGGTCTCGGAAGAAGGAACGGTCGCCAGCTGAGGGGCACTGGCGCAAAAGGCTCGACGAGGGACGACAGAAGGTGCAGTAATCGATCGGAGCAGAGCGGATGGCCGAGACAGGATAAGTCGGCGCATTGTACCTTGTATAACAACCAATTGTAAAGCAGCGTATAGTCTCTTACAAGAAGCACACCTGCTTTCGGCATTGGCGACCACCACCCCACGTTGAAAACAATTCCGACCGCAAGGGTGCCCACGGGCCGTTTGAATTTCAAGACGCGGTCCGGCACGCGATCGCCCGGCAGATATTAAAAGTGGGTCAACCTATACTGAAGCTCTTATCTTATCATCCCTCGACCAACCACAGCACGAGCGCATCTCTCCTTCAACCATCACCCAAACACCGTCACCACATCCCCCCCTTTTGCGCTCCTCGATCCACCGTCAAAATGGGTGACAAACTGACCCAACTTCAAGAGTCCATGGACCAAGTCCGTCTCCCCCTTCCCCTCCCCCTTTTCCCCCTAGTCACTGACCCGCCTTGTTGCAGCTCCTCACCCAATTCATAGCAGCCCTCTACTACAACGAGCGCCACCACGACCTCCAAAAATTCTCCCCCAACGACAAAATCCCCGATCTCAAGCCCGACCAGCCCCCTGAAGTCGAAACCCTCGACCCTGAACAGTTCAGAGCTGGCCAACTTGAGCTTGCCCGAGACCTCATTACCAAAGAGCAACAGATTGAATATCTGATCTCGACGTTACCGGGCTTGGATAATAGCGAGAGGGATCAGTTGCAGATGATACGGGAGCTGGAGGAGGAGCTGAGCGTGGCTGAGCAGCAGAGGCAGGAGGCACTCAAGGAGAGGGACGAAGTGCTGAAGAGGCTGGATGGGTTGGTCAGGCTGATTAGGAGACATTGATAAAATGCGTGAGGGTTGAAGGGTCTTGGAAAAAGAATGCTGCCTTGATCCGATTCCAAAAAGATCACGCAGAGAATCATCGAGGGATGCATGGTGTTGAGATTATTACATTGGGAGACAGCAGGCGTTGACGGGACATGGGGATAAGAAAGGGGGTTGGGGTTATGGCGTTTAAGGGGGTTAACCGGGTTGACATTTTGAAACAAACACTGTCAGTAGAGCAAGACTTTTTGAACTTGGGGAATCTATGGGTATCTATTTCTCTCTTTCCACCTCTCTTGGAAAACGTTGCAAGTGTACAAAACAGATGGACATCGGCGGCTATTCGGACGACGTCTCGGGCTTCTTAAATACATGTGGGAAAACAGTGCGCAGCTCGTCCAAGTGGCTTATTTGAAACTTGCAAGCTGGCGTTCTGGGGGCCTTGACGCCCTCTTCGACAAGGTGGGCAACATTCCAGCCTATTTCCTGGGCTTTTTTGCAGTTTTGGTAGGAGTCATCTACGATACAAATCTTTGTTAGTAATGCCGTATTTTAAAGACACAAGAAAAGTAAAGAGAACTCACCAACAAAATAACAATCCTCCATCCTTCCCACCTCCGCCTCCCTCATCGCCTTCTCGTACGCATCCCCGTGCGGCTTACACACCAGCCGCGACGCGCTATAATCACAGTACGTGACACCCTCGAAAAACTCCTCCACTTCGAGCAGCTTCACCACCTTCTTGGCGTGGTTGACGTAGGCGTTGGTGAAGAGCCACAGGCGGACTTTGGAGGTGTCGATGTCAGCGAGGAGCTTCTTGAGGTCGTCGCGAGGCTTGATGATGTCATCCAGGGGGAGGGCGTCGTCGACCTTGGCGTTGTAGTCCAGGGGGTCGATCTGGTGGTGGCGGACGAGGCCCTCGATGGCGAGGCCGTAGTTTTGGTAGTATTCGCGGTGGAGGCGGACGGCGTCTTCGTAGGGGAGGGAGAGGTGAGTGGCGAAGTACTTGTCAATTAGGTCGGCCATGAGGTCGTGGACGCGGGCGCCTGAGTCAGTGTGTTAGTGGTTTTGTGGGATATAAGAAGGGGTGATTGTTGGGCGGGGGTGGTGGTTCTTACTCTTGGGGTAGAGGCAGTTGTCGATGTCACTGTGGTTGTTAGAATATGATATCAGATTTGGAATAGCATTTGCGGTGGTGACACTTACAAGAAGAAGACTTGCTTGGGCGAGGGTCTGATCCCGTTCGCAGCCTTGGCCCCTGGCTCCATTGTGATGATACTGGGTATCCTGACTCTTCAAAAGAATACAAAAAGGCTTCGATAAGAGATATCTCTTCAGAACTAATTCGAAAGGTTGTAATTGTAGTTATTGATGTTGAAAGAATAGCAGGTTGTTGCAAGTTTTTGGGGTAAGTGGACTGCTGTTAGTTCCCTAGATCGTTGGTTCCTGGTTGATGATGTAGCACAATCCTCAAGGTGTCACGGTGTTATTCAAGAGGTGAGAGCCAAGGATTCAGTGGGAATAACGAAGCTATATATGTAGTCCGAAGAGGACTCTCTACTACCTTCCTATTTCCATACTTTTCAGTTGACTCAGGCCGTATGCACCTCTCGCATCTTCGATGGCGGAGTAAAAGAAGAGGAGCGTTGCGTCTCATTGGCAAACAAGCTTTCAGCGGTCCCGCTGATGTGGTCTGTGCTCTTCCCCGTCTTGGCGGTCCTCGGGGCAGGCCTTGGCTTTTGGGGGCGGCTGGGAAATTGTTCAGAGTTTCTAAACCGCACACCAAACTTGAGACTTCGCCAGACACATTGGTTTTCCAGTCACTGTTGGCACGTTGACACGCGAAGAAAAGGCAAAGACGCATCATCGTCATTCTCCTTTTAGTCCTCGGTATCCGAACATTTATTTACGTCAAGCATTTCTCGATTTCCGCGTCGCTGAATTGATGGGCCGCTCTTGATGCGCCGAGTTACGAGTTGAAGAGACAGCAAGCCGACCCGTGGGCGTTTGCAGCACAGCCATCATGGCGCAAGGTTCTGTGGTTGCGAACATGTCGGCAGAAAGAGGAGGAGCACAGGAGGGAGGAGCAGACAAGACTTCTTTGATAGCGTCGCTGTCTGCCGACGCGTTGCACGAGGTGCAGCAGTACGAGAAGCTGCTCAAGTTTCGCGACGAGGTTCTCGGCGGTGTTCATCCGCGCATCAAACCACCACAGCTTGGGAAAGTCGCCCAAGCCTCGAGCTCAAAGACGCCAGCTTCTGCTTCTTCTACCAATTCCATCACCAACTCAAATGCTGCGGTAAATGGAAGTCGCCTGCTAATTAACAATTTGCCTTCATTTCGGGCGAACCAGCAAGTTCCGTCAGTAAACATGGCCACTAACGTTCCTGGCTTGGGGATGCTGTCACAGAAGCCTTCTGGCTCTGGCAAACCTGAGATCGATCCGGTTCTCTTGGAGAAGTCTGACGACTTGGTCAAGGCAGAGATACAGCTCCGACGACAGAGAATCGAGCGTGCTCTCAAAGATGATCTTGAGCAGCGCCGTCTCACAAGCAAGCCACACGAGCTGATGGCTGATCTTGATGTCAACGACATTTTGGCGAAAGCTATGACATTATCGGAGGATGCTCCTCCCCAGCCCACTGACGATGCAGCTGCTAACACATCAGCATCGAGCGACTCTTTCGATAATAATACCTTCTACTCTAGTCAACATGGTACGCCCGACTCAGTCATGGCAGCTCGAATTCCGAACGAGTCTGAAGACGAAGAGATGCGAGAGGAATCGCCCTATGAACCTGAATTCGATCCCGAGCCCGATCTTCCGACGGCCAATGTCCAGACACAACCCCTTCCCGTGTCGTCCCAGTCGATACCTGGCGTTTCCATATCCCAACATCAGCCACCGTCAACTCGGACCAACCCGGCCCTTTCTGTCCCAGCTCCTTCTTTTTCAATTCCTGGAATAGGCGCGGCGAACGCCTATGGTAGTGGCCCAGCCAGTCGCCCCGGACAGTCTGGCAATACTGGCAGTGGGCCGTCAAATAAATCGAGCGATCTCAACAGGGTAAACCACCATCTGCTCAGTCACGCTCGTGGAAACCAGGCATCTCCTGTTGTGCGAGGGCACGATCTCTCCCCTCTTGCTCCTCAGCCTGAGCGTGTCTCTCCCTTGGCTTCTCTGGCCATTACAAGACAGTCGCACTTGGTTGAATCTGACTCTAGTGGACGCAGGGCGACCCCTGCCCAGGTTGCGGCTCTTAGAAAGCAAACATCTAATGCGTCGAGCCCAGAGAGCTCCCCACAGGCTAACAAGGCGGCCGACAAGAAGAAGAACAAAAAGAAGAATAAGAGAAAGGCCGATAGGTTGGCTGTTGAGACTGCTGTGTCGCCGGTCGTTAAGCCTGAACCACGCTCCCCATCCCCTCTGACAGCCGCTCCTTATGCTCGGCCCACCAAACGCCAGAAGCAAGGACGCCAGCAAGCTGTTGACTCTCCCTACGAAGAGCACAGGTATCAAGAACCACTTCGTGTAGAGACTGGCTACCAAGAGCGCTACCAGCCCAATGGAATCGTCAGACAAGAACGGGTTGTGGCGTACGAAAGAGCAGATGCGGCATATCGTCCTCGTTACGACGACGAGCCTATGTTGATGACATCGCCAAGGTACGAGAGGGTCTACTATGATGAATCTAGACAACCGGTGAGCGCCCGTCCCACCATCCGTCCGGACTCCCCAAGCGCTCAGTATATCCCCCGAGAGGTTCGTACTGCGCGTCCAGTGGCTTATGAGGAGGGTGGTGCTACGTTCTACCGTGACGTCAGAGCTGCCTCGAGGATGAGTATGCGCCCAGTTGCGGCGGCGTACCCTGACCGCTCGCAGTCACCTATCACCATGTATGAGCGCCCACTTGCAGCTATGCCCCCACCTAGAGCACCTGTCAGACGGATCTTGGTGGATGCACATGGGAGGGAGTATCTGGAGCCGCTGAGGGCTACTACGGTGGTGAGGGATGAGGCTGTCGGTGGTGACAGGCTGTATCCTGCTCGGGAGCCGTCGCGAAGGCCGGAAGTGGTAGATGATGAGGTTATTTATCAGGGTGCGCAGCCTGCCTATGGGGCTCCGAGGCGTGTGGTCACTCAGCCGGAGTATGGCTATAGAGAGGCTGGCCCGGCGAGTAACCCGATGGCTCCTCCACCTCTGAACGAGTATGCTCCTTCTCGGACTGAGCCTCCGAGGGAGTACACGGCTCGACCGGCGAGTGTGAGGCCGGGGATGGAAACGGTGAGGTACGAGGCTGGGACGGGGTATGAGAGGGTTGCTTTTGAGGATAGGGGGAGGGACTTTTATGGTGGGATTGGAGGAGGCGTGAGGTCGGCCAGTGTTCGGCCTGGTGTGGAACCTATTCGGTACGAGGTGCCGGTTGCCTATGAGAGGAGGGTTGGAGGTCAAGTCGAGGAGTATGTTCCGATGAGGTCGGCGAGCGTGAGACCTGGACAAGAGGCAGTGCGATATGACCCGTATGGCGGGGGTGGTCAAAGGGTCGAGTATGCTGCTCCGCCACCGGTGCCTGCTTATGGGATGCATCCGCCGCCGAGGTCTTATAGCGTGTTGCCGACGGAGCGGGTGGTGGAGAGGGGTTATAGCATTCAGCCTCCTCCGCCTCAGCAAGGGGGTCAGGTTCAGGGCCAGGCCCCTCCTGGAGGTGGTTATTATGCCAGGCCAGCGGCGAGGGAAGATGATGAGGTTGTTTACTTGGATCGCCCACCCCTGCCGCAGCAGAGGGAGGTTTATCGGGATATGCGTTAGGAACGTAGTCTTGGCCAGACTGCACAGGCCGTGGAAGTGGAGGAGGCCAAGAAACGCAGCGATAAGAAGATGAAACCCTGGCAGATACGGAGGGCGATGTGCATGGAAAGGGAGGAGAGGGGGAGATTGGCGGGGAGAGTAGGACCTAGTACCTACCAGGTCAATAAACGAGCAAGGCGGAGGGAGAGGAGGGAGGCATTGAAGGAGGGGGCCATGCAACTGAGCGAAAAGGCAAAAAGATGCAAGGAGAAGAAGGTGATGTTGGCAGAGGAGGCTAAGAAGCAACGGGGAGGTTGAGATATGTATGATGCTGGTGAAGAACAGGGACAGGGCTGTTTGTGAGTTGCTTGGACAGTTGTGTATTGTGTATTATCTACATTGGGGGGGGGGGATTGCGTTGGTTTTTGGGGGGGGGGTGGAAAAGGCATAGTCCATTAGCCAGGAAGGCGAGCATCAACATGGCGTTTATGTGGTCATAGTGAGCAAGCGGCGACGAGTTTTTACCTGTTGCATTCACCAAGGACAGACGTTGAGGAATACCATAGATTTTTTTTTCAAGGAGGTGAATAGACCAATGCCTTGTTTTTTTGTTTCTGACTTCGAATATAATTGCGTGCGTGATGTTTCTGCATCAGTTGTTTGGTTGCTTGGCTATCGAGCCACCTGTGTGTTTGGTTTGCGAATGGCAAGACGCCAAAAAGGTGCAAGGCGCTCACATATTGCAGTTGAAACCGGGCTATCTATCATCATCACCTGACCCAGCCAGCTGTTGGAGTTGTTGAGTGGTTGCTGGGATTACAAATGCAACTTCAATACGGTAATCTGGGGCACAGCACAGATCGGGTTGGGCCTCCTTTATGCTACACTGTGGCTCGTGGGGATCAAAGTTACATACCCACCACTCGCTCGTAGTAGTCCTTCCTTGCGTTTCAAAACAGGTGCACATGCAGGTAGATATCGTAGCCTTGTTCATCGCTGTAGATTATGTATGTACGAGCAGAGAGGAAAGCAGGCCAAGGCTAACAGGGCATGCGAAATTGATGGGCCGATTTTTGAGACATGACGCAACAAACCGAGCAGGCAATGGAATGATGGGTATGAGAAGTAGTTTTCTGAGCCCAGACCCGCGTGACGGGGTGCTAGACTGACTGACCGCAACATTGAAACTCTGTGGCAGAGGGAGGAGGAAAAAAAAAAGGCCGAAAAGGCGGTGCTGACTGCATCAACAACCAACCTTTTTGGTTGGATGTTCGATGTGGATGTATGGTACTGGTTGTATATTGTAAGGACCACCAGTCCGCAGTAGCTCATAGGTTCACGGGATAAAGGAGATGTGTGGTTTGATTGTCCCTGGGTGGGGGCTAGAAAGGACCTCCTTTTCTAACATCCATGGAAAATGGTTTACTACGGGGATAACGGGAACCGGGGTTTGGGGAGGGACCGAATGGGCCGGTGGTGAAGTGGGTTCGGGAGTGTTATTACCAACTTCATTCCATATCCCACTTTACATCTTTGATCTACAGCATCTTCTGGTTGTGAGAATTGATCTCTGAAAGTTACTAGCTTGGAGAACAAAAAGTTGAAATGTAAAAGAGAGAGAGAGATGCGCTGTTCTTTTTCGGTGGGTTTGGAAAACGTTGTGCCGTAGTGTGAAAGCAATGCAAAAAACATGCCAAAGTTTGGGGGAGCACAACGTCACCAAGCTGGCAAGTGGCTCCACCCGTCGTGAGCTTTCACAAGGTGTGCACAGCTCGGCTGTGGCTGGGCCGGTTCGGTGGTTGTATGTATGGCGTGGAGACACCTGTTGCCAGTCCGGTCATGACGCATTCATGTTTTGTTGTCTTCTTAAAAGATTGGAAAATAAGAGAGATGGAAAAGCAAGAGATGCTGGGATGGAGAGGTGGTCTTTGATAGTGAGACTTACAGGGCGGGGTTTTTTCTCAGGTAGGACTTTGGACATGATTCAGGGAATAGAGCGAGGACATAAAAGTCTCCGGGCGAGCTGGCAGTTTGGTTAAATAAGTAGATACCAAGGTAGCAGTAGACCGGCTGCAAAGGTAAAAAAGTCTGCAGTATAGGGTGGAGGAGGTGAGGGAGAGGGTGGGGGGGGGTGAGCATGTGTATGGGATTTGGATTTACCATTGTTATTGTGCCCCGAGCTAGTCAGAGAGATGAAACTGGACTGTGAGATTGTGAGACATGGGGCACGAATAGATTATCCTGGAACAACTGGGACAGATGGCCCATTCATTGATTCCACTTCTTTGTCAGGTGTGTTATCTCAAGCCGGTTCTGAACCGGCTTGGGATGTTTCTGCAAAGAACAGACAGAGACAGGTTTCCCCTCAGGCGGCAAATTCCACAACAGGGCCGGGATTGAAGCTGAAGATTATCCTCAGCAGTAGTTGACGTTTTAGTGGAGAGACTGAAGAGATCGCAGACTAGTTCATGGCCGCGGACGCAGGAAGTTGCCGGTTCTCGAATTGCTCTGGCCAGTAAAGGCTCCCAGACAGACCGGGGCCAAGCACACCAAAAGTGAAAGCCAGCGGTCACTGCAACGTTAGGGGGAGTGCACGAGCCAGTGGGCTCCCAGGGTGCAGAGCTGGCCCGTGGGGACCTCCAGATCTGGCTTGGATGGCTTGGATGGCTTGGATGGCCCATGCTCCACTCTCCACTCTCTGCTCACTCACTGCCTCAGTCAGTCCAACAGCTTCCATCTGCCAATCCCTCGACCGACACGACAAGTCTTGTCTTTCGCTCCTCCACCACTTCCCCTCCCCTCCAGCGACCATCGACAACTTTGGCAGGAAGGACAGGAGCACACGACAACTCTTCCACCCTTTCTCTTTTGTTCCTTTTTCAACAGCGGCCCCTTTGAAGATACCCAAGATACCCTTTTTCGCCGCATTTCTCCTTCCACTCCTTTTAGCCCCAATTGCCTCGACAAGAACTAGACGCCGCCTCCGCCGCTCCCGTCTGCCTCTCCCTCTCTGTTCTCCAGTGTCTGCCTCCCTCGACTCCCCCCTTCCTCCGTCCCAACCACAGCACACCAGCCCTGGCCCCGCCGTGTATTTCCACGCTCCGAGAGCAGCGAGCATTGAGTCATCATGAATAAAATAACAAGCATGCGTCACTGGCCGGCGACCAACTTTGGCATCTCACGGAATAACATGGCTGCCATGCAGGCCATGAATGCCCGTCGAGACGTCACAACACAGGGGCCACCCCCGATACCCGTGCCCCAGCTCCCCATCGCCGAGTCTACCATTTACTATGCCTTCAACGTCCCCTTCGCCTCCGATCTCGCCGGCCCCGACACCGAAGACATTCTCCACGCCACCACCGATGCCGTGCTCCGCTGGACCCATCCCGCCGAGGCCCCCGACGATGTCCCCGTTCACGCCCTCCATGTCCATGTCATGAACCTCGAAGGTCTTCGTCAGCTATGCCATAGCATTACCCAAAATGCCCTGCCCATTGAGGCCCACGTCCTTTCGGGCACCCCCAAGAATGCCCGCGGTCTCGTCACTACTGTGTGCTTGTCTGGTCCCGCCGAGCTGGTCTATCAAACACGCGAGGCTATCCTGAACAAAACTCCCATTTCACTAGTGCGTCACATCTCCTGTGCAACCCGCACTTTTCCCGTTTCTTGTTTGTGCTAACCGTGTGTCAACAGCGTTGCACAACCGTGGATGTGGACGGCAATTTGGTTGCCAACCTCGCCGAAGGCGTGTTGAAGAAGTCAGTGACAGACTTCCTCGACGAGACCTCAAGGTTTTGTGGAGTGGACATCTTCCTCCTTGGGCCCAAGCTTGCTCCGGTTGTCGACGGCCTGAATGGCGATGTGGAGCTCCGGCGAGACCAGCGCTGGCGGGTAGCCATCTATGGCGACAACATGTCTACGGAACATGCCAAGACCCGTGTTCTCATTCATATTGACCAACTTGTATGTTGCTCCCGGATATATGTGTGTGCTAGCGTTTGAACTAACATTGAGGTCTATCAGCTGGGAAGAATTGTTGATTCCTTCCAGGTGGACTACAGCATCCAGCAGATTTTGATTGGGCGCAACCGCAAGAACATCAAGCTGATTGAGTCATCAACTAACACGGCCATCTACTTCCCGCCGCCGTTCTTGAACTGCTATTCGTACTGCCCGCCAGGTGCCGCGCGTCGTGGAGAGTCTGACGTCTTCATCACTGGCGAGAACACCCAAGCTATTGAGCAGGCAAAGTACAAGATCCACGACTACATCTCGCGTATTAGGCTCTTCGTGAAGGACGTTCAAATATCACCTGCCAAGCTCGACAGCGTTCTGCTCACCCGTATGGACAAGGTGCGCAAGATTGCCGAGAATAACAACACGCATATTATGCCCCCCAGCCTTGGCTCTAGGAAAAACACGACTCGCTTCCAAGCCTTGGAGAATTTGCCTGTTGAGCGTTCTATCCGGGAGTTTATGGCCTTGGTTGGGCAGTTCTACACTGCTACGTGGTGGATCTCCCATCCTGACACGCGCCAGCCCATGCCGACCCCTAGCGATATTCGGACCATGCTCAGCGATATCTGCGCCAACTCGGAAGCCGATGTGACTTTTGACAAGATGTGCTTCACCATTACAGGCTCGGACGAGGCCGTCAAGGCTGCTCTGTCGGTGATCCATGAAATCAAATGGGTCAGCCACTCCAGTTCCCAGATTCGAGTCAAGATCGAGCTCGCCAACGAACATAAGGAATTTGTGAGCGGAAAGAAGAATGGCAAGATCAACAAGATTATGGGACAGAGCAATGTGCAGATCATGTTCGAGACGTTTGGTGAATACAACTTCAACATTGAGGTAGTCACACATTCGTATGACGCTGTCAAGCACGGGTTGACCCTGGTGGAACAAGAGATGCCGGCATCGATTTCCTTCCACGTCCCGGATCAGTACCACAAACGCATTATTGGCATTGGTGGACAGCATATTCAGCGCATCATGAAGAAGTACTCGGTCTTTGTCAAGTTCTCGAACGCAATGGATAGAGGTAGAGTCAACCGCTTTTGGACTCGTTTGCTGGATTCTTACTGACACACTTCAGGCGGTCTCAGTCGGGAAGATGATGATTCTAGAGTCGACAATGTTATTTGCCGCACCCCGGCACGCAACGCCCAAAATCTTGAGCTTGTAAAGAGCGAGATTCTGGAGATGGTTGATAGGGTTGTAAGAAGCCCCCTTCCTCATGTAGATCCCAGAAGCGCTAACGTGAATGCCTCGGTAAAGGACTCTGAATTCATGAACCAAACCGTCAAGATTGACCGCCTCTACCACCGCGAACTTCTTTCCAGATTGCCCGAGATTGAAGAAATGGAAAAGAAGTGGAACTGCAAGATTGTTTTCCCCAGTACGGAACAGGCCACCGATGAACTTACTGTGTCTGGCCCC
Organism: Triangularia setosa; assembly: GCA_033296915.1. Lineage (NCBI taxonomy): Eukaryota > Fungi > Ascomycota > Sordariomycetes > Sordariales > Podosporaceae > Triangularia > Triangularia setosa. The sequence goes on along the minus strand of MU866083.1, from coordinate 344,569 downwards.
CAATGGTTGGTGCCAAAGTGCATTGATTCCTTTTTGGTAAGTACTTTTTTTTTTCTTTCTCGTTTAGTCTTCCAGCCGTTTTTTTGTTTGCTTGCAAGTCTGCAAGATGGCTGACATAATCTTCTCAGGGCATGGTCCCCGACAAGCACGAAGTCGTGATGGAGCGGACTCCTTCACTGATCAAGTTCCTGGAATCGCCGGAATTTGTGCAGAACATTGTTCCCAAACTGAAGGCCCAGTACGAAGTCGATGTAACCGTGCACGAGAACCCCGAGGAGCGCGCCTCCAATGGCAATCCTTCGGTCACTCTGCTCTGGCAGTTCACCCGCAACAACGCAGGCGGCGTCTCTGATGCCATGGATTTCCTTCAGGGCGAGTTTGCCACCGCTGGAGTGGAGCCTGTCTTCATCAGAGGTGCTCTGTCCCGCCCGAAGCCGGACACGTTCGAAGAGTCGCTGCCGTTCTTCGACTCCAAGCTTCTTCAGCATGCACCCGCTCCGGTTGCTACTGATTCTCCTACCAAGCCTTCCTTCGGTGAGGAGACTGCTCGGGAGCGGTCCAGTCTTTTGGAACGTCTTCGCAGACCTGGTAGCGGCATGTCGTCGATCTCGTCTTTCTTGGACCGGAGAAAAAACAGCTCGCAGTCTGCCACCAGCTTTTTCAAGGGCTCCAGCAATGTGTCCAAGTCGTCACTTGTGTCGATCGAGTCGACTCGGAGCTTCAACGCTGACCGCAACCCCTGGAACGACAGCGGTGTCAACCTTGCCGACGAAGAATCCGGTAGCCCTTGGCCCTCGGCAGTCCTGGTTGGCAATGGCATTGGCAACAAGCTCACCGTACCTCACCACGGCGATATGACCCCACGCCACACCGCCCGTCAGTCTGCCGACAGCGGGCGTCCTTCCACCTCTCATTCAACAAATTCAGGATACCCCGGCCCTCTTGGGCCATTTCGTTAACGTTTAACGTGCTCGATGGTTGTGATTTCGCCAGATTTTAGACACGTATTGTTTGCTTTTTTTTTCTCTGGCGTGTTGCGGCGAGGAAAAGAGAAATACCCAATACCCCTTATGGCTGGATATACCCCATGGCGTAAAGTAAAATACCCTGGCAGTTGTGTTGTTTGCTTTTCGAATCTCAGTTGGACGCGCGCGGATTTTTGGTTTGTGTTACCTTTCCATTTCTCATTGATTTCCTGTTTCGTTTCTTTTTTTTCTTTTTGGGCTTCTTCTCTTGAGGAACACTCAGCAATGGATTAATGGGACGACAAATGTAAGAGCTTGTTTACATCCCTACCATGGAAGGAGGACAGGAATGAAGACGAAAAAGAGCAGGGACAACTTTTTTACCAATTTTGGTTTTTTCTTGACGCATTATGATGTTTGTTTCTGCTTTTCCATTTTCGTTTTCATTTTGGAGGAAGGAGGATGACAAACGGTTTTTGATGTCGTTGACATTTTTCGGTTTTCTTCTTGATACCTGAAAAAGCAGTTTTATACCCGGGGTGTGTGTGCTGTGAGGTGGATGGATGAGTGGACAGATAGGATGGAATGTGAAAAGGGAAATATGTGTCGGAGGGAGACAGGGGTAGATGGGATTTGAAGAGATGATTTGATACCACAAGGATGAAGATGAGAACAGAAGTTGAGAAGGAAAGGTACTAGGTGGGAAAGTACACGGCGGAGACTGGGCGTTGGGGGGGGGGGGCAACGGAGCAGGAGGAGGCTCTCCTGGAGCAAAAAGTGAAGAGATGAAGAATACAAGAAGATGAATACCCCGATATTGCGTGTTTTGGTGCGTGCTTGTTATTGTTGTTGCCGCCTTGGTTTTTACTGTGTTGTCTGTGGAATTTCTTTGGCTTTCATTTTCTTCTGGAGGATAGGCTCAGCATTTGGGCCCGGTTGCAGTTGACGGTGAACTCTTTTTCATTGCTGTCTGGATTTTGGCTGATGCTGTGGTAAGAGGGGTAGGTAGGTAGGACCTTTTCAGGGGACTTGGTCAGAAAAGGAGGGCGATGGCTAGAGTGGAGGTAGATTGATGTTGGAAGTTGGAAGTTGACTTTGCTCTTTTTTTCCGTTTTATTTGAACCCAGATTGGAAGACTACTTATTGTGTCACATATTGTTTTGTTTTGGGAGCTACCTTATGTTGTTAAGTACCAAGACAAAAAAAGATACCTTTGTTTTGCCTTGATACCGCAGACATAAAATTTCCCAAGTTATTATGATGGTCTTCTCATGATGATTAACTATGATATATACCCTTAATGCCTGCATTATCTAACATACGCCTCAGGATTGGAAAATATTTATGTGTATAGTATAGAAATACTGATGTTTTGTTGATCTATTTTCCTACGTAGGACGTAGGAGTAGCTTGATCCTCTTTGACTAATGAACCGTCTGAACTTCCATGTCTGGTTGGTTCGACTGAATGTTCTCCGTTTAGAGGTGTTTGGTTAGGTGTTGTGTCGACATGAAGACTTACACGACACTGTCACCCATCCATCCATCTTCCTTTCCCTCGGCCGAGAGGAAGCGGGGGGGTGGGTGGCATGGGCTGGACTGTATTAGTAAGGAGGCGGTCTTCAAACCTCACGGTACGACACATCCAATCTAGTTAAAAGAAAACGGACACTTCCATCATCATCTTCTTCATCATCTTCATCATCATCCTCATCATCTCGCTACACAACTCAGACCACAAGTGCTTGCACACTTGATTCCCCCCCCTTTTTTTCTTCCAGCAGAACTTCTGTGGCGTGGTAGGGCCATATAAGCGGTTACTAACACTTCCTGAGTTGGAGCATAAGGACCTAGGTTCACCCGACTAACTCCTGGTCCAGTCTCTCCCGTCACGAAAAGCACTTTGGGTGTGTATTTTTCAACGTTGTTTGCTGTTGAAATACAGCACTTATTTGTGGATTTTACAGCAGGTTCTTTCTCGTGGCTCACAGCACTCAAAGGCTTCAAGTCACAACGCCCATAACGCCCACAGCGGTTACAAGGAGCTACAAAGTTCTCTTACAAGCCACTGTGGCCAACTGAACCGATGGAAGTTGTGGGGATCGATAAGGAGGAAAACGAGGTCTTGGATGCCTATAAAAAGCTCCCCTCGCAGTGTATTTGGAATGGTCTTTTTTTTCTCAAGTTCAAGTTCAAATCAAACAGTCAAAGCCAATATACTGGTTTACCATACTCTCTTCCAGGGCACAGTTCCCTGCAGTTCAGTGTCTGCCATTCTATTTACAGGGCATGGTTCCCTACTTCTTTTTCTTTTGCAGGGCATAGTTCCCTATACTTACTTTCCTTCGGTGCCACCGAGCGCCGTCGTACCTCGCAGTCCAAGGACCCCAGAGTCTTCAGCTAATTGCTTCCGACTTACACGGCAGGGCCTAATCAACTGGCCTGCCGGCGACATATCTCAACATTTGTTTTATTCTTTTTTGGGTTATTCTTCTTTGAAGTTTTGTTGTGGGTGTCGTCTGGTTTACTGCCTATTTCACTCCCCGTCTTGAGAACCCCCTTTAGCGTGGGTGATCTCATTCTCTCTGGTCTTGTAAATTCTCGGTTCGGTGGCAAGAAGCTTCATTACTTTACTTCTCATTGCTAACATGCCGCCTTCTTCTCCATTTAAGATGCTTGCATGGGAATGTCTATACATGTATGCCAGATGTGAACAAAAATAGACGGATCTCTAAATAAAATACCACACGTCAAGCCTCGTCTACACAATCGTCATTTTACAAATTTGATGTGTTGTTCTTGCCGTCATGTGTGTCAGATGATAATGGAACTCCTGCTTGTGTTTGCTTTTGCCGTTTTGGCCGCACATCGGCGTACATCAAGAGGGCTCTCTGACTGTAGACGGTATTCATCTTTGACAACTGGCTCGAATGGAGCGCCAGGGGCGGTTTCCGGCCTTGCTCGACACGTTCGGGCAAGGAGGAGTAGTAGGTGATGTCAGAGGAACTGAAACGTTTCTCGAAGACGTAGAAAACTAACGGTATCAAAAGATGTCAGGGGTTCCTTCACATAAAGGTAGAGATGAACATGGGTTGATTGATGGTTTTGATGTGACATGTAAAAAGAAATATAAAACAACCCTAAAAGCAACACGACATAAATGAGCAGAATAGTATTAGAACAGGGCAAAAGAAGTTTTCCCATACCGGGGTTTGAACCCGGGTCTCCAGGGTAGTTACGTTCACTCCTGCTTAGGGGCAGGAGCAGATTGAAAACCTGACATGCTAACCACTACACTATATGGGAGTGTTAATTTTCTTGTTGGGAAAGGATGTGGGAAGGTGGTATGTATGGGAAGGAGCTAGAGAGGGAAGGAAGGACGGCGTGGTGACTGGGAGAGGGGGTGGTTGCTCCTTCCTTATGAGTTTGGGCGGAAGTTTACATTCGGTGACTCGAACGCTGATGCTTAAGTCTTAGTCTGCTTTAGCGACAATATGTTGACAGAACATAAAGCCATGTTCAATTTATTTGTGATATGATTTGTGATGTGTGCGTATGCTTGTCAGGCATGCTGTAAGAGAAAGAGAGAGAGATCAAGACGGATATGTACATTCTTTGGAACCTATCTACTACGTTTATTGTCTTCAAGACTGAAAATAAACTTTTGCAGGATCAGAAATGCACCTAGTACCTCTTATACGTTGCAGTGTATACACACATTGATTGCAATGTAAGGTGGCTTTGAGAACAAACCCGCGGGCTCTCTTGTGAGCTGACACCCACGAGAAAGTAAACCTGCCAGGTTCCAGAGACCTTTACGGAGCCCTCAAATGTGTACAGACATCAAGCTCGGGTAACAAGAAAACTTTCCTCATGGAACTCAAACTTTTACAGACTAATAGGATGTGTCTAAATAGCGTAAAGAGGAGGCTCGTATGATGGTGAAGAGAAAATGAGATATCCTAGTTTTGCTAGGTAGCTAGACTCCGACTTCGGGGCGCAATACCTGTACTTTTTAGCCGATACCCTGAAGTTACATGAAACGACTCATTAGCAAGGTATATAATTATCGAGAAAGGGCTCGTCTTGAGACTAGTATGTTGACAGGCAGAGTCCGCCGTGGCATCAATGTCAACGCCATCTCTTAAAATGTTGGCTAAATAGCATGCGACTCCTGCAGGCTAAGATAGATCAGTGCCGTGACGACATCTCCCAACCAGAGCAAAATCCACAGGGAAGTCTTCTGGTTCAAGGCCGAACGAAGTGAGTTCTGTTCTCGGGTGCTAGCTAGCAAAGATCAATATATGGTATCGGTAGCCTCGCGGAAAAAGGGGTCGCAGTGTTTGCTAGAGGATTTCCTTTGATGTACCCATTATCTGCCTCCAACAGCAAGCTACGATAAGTGTTAACACTTGTAAATCTTCCGTAGTATAGTGGTCAGTATGTGAGCTTGTCATTCCAACAACGCTCGAGACCCGGGTTCAATTCCCGGCGGGAGAGAATATGGCCGATCAATTTTTTTACACTTACACATTTAAGTGTAACTTCTCTCTGCCCGCATGTCTTGTTTTGCTTCATCGAGCTTCGGGTTTTTTTTTTTTTTTTTTTTTTTGATACCATCAGTCTCAAATCACATTCCACAAGCTAGCAGAGCAATCTCCTCAGCTGAGAAAGACATGGCAAGCTAGACAAAGCCGCAGCCTTGTGGATGGAGTCTGAGGGAGATGCCCCACCCCCCCGGCCCGATGTCACTTCAATTTTCACAAACCGCATGCAAACGGCAGACGCTTTGCCATATTTTGATCCTTCTCAATTCACCGACCCCTACTGTCACCCCTATCTCTACTTCACAAGTCTTTGTTTACATATATATGCCTTAGGTCATTACTCGACAAATACGCTCTCCCGAAGCCATGCTATTCTTTCATGTCTTCAAAAGCCAAAAAGTCATAGGTTGATGATGCAGTCAATTCCCCAAAAAAAAATAACTAAATGAAAAGAACACCAGTTCCAATGCTTTGCCCGATTTATCTCTCGAAAACGCCCTAAAAACAGATGTATGGGATACCTCTTTTTTGTTCGCAGAAAAAGGAAAACCAAAACCGCCTGCTACCAAGTCATAAATGAGTGTGAGCTAGGTATGTTTTATCGTCTTTCCACGCTGTCCGACTACCCAACTGACACCGAGGACCCGTGAGTCATGTCAGTTGTCGACTCTCTGGGTGTTGTGAGAAACAAAGCCACCAACTCCAGGTCGCAGACTACCCCGTTGAACGCCGTCTGATCGTGGCGGGGGTGATATTTTTGTACATGTTGTCCTATGCTGAGTGCTGTTTGTCACACTTAAGCAGCATCGGCAGTGGAAACGGGCTGAACGACCTTGGTGGCCTGGTTACCAGCGCGGACAATTTTTTGGCCGGATGAGTCGGTAACGGTCTGGACGTCCTTGTTCTCGGACTGGGCGCGCTTCCAGATCTCAACCTCGCAACCGCCACGAAGAACACCGACTCTCATGGTAGAGAGAAGGTTGTGGGCAGCGTTGGAGTGATTGTAGACTCCACCGTTGAAGACAGCAGTGGCGTCCTTGCCGATAGCAGAGCTGATCAGAGTTTTGCCACCGGGGTGGTCGGCAATGAACTTGCCAACATCGTGGATGATACCAGCGATGGCAACCCACGCCTTACCGTTCTTGGACTCCGCAACGAAGTCGTCCCAGCTGACAACGGGGAGATTCTCGAGAGGAATACCCCAGTCAAGGGTGACACGCTTCTGGTCAAGCTTCTTCTGGAGCTGCTGGAGTCTGCCCTTCTCGATCTCGTTCTGGGGGAAGGTCTTGAGGTTGTAGGCGAATCCGAGGAACTTCATGATCGAGATGAACCACTTGGTGGGGTCATACTGCCACCACTCAATAGCGTTACGGAAATCGCTGGGGAACTCATGGTGGAAGTTGTGGTAACCCTCACCGAGAGTGACGAGGGCAGTGATGACGTGATCTCTCGGTGAGTTGCGGTCATCGAAGGGCTGGTCACCGAGCCAGTGGGCAAGGGAGTTGACGCAGAAGGTGGCCTGCTGGATGAAGAAGATGCGGAGGATACCAGCATAGACGAAGCCACCGGCCCAGTCGTTCCAGCCGAGACCGCAAACGAGCATGGGGACAAGGAGGGCCATGGTGATGACAGACTTGATGTAGTTGCGGTGCTGCCAGACAACAACGGCATCATCGTTGAGATCGGTGATATCGGTACGGCCGATACGGCGGGGGTTCTGCTTCATGACCATCCAGCCGATGTGGCTGTAGAGCAGACCCTTGCGGACGGAGTAGGGATCCTTCTCAGTATCGGTGTAACGGTGGTGAGAACGATGGAGACTGGACCACCACCGAGCGCTGCCCTCGACAGCGGCGGCGCCGCCAGCGGCAAGGAAGATCTTGAGGGGAAGGGTGGCCTTGTACGAGGTGTGAGCCCACAGACGATGGTAACCGGCAGTGATGCCGAGACCAGCGAAGAAGTAGTAGAGCACAGTGAAGACGGCGGTCTTCATCTGCAGTGGTACCCAGTACGAGGAGATGAGGCCCGTAAGGGGGACGAAGATGATGAAGGTGGTGTTGAGCCAGTTGACGTGCTTGTACCAGTTCTTGGCTGTGATGGGCTGGTCGGTGATATCTGTTGGGAAACGCTGTTAGCATGCCGGAGCGACCGGATATGAACAGAAATGGCAACGTACGAGGCTTCTTGATGTCCCAGTTCTTCTTGCGGATGGCGACATAGTCCTTGGTTCCGTCGGGGAAGGACTCGGCCTGGAGGACCGCCGAAGCGGGAACCTCAGATGACGACGACGCCATGTTGAGGGCGGAGGTCGCGGAGGTTGACAATATCGCGGTCGATGAGGACGTCGGCCTTAGTCCTCTCTCGTCGTTGATGTGTTGAAGAGGTGTAGAGGTTCGCGGAAGGGCGGATGTGGAGGGGTCTCAGGCAAGAGGGAAGCAAAAGTCAAAGCAGGAAAGGGCTGGCTTGAAAGTTTTATACGAAAGGATGGTTCAAGCAAGGGTCTAAGCTGTGGGTTTAGGCGGGGGGAGCGGTGGGTTGAGTGAGGCCCGGCGTCAGGATTGTGGTGGCATGCGGGTGCCGGGTTCCTGGGTACTTAATCTTGCATACGAAATTGCAGGCCACCCAGGTCACTCTCTTGTCCAGCGTCAACGGATTTCCTCAACAGCGATTGGTCCACCAGGAATGCAAGTGTGTGAATCCAGCCTTTTGCACCTCTCTGCACCTGCTTTTGCCTCTGCAGATTCCGGATGCTGTCAATCTGTGGAGCGGGGCGGCTATGAAAGCCGGCGGAAGCAGGAACTGCTGCGGTGGCCAATTCTGTTCTCACTACAGAAGTGATTTTGGTTGGGGAATTGAGTGGCCGTAGGATGAATATCGGGGATGACACCCGATATCTCGCACGAGCTCCCTGACACGATCAGCGCTGGCCGAGGCTTCGACAAAGGTGCAAGCGTGCAAGCTCAGGTCACAGCTGCAGCGACTCCTGCCGGGCTCTGCCGAGGATAGCATATGGATGGCACCATCTGGTGGTGAGGGTATCTCCCCAGCCTTGATCAAAGTGACTTTTGCCGTTCCCGAATTTTGTTGAGGAAACTGTTGGGGAGGCGTTCATGTTTGGGTGGGGGACTTGTAAGTCAAGGCCAGCTCTGATTGGCTGCCCGTCAAATCTGTATGCCCACGACGTCGTCCAAGCTCCGCCTTTCCAGAACGGCGTCCTGTCATCGAAAACTTCACGGCTTTCCTCCGTCACCGTCCCCTAACCCGGCCGTGGCAAGCCCAAGAACAGTCCATATTCCGCCCAAAAGCCAAGCAGTCTCTGACGCAAGGTTTCCCCATATTTTGATGGTGGAGGGAGAGCTCAATCTTCAATCACATGTCAAAATTCGAGGCATTCAACAGCAAGTCAGCGCCAACATTTGCCCCTCATCTGTTGAATCCCACAACATCTGCCAGTTCATCCCATGTTGTGAATTTGGGCTCTCACAAGAGACACTCGACGCAGGGTGGTCGTTTCTGTGATGCCTGTCATCTCGAGAGCCATGCGTTGTCTGGTACCTGCGCAGGGGAATCCCCCAATGGCAAGCTCTCAAATGAAAGCCACAAACCGAGATGTGCCCCTCTTTTTCATACTCTCCGTCGTTGCGCTCGGGCGGAAGGATCCGTCGTCATTCGAGGCTGAAGTGGAGTTTCGCCTTGCCTCGACTTCGACAATTGGGATATGCCAAGACGCGCCATCTTGAACAGAGCGATCTGTTAGTGCAGACTAAACGTCACCGCGAAGAGCTCATACTGTGATTGGTATCTACTAAGATTCATACGCTTTACGATCGTAGGCTGACTCCACAGAGAGCTTTTGCTGTACAACAGTGTACTCGTACTGAATATCACCGCCTGCCATTCTTGACGTTTCCTTAGAACTGCCAAACCTTCAACTGACAGATGAGAGCAAATTCAACCAAGCAACCAATAGCCCTTCTCAAGATCTACATAATCGCCAGCACACCTCAGTATCACACAATCACCACTAGACAACTCTCCAAAATCACCAATCCACGGTTCCGTCTCTTATTAGTCGTTCGACGGAAACCCCTGACAAGCGTCATGGAAAAGCCGAAGATCTAACGCCACACCCGCAATGCTGGGGACGATCTGCCCTCAGCGTGTGCCAACTTGGCTCTCGCCACGGACGGAGCCGCAACACTCCAGTTACTGCTAGACCAACGCCACATTCTGACGTCCCCAGCTCTCCAGTAGCCGTCTAGGTAGGGCATAGTTGGAATCTCAGTATGAGAAGAGCATTATCAGACACTTGTTCCCTGCATACGATCATTAAACGAACCACAACCCACTACCGCTTCACTCATCTTCATCACCACTTACATGCTCGAACGGTCGCCATAAACCAAGAAGCCTTTCACCCATGGGGCACTACACACGTCAGCTAGATAATCCTAGTCATCGAGTCGAAACTTCAACCCACCAAGTCAATCTGTTGATCAAAAACCGTAAAATGGTGTGCTCATAGCAACAACAATACGATTTCATCTGCTCACCTGTTTCAGTTACCCTTGTCCCACAGTGCATATACACTAGCTCAAAACTCAAATTTATTTTATTTTATTTTTCGGTTTTTGCCATCGCCGCAATGAGTAGATTAGGCGACAATGTCAGCTCAAGGCCATGTCCTTTAAAAACACCCAGCAGCATAACCGCATTTCTTGCCCCTACCAAACACCTCAACACGCAGCTTGATTTCATAGTACTCCTGCGGCACCGCATGATGGAAACATTGACCGACAACAAAATGAGCTTACAGTGCTAGGTCATATATATATCAAAAACAACATGCGTATGATCGATTAAGCGCACAAATATATCATAGCCTTCAACAAAAAAACAAACAGAAACTAACCTCCCAACCCAACCTTCCTCCACACCCATATATAGCGTCCTCATTCCCATCACATCACATCACATAACAACCAACAAAGTCAAGACATGAGTAAACAAAGCACTGCCCCGCTTGCTCATTCACCCAAACAAACAAAAAGTCCCAATAATAATCACCATCCCTAACACGCAAAGGCGAATAAAGCTAAAATACCAACCAACCAACCCATCCGCCCAGTCCCATAGCCCGAATAAGAAACATAGAAAGTACATAAAGGCTGTCTGCTATGTTGCGCCTGTAGGCATTTTAATATAATGACTCGATCGCTCGTTAAGCCATTTATCATCATCGTCATTGTGTCCCTCTATCCCTCTTCCCCCCACCACCCCAAACACTCAAATTCTGCATCACTTTCCATATGTGTGTGTATCTGATACCACACCACACATTAATCACACAAACAACAACTGCGTCTTCAGCCCAGTCGTCTTTTCCAGATCCGTGTCCAACTCCATATCCAAATCATCATCATCTTCCTCCCCCTCCTCATCATTGCCCATTTCATCTTCTTCCTCCAGTTCCCCGTTAACATCCACACTACCACTACCGCCACCCGACGACGAGCTCCCTTTCCCCTCCCTCAGCCTCCTCCCCTTTCCTTCACAAGAAAAAGCTCCGCCGATATTACTCAAATCATCCGCTCTCCCCAGCCTCCCCAAACTCGTCCCTAGTACCGCGACATGATCATCCTGCCGCTCTTGCACCAGCGGCAACGGTTGATCGTCCTTCATCACACTCGGAAAAAGCCTCTCCGTCTGCCTCAGCACATCAACCGCCACCTTGTCCCTCGGCGTGCTCCCCATCTCAGTCATGTCTTTCCCGCTGTCAGCCCTCGACTCCGGCGTGGCCGGCTCTATTTCATCCACTGCCTCCTCTCCTTTCTTTAATTCTGTCCCTGAGCCTTGCTTCGGTATCGACAGCGTCCGGCTTGCAGCCATAACCTCATCTATCCCCGCCGGACCTCCCTCTCCATAGTCGCTAAAAGCAATCTTCTGGTGACGGGGTGATATCCTCTGTCGTCCCCTCCTAAAGCCGCCCACGTCTGAATCCTCCCCCAAGACGCTCCGAGGGAGGTCACTGACCGACGGAACCATGGGCGCCTGTTGGTAATCACCGCTCCAAGTATTAAACCTTCTCATTCCAAACCTGCCCGGTTCGCACCCTCCGTCGCTGTGGTTGCTCGGTTGCGGTGAAGGCGGTGATCGACCTCTAGGCGGGTAAAAGTATGGGTCTTCCGCAAAGGTCCCGCTTCCGTATGGGTTTGTCGGGCTGTTCGGGCCGATATACTGCCAGTCGTTTGGCATGTTTCCGTTCATGACGTTAGGGGGTTGGCTGGTGATGGAGAAAATGTCGGACATGTATTCCTGTGGTAGGTAGTTATCCTCGTTGTGAGGAACGGCAGTTAGCGACTCCTCAGTCTCTGGAAAGAGCGAGAGAAGCTGTAGCGCCTGCAGACGGTTCCTCGGGTTGTCGCTCAGACAAATGTAGACAATCCTCGCAAACCAGGCCGGCACGTCAACATCGTCTGGGATCTGCAACGGCCTCCCCTGTGCTTCTGGCTCGTCGTCCTGTGTTGCCAACGACCAGAGCACCATACCGAGTTGGTATAGGTCGGACTTGATCCCGATATACATCGAGATTCGCTGATTGCACTCAATCATCGGCGTTGCTTCTGGCGGTTCCCAGCCCACTGGGCAACCGCGTCGGTTAATGTCGATGATTTTGGCATCGTTATTATGATCGATGACAATATTCGAAAGCGTAAAATCTCCTTGGACAAACCCAGCCTCATGAATCTCTGACAGTCCGGCTACAATTTGCCGTGCCCATTTTTCACGAATAGGCCAAGGAAGAGGTGGATGATCGTGGGCGTGATCATACAATATGTCGATAAGTGCACCTTGTTCAGCGTAACTGATCAGAATGCCAGTGACGTGTTCCTCCCTGTCGTCAACAACAACACCGTAGAACTGAATGACATTTCTCGCTGTACGCAGCGAGTTGAGGGCGTTGATTTCGTAGAGGAATTCATCAACTGTGTCCGGGCCTGGAATTTCCTTCTTGATGAGCGTTTGGCCGTTTACTCGCATCTTGTACACAAAGCCGGACATGTGAGAGTCGAATTGCATCTCTTGTTCCCTGATGCGTCTACATCTCATGTGCTGAATCAAACGGACTGAGGGATAGCTGATGATTTCCTGGAGCTGTGTCAGTAGCGAAACCAAAACATAGTCATGATAAGACACACATTAACATCCTCCACCACATGAACATGAAGCCGTCCATCAGTCGTCTGAAGTTTCAGGTTCGTGACTGTGTCATAGAACTGTATATCTGGCAGGCTCTCCCGGATAGCCTCGTATATCTTGGCGCTCTTCTCTCGCTGGAACTTGGTGTCTGCCAGCTCCATCTCTAGTGACTTATTCGGTGCGTTGCGGTAATCCAGAGAAACTGTGACACGTCTCCAGAGATGCTCATGTTGCCGATAGGTAACAAAGAACTTCTCTCGTTTTGACTTGTCCCGGAAATGCATCGACAAGTTCAGAATCCAGATCTGCTCCAACTCCTCATGTATCTTTGCGTCCCACTGTGAAGTGGTGACGGAATGGCGATCCAAGTCAGACACGGCTTCTCCATCATCGTCGGCATCGTTTTCGTTATCATCGAGCCAGCACAGTCCATGCCCATATTTTTCAAAATAGCCATTATTTGACATCTCTTCGTCAATCGGAATCGATGGTACCGACTGTGAATATGACGCCGGGCTGAAGGACTGCTGAAGGAAATCTGGGGCGCTAGTTCGCGGGTCGGACTGGTTGAAGGCGCTGTTGGATACTTGTACTCGTCGGTCCATGGATACGGCTCTCCTCTCAGCAGCTGTAGGCCGGACAGGTTCGAGCTTGTGTCGCTTTTCAGACTGTTGTCTCTTGAATGTTGGAGCTCTCGGCAAACCGGGTACTACCTTTCGGGGTATTCGTTTGGCGGTGCCATCTTTATTCTCACCCTCTGGCCCAACACCCTGTATTCTGGGAACGCTGTCGAACGATCCAGGGCCTCCATTTCCTTTGTCGCGACCAAAGAGGTTGAGTCTGCGCCAGAGGCTTGGCTGGTTGGGTGGCTGCTCATTATTGTTCAAGGCCGGCTCGGCATCGCTCCCGGGGGTATCGACATGTGGTTGCTCCATGGAATTTTTGGGAAGAAGCGTCGAGATCTCTGGGTTGAAATCAAGTATACGGACCAGACAAGTTGAGAACTGTGTTTACAGCTGTTGAAGTATAAAGTTGAACTCGGACTTATTCCCAACTGACCCAGGCGCCCTGACGGGCCTTTGACCACCTTTTCGTTCTGTCTCCTGACACCCTCTCTCTTCCAACTAGATCCAATGACGTCGGAGTCGAACAAAGCGTTTGTGGATCGAGAAGCGTGGGGTGACAAGTTGCCGGCAGGATCTGGCTGGGACTACATCAAGCACGGATAAGCCATGCGGACAGCCGATGCGAGGGGTATCAAACAAGTTCGTTGCGCCAGAGTATCATCGCAATCCAACGAGGTCCAACCAGGTCGCCAACCGTACAATGGAAATTCTTCAGGCGTTGGTCCCAAGCAGGCGGGTGTTTACTGGAGAACGTCACTAACGAAGTGGCTGAGACTGGTCGTGTAATTCGTAAGGAAGCGTCAATAGGCTTGACAGAAGCGCAAATAGTTGTGGTGTAGCGCTTAGAAGTTGGACGATGAATACAAAAGCCAGGAAACGTGAAGAATGCGCAGAAACAATGACAGGATAGCAACTGCTAAATTGCCATGTCCTTGTTTATCAGGCGGGCACACGAGAGGTAGGCAGAAGGCACAAACAAAAGAGAAAGGAAACCCAAATGGAAGGCTCTGAGATTGAGGCAGGCAGGATTGAGGCTAGGTAGGTAAGAATACTCCTCACGGTCTCCCGAGAGTGTACCTCGTGGTAGGTTAGAGGTAACAGGAGGTGACAGTGAGAGTGAGGGGCACGAGAGGGGGCACGGGGGTTGGCGCGCATTCACTTGTTCTCCTTCCTCCTGCATGCTTCAAGTCGAAGCAAGTGGGTGAGCGACGACTCGATCGGTGATGGGTGGGACGACGGGGGCTGGGCAGAATGGTGGGGCGCAACACGTGTAACGAGCGCTGTGGGCTCGCTCGACGATACAATGCATGTACCAACCTTCAAGTACCGCCTGTACCTTCCTACTTACTTTGTCGATCCAAGGTGTGAACGGCGTTCGCCGGCCACTTTAAAAAGGCTGGTAATTCCAGGTTTTTCAACGTTGAGTGTGAATGCCATATCATGCTGTCTCAGCTTCCAGTTGATCTCCAGAAGTAAATATGGGGTGACAGGGGGTTTGGCGCGGGAGCGTTGCGCCCAAGATCCACTGAGGGGTGAATCAAAACCCACACTGATGTTTATTGTAACCCTGGTGGGCCTTCTATTTGAGGTTATCGTGACCTGGTTCAAACAACTTCAATAACAAGAAAAGTGACGACAGAGGTCGGCTGGTGGAAGCAAGAGCCTGCCGTCCTGCTCACAAGATAGCCCTTTGCTCTCTTCCGGAATTGGACTGCTAGCCGGAGTCATCTGCAAGTGAGATTCGGACCGGGACTCGGATGTTCGACAGCGAGGTGAGAAATGGCGTTGTACATTGCTCTCTTCGATTGCGCTCTGTCCTCCAAAGCTATGATTTCATCTCATCTATGCTTCGTAACGGATAACTACAGACATGTCCCGGCCACGTGCCTTAGGCAATGCAGCTCGTGGCCAGAACTGCAGGTTTCCCTCGAGGCAACGGCCCGATAATCAATTATTCATTCGTCTTTCTCCCTAGGGCCTGAAGCTCTCACTCCACGACCTTGGTCGACACTTCGTCATCGTTCTATGCTTCTACCAATCGACAATACAACCCTTGAAGCCACACGCCTCGTGGCAGCCCAATTTGCAACACCACGATTATCATAGAGCCGAACCGTTGGTCTTTGCCTGGGTCGGACTCAAGTGGACATTTCACCGCGCCGGTGTGGGCGACAACCCCGGGCGCTGTCTCTGGAGTTTCGTCTTGAAAGGCTTTGGCTGATTTCTGCGACATCCCTTGAAGTCTTCGAGCGCTTACTTAAACAGTCAACGAGGCCCACAGATGCTCGACCCCACGCATCTTAAAGCCGCTGGTGATATAGCCTCCTCACCCTCAAGGTTCTCTCAGGCTGGCTTGTCCCGCATCGGATGCAGTTTGCGCTACGCTTCCCATTCTGGGTCCCAGCCCTGCGTCTTCCATGCAGCATCCGACCTGTATGTAAAGCATTCTCAACCCCCATCCCCACAGCCGCTCTGGCTTTTATTCCCCGCCTTTTGCTGGATTATGGAGGGTCTATTGATGCCCAAACGCATGCCATCACGACCAACTCCAATGGGCCTCTGCCAACCGGTCTGCATAGCAAAACCAGTACGGGATGGGAATGAGGCTGTATGCAGCTTAGCTTGATTGTTTGCTTCTTTCTCCGTACATGCCGGCATGTTGCTCATCAAGGAGAGCTGACGTATGATCTTCTCTTGCGATTTCCCAAGCACGACAGCGCCCGAGAAGTCTGAAATACATGGGCGCCAGCATTGGATACTTTCGTGACACTTTCCAGGGTACAACAACACACTACAAGAATAACCTCACTAGTGCCCGAAGGTGTTTATCGCCTAGGGCGTTCATACCTTGCTACAGGCTTTTTGAAGACTGGGCCAGCTCCATACCTATCGAGCCAGTCGAAACCAACAACAACAATCAAGACCCAAACGCCAACGTTGCATCCAGACTCTGAAAATGAGCTCATACCTTGATCTACCTGACCGGCTTTCTCCGATGTCTCCAAACTGATCAGAAAAAGTTCGTGGCGTACAGCATGGCCAATCTGAAATCAATTCAAGCTCACTTACATACGCCAATGGGACCCTATCACACCAGGCACCCCATCCAGTTGGGCAGCATGTCTTTAGTCAGGCCTAGCCAGTTACTCAGAGATCATTTCTCTCATAAATAATTCTTCCAACCAAGGGCCCTATTGTGATATATCACCTTGCTTCTGTGTCGATGTCAAGAAAGGCAAGGTAGTAATGGGGTTAGAAGAGAGCACATAGTGTACCAATGATCGACCACCCTGCAGCCGAGATCGCATCGATCCTGCTAGATGCGGGCCTACTGCTTCACTTCAAAGTGAACTTACAATACTTCCAGTCCAGAAACTCATGAACCCTCAAGTCTGCACTACTAGCCTTCTCAGTCAATGTGAAAATGACAATGAGAGGCTTAACCTGCCCATCTTGAGACTTGACCTCCCATCACTAAACAAGCTCGTTCAGTTCCCTCTCAAACAGTCCAACCCTCTTCTCCCAACTCTCCAAGACCAAGAATTTACAAGCTGACACGCACGCGAACGACCTGGCCAAAAACCACTCGACATAAGCCCGCCATGGAGAAGTATGTATATATACACTCAGAAACCACCTAGTTGATATATCTATCCCCATGTAATGGTCCTCACCACCCTGCCACTTCTGAAAAAAAAAAACTGAAAAAAAAGATACCGCTCCAATTAGCTACCTCGAAAAAGGCAAAGATTTGGAGCGAGGTTTGAGTATACATACGTAAACGCCTGAACCAGATCCAAACAGAAACATATGTGATGGATATATATCTTCGTTATCGATGGCACAACAATCTAATCTCTCATTCTCATTCAAAACACCTCCGCACCATTCTAACCTGGAGCATGGTAGTATATACAATATTCCCATCATATCCCAAACCTCGAGGCTTAACCCAACAAACAACAACTGTCCAAGAACCCACCCCCCAAAGCTACTTTTCCTCACGTCCCAATTTCCCTCCCCATTCACAACCCTCACAACAACTCTCACGCACACCACCACCAACCTATCCATCCACCCACCCCCCTTTTCTTGTAATCAACACCTCCCCTTAAAAATTGTAGGCATGCACGCTTGAAGCCCGAAAAACTCACACAGGTAGGGTGGAGGTGGGCGCTTTCAATGGAGGTTCGCCCAAACACAACAACAGCTTATACAGTCCCCCCCTTTCAACACTATACAGGCTCTGAACTCCATGAGATCACCAGGCGAACCCAAACCCAAACCCAAACCCAAACCCAAACCCAAATCCGCAGTGGTATTCATCCCTAGTAAACCAACTTTCTTGGACGTTTGATCGTATACTGTGTTTCTCACACCACAAAACAAAGACTCAAGTTCAACTCCTGCACCCCTCGTCACAAAGCGTTGCCTTTTTACTATTTTCTTTGGTTTTTTTTTGTGCCTCAACATTCCCACCATAAACCATCCTGTTAGGGACCAATTACTGGGGAGCAAGAGTCGATCAACCCTGGCATATGGTCAGTGACATAACCAAATAAAAAAGAGTCCTTAACTGTTTGTGTATTGCTTGCTTATACGTTTCAGGGAAAAAATAAACCAGAACTAATCACATGTCAATCCCCTCACCCCATTCCATTGGCAAAATATCCTACCCATTTAGCCATCCCACCCTCATTCTCTATCATCACCCCAGCTTAATGATCACCGCCCTCAATCTGGATACCTTCCCTCAGACCCTCCACAACCAGCTCCTCACCCGCCAGACGGCGGTAAATATCCCTGACATCATCGGTAGTCGTCTCAAAGTGGCTGGACGCATCGTAGCTCTTGGAGATGAAGATGTTGTCCTTGGTGCCATCCTCGAGGGGCTCATACAGGGGAATAGGGGGGCCCTGTGCACATAGTAGCGTTAGTTTCGAGCAGCAAAAAAAGTTAAAAGCTAGAGAAGAAAAGGGGGGCTCACCATAAACTGCTCCTCAATCTTGCCCAGGCGCTCAATACCAGGAGCCAACTCGAGGTGGTGGTTGGCCGAGGTCTCGGCAATGGTCGAAACAATGGCGATCCAGTAGCCCTTGGGGCAGACGTTGTGTGCCGAAGAAACAACAGCAATGTAGATGTCGTTCTTGCGGCCAACCTGGCTCTGAGGGATGATAAGCTGAGCAGAATCCGCATCGTTCGTGTTCGCCAAAGGATGCTTCAAGATGCAGATAGCCCTCAACACATGCCCAGTAACCTTGACCTTGTTGGGGAAGTAGCTTGGGTCACCAAGGATAATCTTGGCCTTGGTCTCAAACTTCATCTCGGGCTCAATGTTGGTCATGGTGGCCTTGATGCCGACCGCCTTGTCGCCCTCGTAGACAATCTCGTCGACGTTGGTGTTGAGCATGTAGGTACCGCCATAAATGGCGGACAAACGAGCAAAACCCTGGGGGAGCTCGCCGAGGCCGTAAAGGGGGTAGATGTAAGGCGACTTGCCATAGCGGGCGACCGAGTTACCATACAGACGGATGCGCTCAATAGCCTCGGGGGCAACGCCGGGTCGGTCGAGGTAGGCGTCGGTCTGGTAGAGTGCCATGGCGTGGCCGATGAAGTCCTTGGTGGTGGCCTCGAGGCCAAACTTGTCGTAGACTTCCTTCATGGTGCAAGTGCTCATGTTGAGGCCTGGAAACATCATCGTTTGTCAGCCAAAAAAACAAAAAAAGAAGCCTTGTCCATACTCGGTCCCAAGGTATAACTAACCCTTGTGTGTCGCAGAGTCCTTGGGGTCGAACTGGCCAACCCACTCAATAAAGCTCTTCATGCGGCGCTTCTCAAAGATGCCCATGAGGGGGGACTTGAGAGCCTCGCCCGCATCTGAGGGGACCTTGGCAACAGTAGTCTTGTTTCCTGCACCCTGCTGAACATAGCTGCCGGCGACCTGCTTGAACTCGAGATATCTGGTAACGTCGGTCGAGACGAGGATGTTTGTGAGCTCGCCGGAGGACATGAGGAACTTGGGAACGAGATCGATGTTCCAGTCGTTCAGGCGGCCGTACTCCTTCCAGGGCTCAGTGCCCTTGGCGTAGTTGCCATACTTCTTGTAGAGCTGTTACCGAAACACCACATTAGAAACCTTCCATCCACTCAAGATAACTTAGAGAGGGGGCTGGTAGAAAAGGGTGGCACATACCGTCTCGAGGTTGACTGAAGCTGCCTCACTGTTCAAAACCAAAAAGGGGCGTGTGTAAGTTCAACGATCTCTTGAAACACGTAAAAAGCAAAGGCAGCCAACTCACCCGCCGTAGTGGTCGTTGCGGTCAATGTGCAATACCTTCTTCCCCTTGACACTGAGCACACCAGACAGGATGCACTCGGTCAAACCGGTGCCCAGCACAATGACATCGTACTCCGGGGCGATCTCGTCAGCCATGATTTGCTCTGGAATCTAAATCGGTTTTCTGTTCGTTGGATGGACGGAGAGCGTAGCAATGGAGAATGGGCGGTTTCTAGCTTCGCTGGTGGTGTCTGGCAGGTGGAAAGCTAATGCTCGGGGGAGGTGGGTCGACTTATATTCTCTATTAAAGAAGAAGAGAGGTGACAGCGCAACGACGCAAGAGCACCAAGAAAGAAACAAAAAAGCGTCCCAAGATTGCAAATCAAGAACAGAAAACCGGCGGAGATCACGGTGGAAATTTGATGGACTGGCGGGTTTATTAGCAGCTGGCCAGAAGTTGTTTCTTGATGTTAGGCTTAATATTAGGTTGTCATTCATTAGGGGGGGAAGTTGCTGTCGCTCGCCTCTGGTGGGGAGGTGTCCGCGCTCCCGCCCCTCATCAGTGGCAGCCCCGCATTTGGAGTCTCCTTTAAGCTAATCCAAGTACCATGGCGTCCTGTGATTCGACACTGAAAGACAGGCGGTCTGGGTCCTCGTCTCGGCTCATTTATTATGCTTGACATTGCAGAGCTGGAAGCTTTGCGAAACCAGACGACGTCACATTATCATATCCGGTTCCAGCTCTTTTTTTTTTTTTTTTTTTTTTTTTTTTTTTTTTTTTTTTTTTTTGGTTTGTTTGTTCTTTGGAAAGATTCCATACACTATCTGTACAAGAAGAAAAACCCGATGATGCCGTCCTTTTTGTCTATATACATCGGTTCAAAAGGCCTTTTAAATCATAGTTGCGGTGGTGGAAATATGTCCGTCCAGTTGTTGAGACAAAGGTCCCATCACTTATAACCTTGCCGCCTCACCTTGAGCTTTTCCCTCTGATGGTATCGCCGCACCCTCACCCTCAATCGGACCCCTCACATCTACAACCTCCTTTTCTTCCTCAGCCTTGACATCCTCAACACCCTCCTCCTCCAGGTACTCCTTCGGCGTAAAAGGCCGGCCCTTCCCACTCAGGTCAATCTCTGGATCATTCTCCGCCATCTTAACCGCATCCTCCCACGCATAAAACCTCTCCGTCAGGACATGCTTGATCCCGCGCATCGTAACTCTCACCTACACACACCCCCAAAACGTTAGCATCTGTAGTTTCTTGCTCCCCTTCCCATCTCTCCCCCAGTGTACATACCTCCCGATCCCTCCCCTGAGCCTCACTCTTCCCAAACCCCATCTTTCCCCTCTCCCGCTCCCACGCCCCGGTAGCAATCCTATTCCTCTCCTTGACACAAACCCACCACAACTTGTGCAGATCCTCCCAACTCTTGCTCCTCAGCTCCTCCACCATCCACGCCCGCCCGTGCTTCATGTCATCCTCGGGCGCCGCCGCCACCGTCTCCCTGTTTGGGAAAAAGTCCCACAGCCCGTGATCAGGGTCGACCTCGACGGGGGGCAGCTCGTCTCTGCTCTTCGGCTTCGGGAGCGGCTCATCGGAGACTGACAATCTCCAACGTAAGCCGGTGCGCCGGAGTGCGGACTGCCCGCGGGATTTGGACATGTCCTTGTTGGAGCGGGCACCGGGGTAGGTGTGTCTTTTCAAGAGGGGGGCGGTCGTGGAGAGGGACGCTATTTGGGTGAGGGAGGGCCGTATTCTTCTACTAGAGGGGTTGGAGGTGAGCCTGGTGAATGCCGCGCCCATGGAGGGGCGGAAGCTGGCGGCGGAGGAGGCCATGGTGGTGGCGGTCCGGTCGGGGTTTGGAGCGACGCCTCGGGTACTGGTAGATATAGTTTCGTTCGTTCGAAGTTCGCCCCTCTGTACCAAATGAGTGAACTGTCGTAGAATTCTCCCCGGCCGTCGACGCTGGCGCTGGCTATCAAGTTGGACGGTGGTCGCAGAGGTCTACGAGCAAGCAGTTAATCGCTTGCTTGAGCTGGCTGCTAAACTGCAACTTTCAAAATTTGGGTGGCCCGAGCGTTCCCATCTGGGCGCGGCTGCTGCTCTTTGGGTGGTGGGGTGAGGAGTGTTCAAGCGGGAACTTCCGTGGGGTTTGGCTGATGGGTATCTATTGAGCTTGAGGAATTTATCCCACCAATAGGTGCATACCAAGCAACTTGGATATCTGCATATTTCCGGTCATGGTTCATTCAAGTGCGAGGCTATCACCATATTGGACAAGACGATTTGTAGCGGCGAGCATCTCTCTCTCTCTCTCTCTCTCTCTCTCTCTCTCTCTCTCTCTTGTACATATCCTCCCGCACATACGAGATCTCTTCTTCCCCAGTTCTACTCCAGTCCGGACACAGAAGATGACGCTCCTCCAGTATGTTGACGTCCCCTCTCGAATAACGTCTGAGAATGTTGACTAACATCAAAATCTTCAGAACCTATAAAGGCCTCTCCCCCAAAGCCAGACTAGGCGTCGGCTTTGGCCTCCTGGCCTGGGGCCTCGTCGGCCTCCAGCTCTCAGACAAGGCCGAAGAAAAGCTGGGTTACACCCCCACCGAGCAGGACAGGGTCGAGCTCGACAAGATGATACCCAAAATTCATTCGGTATCGAGGGAGAAGCCCTCATCATCGTTACCATCACAATAGCTTTGTTAGAAAAGGATCGCACAAATAAACAAAAACAACCACATATTATCCATGGCTTCCAGGTTGATTAAGGGCAGGTTGGTTCTTAACCATGGTTATGAGCTTCACTTGATATCACATTTCTCCCCTGCACACAAAACCTTCTAATAACAACTCAACAAACACCATTCATCTCTTTTGGCCTCTTCTAAAGTAAAAAAAACCTATGTAAATATGTTCTGACATGATATACAAGTTGTCCAGCCAGTTTTCCTTTTTGGGGTTCCACGCCCCCTCCCCCCTTTCCCTTCTTCACTTTTAACCCTCCCCACAACCATCTTGCCCCTTTTTTCGAACCGTCGCTTGCTTGTCCCTTCCTCCAACTTTTTTATTATTATGATATTTTTGTTTGCCCTCCACCCACAAACTTGCTGAACAGGTTACATCATCCATTCAACTCCCCTTTCCTTCCTCCATCATCCATCTACCCATCCCCCATCCCCTTAATGCCCCTCCACCCCCCGTCCCCCGTCTATGTTCGTTCGATCGTTCGTTGCAGGTAAATTCTGGGAAGAATAAAACTTGTCTAATGCAAAGCCACCCCCCATAACACACACTCCATAAAACAGACGAAAGGAAAAAGAAATCTAAGACTCTGATGAATCATCGCATGATAAAAAGACGCCCACACCACCAGAAACCTCCCAAACCCACCATCCACGTCTGTAAAAAAAAAAAAAAAAAAAAAAAAAAAAAAAAAGAATAAAAAAATGCAAACAGCAAACCACCGAGTTTGTGACCAATCTGATGCAAACGGACGAGGAATCGAAACTTTTGGGAATGTGTCGCCCGTGCGTGTCGGAGAGGGAGAAACACCTAGATCATCATAAACTCGGGAAAAACCACTTCAACTTGCAAAAAGCAAAGAAAAAACAAGAAACAAGCACAACAGAGACCGCAGAAAAGACCATGAATAAAAGACTAAGCGAGACCACCCCACCCTCTTTAAAAAAACAAAATGAGCATTAAAACGCCGTAGATGCAGTTTGTTGAGTGTTGCCCAGCACACTGGGTCGCTATTATGCCGTTATTCCTCTCTTTTTTTTCTCCGCTACCGAGTTGCATTTTCCGGACGACTACCTCGTCGTATAAGGGAGACGCCGGAATAGTTGAGTCATGTCCAGCGTCGTGTCCACCACCCCGTAAGCCTCATCGATATCCCCAACTGATCCCATATCCTCGCCCCGTGCAGCCCCGTCTGTCAGAACCCAGTTCTTGACCGACTTCAGCATGTGGATGACGCGCGCGAATCGTTGATCCGGATTCATGGCGAGATCAATGTGCCGTGTTGTCCTCAAAAGATGGGTCGCCAACCAATAGAAATGAATACCGTCCCTGCAAAATCCATACCGTCCCAGATACGCAGCGGCCGATGGAGGGAACTGGACCGCCATATCATGATCCCAGTTTGCCTTGAACTTGTCCAGAGCCGTGACCAACGTCTTGAAAGTCTGCGGATCGATGAGGTTTGCACCAACATCCGTGGGGATCGAACGACCGCCACCATTCGGAACAGGGCTTCCTCGCGCATCAACAAACCAAGCATTCGTCGGCAAAGGAGTACTGGATCGACTGATCGCATTCCTGCCCTCCAGTTGGACTTGCCTCATTATGTCTAGTAGGGCGTGGATAAGAATGAATTTCCCATACAGATTCGTTGACCCCGGCAAAACCCGATAACTATTGTCAAGCAGCGCCTTGAGAACCATGCGCATCTCTGGTTGTGTCGTACGTCGAGTACCGTCGGGGTTTCGTCTTTCGGCAGCTTGTGGCCCACAGAGTCCCAGAGCTTCAGCACATTCAACCGCGTTGCTCGCCTCCCACGCTGCGTCGTCCGCAGGGAGAGGGAGCCGAAGGTCGAATGGGGTGAACTCGGGACCACGGTTGAAATAGAGCCCCAAAGCTGCGTCGTAGATGAAAATAAGATACATGGTTCTAACACGAGCCTCCTGGTCCACCCAACGTTGCCAATCGAACTGCGAAACTGGAAAATTCTGCAGAACAAATTTCGGTTGGTGAAGCGGACTGAAAGACGACTCTCCTTGTGAGAGACATAGCAAGCCCGCTTTGCGAGCCAGATTGGCAACCAAAGGCCAAATTCGCTGAGCTTTCTGGCGTTGGGCTGCAGTGCCATGCCATGTGAACAATACTTGAACATGTGCAATCGCCTGGAACTCTTCCAGGGCTGACTTGGACGTCCAGTCATATGTTTGGGAAAATCCTTCGTCCTGGGACAGTGAAGCCCTGAACAGGAAGGAGGAGCTCTCAAACGATGTCTTTAGCACTTCCATTATCTCCCGAATGTTGTCGGCGGGAATCCGGTCCGAGTAGCACGCCCCTACGATGCACATGGCAGCCAGAAGGCCGACATAGGCGTCCAGAGCGCGAAACGTTGGGACATGAACCGTGGCAAAGTGCACGTGATAATTGGTATACTGTTCCAAAAAATGTCGAATGTTGTCGGGCTGAAAATAGTGATTGATGAGTTGGGCGGTGGGATTAGTGGCATTGGAGATGGGGCACAAAAAGTCGATGATTCTACGGGATAGGTGGTAATACGCGTCAGGATACGAGGGCGGAATTCCCCAAGAGGGGAATGTAGACGAGTCGGTGGCTGTGTCGCCCGGAATGATGCCAACCGCTCGCGCAGGGCCGGAGTTAGGCTCGGGTTTGGCTGCGGTCGGCTTCAGCTGTTCACAAGTTAGGTCTTTCCACACATTAATGAAGAGATATGAAATGGGGTGTGGGGGTGATTCGCACCTGCCTGGAACATCTGCGACCAGTCTTGGTTCTGGTTGGAGAAGATGGGCATGCCGCTTGTGTTCTGGGGCATGCTGTAGTTGGCCAGTTGGGGGTTGATGTTGGCCGTCATGTTGTTCGAAACGTCGCCGCCGGTATAAGTCTGGTCGAAACTGCCAGGACGCGTCGACGCGCCCAGGACAGAGCCAGTCATGCTTCTCCTATCGCGATTGGCGTCTTCGATTCGGTTAATGCTGCTCGATCTCGACAATTGATTCTGATCGTTGGCCATGTTGTTCATGGCCTCGGGGGCAGGAATCAGGCCAAATGGATGCTGGACCATTCCGTCACCCGGAATGTTGGGCATGCCATTCATGTGGTTTACCTCACCTTCAATGGCCTTTTGCTGAGCAGCAGCATTCTTCTTGACGTGCGCCTGCGGGTGAGACAAATGGCTCGCTCCCGTAGGGTTGCCACGTCTGACGGAGCACTTGATAAAGTGACGCTTGAGGATGTCACTGCGCGAGAAGGTGTCGCGGCACAAGACGCACATGTAGGGGCGATCGCCAGTGTCTACAAGGGAAATGTTAGGTTACATAAACACCACAAAGGTTCAATTGAGTATCAAACTTACGTCTAAGCAGATGACGCTTCAGGTGCTTGGCATGAAGATAGGTCTTCGTGCAGTGAGGGCAGGGGAACTTCCCATCAGCATCCTTCTGAGGAATCTGGTTCTTGGCCCCGGTGCTGCCAGGAGCAGGAGCTGCGGGCCTGCCGGGAGCGCTGGGGAGAATGCCTCTGCGACCCTGGGAGCCAACGACATGTGTGGGCTGGTCGCTACCCTCGGGCAGCATCCCGTTCTGGCCCATCATGGGGCTCTGGACATAAGGAGAGCTGATGCCAGCCTGCGGCATGCCACTAGCCGGCATCGGGCGGAGAACGGGTGGAGCCCGGGCGCCGGCCGGAGATGGGGCCGGAGCAATTGGCTGAGGATGCGAGGCAGCGGCCGTGGTCTGGGACATCATAGTGGAGGTGCTGGCGGGATAGCCCTGGGTAGGGTAGGGATTGTTATTCATGATGGGATAATTTCCAGCGCCGCGTCCAGCACTTTGTTGTTGGGGCGGAGGCGGGTAGCTGGTCATGTTGTTGGTAACAGGAGTATTAGGAGCGGAAGGCGTCCGAGAACTGTGGGGATAGTTCCCGTAAGGAGGTTGCTGCATAACCGGATGGCTAGGTTGAAGCGGCGGCAGGGTCTGCGGAGGGAGCCCCGTAGAGTGATGCTGCTGCGAGAGCTGCTGTTGGTGCTGCTGTTGGTGCTGGATGGGATGCTGTGGCACGGCTGGCTGAGAGGGATACGAAGCCGTCGACGTGTTTATGACATTCGCCGAGCCGTTTGGCAGACCTTCCATAATCCGTCACACAAATACCTTAGAGTGGCGAGCACAGAAAAACCATCCGAGGCCGAGGGCGTCGAAGGGCTCTTTTGCGCGCGTTGGGTAGTCGGTGCTACTCGCGAGGGAGGGCGATGCAACAACGCGTCGTGTGCACCGGCAGATGATATGCCTCAGGAGAGGGTGTCAAAAGACGTGTCGCGCGTGAGAGGCAGCGGCTGTTTGTCCTTTCTCTGTCGGTTGTCGCAGGACTCGGAACCGGGACGGCAGAGTCTGATGGAGCGTCCAGATGCAGTGCGATGCAATGCGCCGGCGAGTGATTTGCCTGTGCAACGTTTATCGCGATGCGTCGTCGTCGAAGGTTGGCGCGTGTCGGTGGTGGTGCTCGTGGGTGGAGAATACCCTAAGCGGAAAGTTGAGGCTCAAAGGAAAAAGATGTGGTGAGTGGAGAGAAATGGAGAGGTTTGAGTGGAAAGTCGGGTGGAGACCGCCTCTTTTTGTGCTGCTGGTTTTGGGTTTTTGGGGGGGGGGGAGGGCGAGCTGTCAGGTACTTGCTGATGGCGGCCGGCGGGCAGTGGGTGGGTTATACAGTTCCTGGCGCTGGCAGCCGTTGGGTACCTCCTGGGAGCAGGCTGGTGGAGACCGAGCTGGGATTGCAAGGTGGAGGGTCCTCAAAATTTCCCAGGTGGAATGGAGAATCGTCCGGAAATCAAGCCTTTTGCGCGGTGGGGAGCGAGTTTAATGATGTCCTTTCGCAAAGCCCGGTTGCCAATTGTCTTGCTGCTTCATGCAATGGTCGAGTCGATTAGGTATTCTTTGCTGTGAGGGAAAGAATGCTTTGGGCAGTCGCGCAGAGGACGAGGGGAAGAAAAAAAGGAAAGTGGATAAAAACAAGGGAAGGGGAAGGGACCGGCACTCAGGTAAAAAGAAAGACTGGACTGGCGGTATCTTTTGGCAGGTGGCAGGCAGGTAGGGTGCCCAGGCAAATTGCAAAAACAGGAATAGCTGGAGCAAGAAAGGAAGTGAAAATTATTACAAGAGGCAAGTCACAGCGTTCGTCCTTCTCTGTTTTGGTGGCATGTAAGACCGGAAGCGTGTTTCTGCTTCCACATGGCTGCTCCTCGTACCCGGACTTGAGTAAAGCCCACTATTTCATCTCGAAAATTAGAGTTTGGATGCTCCGAGACTTTGTTGAAGCCCTATACTGCTGGTCTGATCAAAATGTTTTCTACTGAATGCCCGGTCACACACGTTTACTTTGAGTGAAAAATGTACTTGTGACAGAATCTCCCGGTACCGCATCCGAAATGTCTGAATTTTTGCATCAAGCAACTCGAATGGACGAGGGCTGGGCGGTGACCTCATCGACACAGTGTGGAGGGCACGGCCTACTTGGGCGGCAAGCGGTAGCGACTGGCGACAGGCAGCTCTGATGGTCAAAGGGACGTGCTTGGCAAGTGGCCTGAGGTGGGATAGAAAAGGCAGGGACTGGGCTGGTAGGAACCGTGCTCCGAGCAAGGAGACTGGCTGTTCCAATGTCCAGTAGGGTAGTTGCCGATACATGTGATGCTTCAAAACGGCGACCAGCGACGCCCAAAGGACCGCCATGGACAGGCAAATGTTGATACGAAATGCCATGAAGCTCTAGGCCTCAGACGTGGCGTTGAAGGTCCAGACGCCCTCTGCAGTGGTGCAGCCCTAGATATGATCAGACTTCTAGGACCTTGGCCGTTTCCCATCAACAAGATTTGGCCATGGTGTTGCGTGGTTTTCGAGCATCACCCACCGCGCTTCCAATCTGCCCAGTACCATGTCCAACTTGCCATGCCATCCATGCTCCAAACGGGAATCGACGGGAGTGGAGGGGCTTCCAGTCTCATGGAAACACTAGCCCAGACAGGTATTGTACTGGATGCGCTATGCCAGAAGCATTGCCGTCCGTGACGTTTTCGATTCGATTGCATAGGCCACCCGGTACTTCGTACTGTGTGCTTTTAGGACGAAAACGACGCCGCCACCAATCCCGAAATTACCGCCCACAAAGGTAATCTGTCAGTCTTGATGTATCGTAAATACCAGCTTGGTAATCCACGTACTTTTTATCCAAAAGGGGCGGTCCACTAGCAATACTCACAGACATTATTACAGAGTTCTGGTTGCATTTTCTGGTAGTTTTCCTATCTCGATATGTTGGTGATCTGATATCGATGACACTTCAAACATAACATCAACATCAAACATACTTTTCTTCTCGCCTCATCTGTCTTTGTTGGCCGTCGATCAGATCAGCAATAAAAGCGGTCACGGGGGGTTTTCTCGCGATTTTCTGTTACGCGGGCTCTCGGGATGACTACCATCGCCTCACCCAAAAGGGCATCTCCGTGTTGTTAATAATCGGCCCCCAGGGGCAAAAATTCTCGATGGTGTTTTTGTCTATCGATTTCTCAAGGGCCGAGCTTACTGGAAGCAAAGTCTGAGCACTTCTTGGAACTAGACGCAGACAACAACAACAACAGCCAACATCATCAGACGCACCACCTGGCGCCGGTGACGAGGAAGAAGCACTTGATCTTTGCTGTTGTGGTCGTCTGAGAGCCATCAGAACCTGACCCCAGCCCGTCGATGGCGTGGATGGCGTGGACAGCGGAACGACCGAATCGTCGCAGAACTTGCGGTGAGGAATTGTGCCGCATTGGTTCCGTCGGGTAGTTCGGTTATCTAAGCGGCTGTCGGATGCTGTGCCTGTTCTTCCTTGGAATTCTGCTTCATAACTCGATCACTTCATAGCCAACAACGCTCTCCAAATACAACGAGAGATCTCTCTGCTGGTGGGAGTTGGTTACAGTCCACGTAATATTACTACACCGCATCGTACAACCACCCCAACGCCCATTTACGGCAGCAGGTGGTCAGCTCATGGCACTTGCATATATTATGCAATCGGTTACGTGCCATTCACCAACAACGAACGGCCACGGATGGTATGTATTCTCTCGTTTTTGTCCTGGATATAATTCTGTATGAATTGGCAGAATGAGTCCCTTGATGTCCCCTGTGGCCCGGGCGTCCACCGGAAAACGGCGACAGGATTGGTGAACCGGCCACATCCCTCAGCGGGTGTGGCTCTGACCGAATGGGTGTGATGATGTGCAGCATCCACGAGTCAAGGTGGTGAGCGAAACCCGCACTGCGAAACCGCCCCAGACATGCATCCCTGCCCTGCCACTCCCACTTCTGCCTCGGTTTGTCTTGAACGGTGCAGGGGCCAGCAGAAGAACTGATGCCGAGAAAGAGGGGGGGCTATCGCTTGGCAGGTATCCCAAACGGCGCACTGTGTCCGGAAATCTTCACCTTTGCGAATGCCCATCAACTCGGTGATCCTTTCTGATCATCTCACTTTCTCGCTGAAACACCGCATAGCTCCAGGTTTTGGAATGTAAATTCATCAGCAGCTGTTTCCCACCACCCAGCCCAACGAATTCATTGGTTCTCAGGGTCTTTGGACATAGCGGGGCTCCAGAAAATAGCGCGGCAGACGGCAAAGAGGGGCCCCTCTTTGTTTGGTGGGTGATGATTTATCCCCTAGCCCACGATGCCTTATTACAACCTCCCTACTGCACACCTTGCTTGAGGTATCGATCAATAAAAACAGTCTGGACAGATCTGGACATTGTCATATTTACCTAGCGTGCGCGACAGCCGCCAGCGCGCCCTTTTTCGTTGCAACTTCACCTCTTCCAAACCCAAGAGCCCAAAGACAGGAGGTTGGAGACGCGTCCTGGCATGGCGTCGGGTGAAAGTGGCCCCTCCAGGGGGATCGATCAACTAACGACGAGTGGAGAGCTCTTTGGGCGATCCGAGGGGAGTAGACGGTGGGCGAGGTGGGACGGTCTGCGTGAGGCTCTGGGAGGGTCTTGATCGTGAACCCACACCTGCGGGTTCTGTGCAACATGAAAATGGGAAAATTGGAGATGGATGAGGGGCGTTTTCTAGAAGCGCGGGAGCTCCACCAAGATCTCTTCAGCACATATCAAAAGCAATATCATATCGCATCATGGCACAACCTCAACCTTAAATTTGCACCTGGGATTCTTACCCGGCTCGGGACGCTCACGGCCTCATGGCCTCACCCGTCCACAGTCACAACACGTTCCCCGGCCTCCCTCGCCGCCCTCAGAACGTCACAACGCCCGCGTACCTAGCCAGACGCCAAGACCTGCACTGGGTGTTGTCGCCCTTCATATCGGTGTCGGGGGAAAAGCCGACAGCGACAAAAACATGCCACGTCGCTCGCGGCGAGTCAGGCCCGGATGCGTTCCCCTCACGAGGAAGCAACGGAAACGGCAACGACAACACCTGCCAGATCCAACCTCGAGTGCCGCCGGCGCTATCCATCGGCTACTGGCAGTCTGCTAGGCAGACAGGCATAGAGCTAGACCGCTAGCCGTCTGTCACCGTGAGCCCAAGGTGGACGGACGGGCAACGTGACGGCTGAGTTGGGCCGAATTGGCTTTTTATGTCTGCATTGTTTTGATGCCATGTTGTCCCGTCTCGCCCACCTCGTCTCCAGCTCGATGGCGGGGTGAAGCTCCCAAGCTCCCGTCTGGCTGCTGCTGCTGCCCATAAAAAAAAAGTCATAAAAATAAAAGGGCCCCTCATCTGGTCTCGCTCCCCCAACTTTTGGCTGAATCCAGCGAACGATTGGCACGCGAGTATCCATTCCCGGCGTTAAAACCGACCCAGCACGTCGCGTCCGTCGTCGAACCCTGGTCGATGTGGCGTTCATGATGCGCGAACACTGGTGGGACCGGACACGCCAGAGCAAAACCTAAAAACGAGTTCACTTCATCCGGCATCACCAATCGTCAAAATCACCACCTCTACCAGATATTCGTCGGTAGGACTCTTGCCTGGGCTGCTGTCGTGTAATCAAACAGCCAGCGGTCCTATGTCGGCCAGAATTCTTGGAGGCTGGTACCAAGCGAGAAATTTCTTCCAGATCACCAGTGCAGTAACAATTTGCTCACCCACTGATCCTCTCTGTACATGGCAATTGGCGGCATGGTTGCATCATCATCCCCCGCTCTCAAAGTAGGCAAGATACCGCAGCCATCCCACCCTCGGCCGCCTGTGCTCATCTCCGGAACAGCGGACCACGCTCCAACGCCAGGCACTGGGCAAGCGAGATCTTCTTTTCTTGTATCAGCATTCCATCTTATCTGGAAACGCCATGCCCGTCGCTCGCTCGAGTTCCAATCAAGATTCACAGCAGCCATCACATACATGGCACATCCCCTAATACGTTAACACCTTTCGGCAACACCTCACGGCAATTGAGGACCGAGATCCGGCGAATAGAGCACATTCAGATATCGCTCGTAGTGTTGTCCCCCCACGAAATTCAGATACAATTTTGCCCCTACCCTGGGACGGTTTCATTCCAATGTCACGTCAACTACCTAATCATAGGCCAGTCGTGGAACAAAATGAAGGCCTTCTCTAACCATTATGCGCCAACACCTTGATTTAATGTTCACTGGAACATTCCCGCGCCTCTTGACAGCAAACGATGCGATGTCGGCGGCACTGCCCAGAACGGTAAGCCGCATCCCAAAAGCCACGCCATCCGTCGATCGCCACGGGGATCTTTCACCGCACACCACGCCAACCTCGGTCTGAAGGAAGCATGTTCCGTATGTAATTCCAAGCCAAATACACACACGCGCGGTACGCGCCACTAATAAGGCTATTTTCTGGCTATAATCAGATAACTGGGTTGTATACTGTGCGCATTTTCTCCACATTCCGCAGTGAAGACTGGCTGCTACCGCTCCCGGTTCCTCACCTGCTGCTTTGACACCCTCTCCGAAGAGAAAGCGGCCAGTGTGCGGACGCACAACAGGAAAATAAGTTGGTCAGAAGCATGTCCTGGTGATAGCTCACATGGCATTCAATGGTTCTGGCGTCCAATGGTGAGAATGAGCCTGGCTCAACAGAGCGCCATTGGTCGGCAGGGCAGACCGACAGTGCCGATTCTGGCACATATCTGCTCATGCTTGAGAGATGTGACTGGGCAATGAACGGCACGTATTACGACACACGGTCTGTATTCGTATGCATTACCACGGTACTCCCTTCTCGAAACATCACCACCACAGCTTCCGCTTGAAATGCACAACTTGGTCGTTGTCACGATGACATGACAGCGACAAGTAGTAAGCATTTCCCTGCTCTAATACGATTTCGTCTTCGATGTCCAAGATGACTGGGTCTCGCCTCATTACCGGGCCAATGCCAGCCTCTCGAGTCATGGCGCCCGCCCACCTACGCCCAGTCGTCCACACCCTGGCATCAGAGTTCCCTCCGGGCTGTACCCTGTTTGTCACGTCGCCGCTGTCCATTCTTTTTTCTCTCGCGCGTTCGTTTGTTGAGAGCGAGTGGCTGGCAACTGGCAAAAAAAAAAAAAAAAAAAAAAAGACGACAAGCCGCTTCTGATGCCGAAAAGTGTTTCAAGTAATCGCGTGGCCTGATACTGTCACCTTGGATGTTTCTCTCTCCCACGCTCTATCCTTCGACCGCCACATGAGAAAAGGGGTGGTGTTGTGTTGTCAAAAGGGGAGGCGGTCTGTCTGGTGGTGAATTTTGTTATTTTCTTTTCAATGCAACTTGCCCGCCCCCGCCCCTTCCCCTTCTGACCGTCCCATTTTTTTACAACCGCCAACTTCCAACCCCCACGGTCCAATGACATGTTTCTAGCATCGGACATTTGTACAAATTTTGTGTAACGCGAGATCTCAACCAGGATTTTGCTGTTGCGGCGTGGTGGTGGGCTGGTTTTTATCCACACCTTACTGCATTCTTTGAAGAGATTCACCGATTCATCGACATAACAAGACACGACCTTTTTTTTTTTTAAACGCACAGAGTACGAAATACAAT
Source organism: Triangularia setosa (assembly GCA_033296915.1). Classification (NCBI taxonomy): domain Eukaryota; kingdom Fungi; phylum Ascomycota; class Sordariomycetes; order Sordariales; family Podosporaceae; genus Triangularia; species Triangularia setosa. The sequence continues at coordinate 311,146 of MU866083.1, read as the reverse complement.
ATCTGGTAATTCAGCGCTATCTTCTCAACCTCTAGACTTATTTTCAATCTTTTGATAGCGGACAGAATTCCGCACTGTACTATCTACACGTAGGAAGTGACAAGCGGCCGAATATTGACCGACCACGGTCTATAGAAATAAAACGTCATCGTGCCGAACCCTTTTTTTTTTCGCGCTCTCTCGGCAGTTCATTGTGGGAACTCTCTCTCTCGATCTCAGTGATTGAGTTCTCTCTCACCGCAAACACCGTGTGTCCCGGGCCTTACCGGTCCGTACCTAGTTTGTGCTTTGTACACAGTGTTGGCATTAAACGCTGAATACTTACCTAAGAGCACCATCCTCGGGTAAGAAAAGGCAGACGGACGGACGGATGTGGGAGGCCCGTGGCGGCGGCGGTGGTGGTGGACGGAGGTTCCCGCGTTTTTTTCTCTACGTTGAGGATCGAGAACTTGATCTGATCATGATGGCACTGGTGAAAAGAAGCATGATTTTCCGGTAGGTGGTGATGGTTTCACTGCATTGTGGGGTGGCGTGGCATAGAGCATGGCAGGATATTTCGAGGTCATGAAAGCTGTTTCGGGAGTTGTGGTGAGAGAAGGGTAGTGTAGGTAACGCCGAAAGCCGAGTATGTACGTAAAAGGTACGAACAGAATTAACGATCCCCCCCCCTCTTTTTTAATATGCACTCGGTGCCCTGTGTGATCCCGTGGTCCCGTAACCCGCGTTCCGGCGACAACGACGGCGGTATCTCGGGCGAGGCAGATCAGTCTTTTGGTAGTTTTTGTTTCCCTTCTTCCTTGCAGACTATGAACTATTCGTAATGGACCAAACAATCACTCATACCAGTGGCGGTGGTGGTGGTTGCATACACACTGGTGAATACGAACACGCTTTCGCTTGAATACGGACCGCCGCCGCTGAGTAATCTTCGGGTATACACCATATTTGCTTTGTGGACTCTGCGGTCTTGTGGTGTTGCCTGTCGCTCGGTTCCATAAATCTCGACTAAGACTGAGACTGAGACGGACGGTGAGCCTGTCAACCTCCTGGCACTCCTGGCAACGCAACCGCTTGGGTTTGAGGGTGCTGAGGAACGGAATTCCGGTCCTCTTTCATGGTGTCAAAAGGAGTCGAAAAGGGAAAAAAGCAAGCAGGCAGACAAATTTTGGAGGAGGACTTCATTTCCATTTTCAGGGGTTAGAAAGAGCTTCGAGAAGCTTTTCATCGTAAAACCAACCGTCGGATCGTACATATTTTTTTGAACACACGACCGCCAGGGATTCTTCCCCGTAGAAAGCGCGATCGAGTGAACGGCAAGCCTTCCGGTTTGTGCGACAAGGGAGAGAGAGGAAATGAAATAAGATGAGATGGTTTCTTTTTTTTTTTTTTTTTTTTTGCTTTTTTTGAGGAGCAAAACGTGGCAAGCATGGCAAGACAGGGTGCCTGGCTTAACGGTCGCTTAAAAGAGAGATTGGGAGATTTGTGAGCTTTGGGGAAATTGTTTGAACCGGCAGTTCGTTTGGTGACCATGATGACCGTGACGGGAACGATGCTGAGAGAAGGAAAAAGAACAGCAATAAAATTGGAACTTGGTGATAAAAAATCTTTGGAGTTGCTGGAGAGGATCGGCCTCACCTTGTTTGACGAGGGACAAGAATAGCAACGCCACATTGCAGACATCATGATCAAGCTGGGCTTCATCACAGGGCTCCCGGGTCCCCTTTGGCACCGGTGTGCCGGCCAAGCACCGAACTACAAAGCCCGGTAATGAACCCACAAAGCCCGGTAATGAACCCACAAATCCCGGTCCCATACCCGTGTCACTGGATTTGTTGCGCGGGTGGGCGCTCACACTACCTATCTTACCTAGTGCAGCTGAGTATAGCGCCAAGACCTTGATCATTGATGGCTGAGCATGGCACGGCGGCACTACGGTCAACTCACTATAAATGTTTAATCTATCTAGGACAGCTAGGACTTCAAAATATTTGCTCGCAACCGCCAGGGTTTCTCAGCGGGCTTGGTACATTCGCCACCACCTTGACTAATATGGCTCAAATAGGACTAGACCATAACTTGTGAGCTGAGGGAGTAGGTATAACGATGAGCTGATGCAAGCTGAGGAGAAGGCGGAAGGGGAATCTTTGCCTGCTGGGTAGGTATCGGATGGGGGGGTGGGTGTGCCGGATGCACGATGATGGTGATATGAGCTGAGAGAATGCCGCGGGCGAAGGACAGGTCAGGGCTGGCGAGGACTTCCTTTTGGCCGGCTTGCCTTGGGCCTGCCGGAGATGTTCTCGTCAGGCAGGCTTCAGGGTCGGATACCTAGTACAGTAGCTCAGAGTCCTGACGAGTACAACTGTGCAAGAGGTGTTGTATGAAGATGTCACTTTCCTCGTTGGGCACTTTAACAAGGACCTTCTGGTCGACGTAAAGGCCTGACGAGCACAATATTGGATCGGGGAGGGGATGGAGTTGGGCAGGTAGTGACGGTGAGGCTATCGGTAGCGGGGGAGGTCTCAAAGTTGGGTCTTGATGCGGCGGTGAGGGTTGGATGGGTTGTTTCAGGTGTGTTGACTACGTAAAAAGAAAAGGTCCCTGAAACAATATATTCAAGACGGGTAAAGCCAAGCAAGTAGAAAGCGAGAGATGAAAGGCTCGAGGTTGCCGCCGACACGGGTCGGATGGTGGGTGGGAGAAGCTGAGCCCGCGAAGTATCATGTCCGCTTGGGCAGATGGGCACATCTCTCGAGGTGGTAGGTTGGGCAGAGAGTACCATATCGAGGCCTGGTTTGGTGTAAACATGTAGGGAGGTGGCAGCATGGCTGCTAGGCAGAGAGACTGGTGGCAGATTCTTGTCACTGCTTGAGATTTGTTACTTGGGGCGGTCTGGCTGCGGACGGGACCATCGAATATGGAGCAGTTGAGAAAGACGCTGTCAAATGTATGACACACGCCTTGGGCAAATCGTTATACATGAGATTTCCACATATCTTAGGGTAACCTGATCAACCGGGAGACTCGGTTGTTTGGCACTTTATTGTTGGCCCTAGAGCTAAGCTCGTCCTCGGCTTGAAGCGCTGGGTTTGGACTAAGAACATTACCACAGTAGTACTTTACACAAAGGTGAATACTCAGGAACCTCTGGACTCTGTGGTAGCCTGAGGGATAAAAGACAAATCGTCCTCTTTGAATCTCTCTCTCTCTCACTCACACACACACACACACTCTCTCTCTCTCTCTCTCTCTCTCTCTCTCTCTCTCTCACACACACACTCACTCACTCACTCACCACACAAAGGTATCTTTTCAAGCTCGTTTATTTTTCCGGAACATAAACAAGACAACTACCGCCCAAAACTACCCTACTTTATAATACCCCATCTTCACGCGGCCCCCCCCCTGCTCCCCACCTTTCTCTTGACAATTTCCCACCATCCATCTCCCCAAGTCACAAGGTATATAAAATAAAATAAAAGAAGAAAAAGACCTCCATGGATAACAGCCAACATCAGCAGCATGTAATCCCATCTACCTGAAAACATGATCTATCGGCCCCCCCTTTTAAAAGGCCGGTCCTCAGAAGAAGAGCCACCGGAAAAGTTGGCGGGGATTACACACTTATGACACAATATGATTAACATCCACAATCAGCCCCCTTAAAGAAAGAAGGAGGTTATTATATCGAACACTCTCTTACTTAGAGTAGTAATCCTTGTTGCAGCAAAGGTTCCCACGAGGTCTTCCAACGTGTCTGCCCGAGGTGCCTGAAGTTTTCTAAACTAAAAAGCAAATCGAAGCACTTCACCATGGTTGTTAAAGGTTGTGTATTAGCCATCATGAGGTTTCGCGCTCAACCGATCAGGGACCAAAGGCCTGGATTAAAACCACCAAATTTGATTTTTCATCTAGTGTTTTCTTCAAAAACGCTGGTAGCTTTAAGGAAGGTAGCCGCCCAGCGCCAGCTAGATCTCATCTCGTACTGCTTTGTTACTTGCTTATCATCCACCGATGAGTAAGGTAGATGAGACAACAAGCAAAAGTAAAGTACTCGATAGCAAGTAATTGAGTGTGAGCCACGGTAAAGAAGAGAGTCGAACTGCACACCCAGTTGGCCCGGTCGGTCCAAAGATAAGCAAGACAGCCAGCGAGCTCGCAAAGTCAGCCATCATTTGCCTTTCTCATCTAGCAAGCCACAGCCACCCTCTTCTTGCTCCAGCCAAGCTCGAACTTGGGCACACCAAAAACACCGCTGGTCCGACACCAGGACCACCACGTCCACTCCCTCCCCGAAGTCTCTTCCCGGCTAAAACACTACCACCCACCCCATTCTGTCCCAATCCACCACCAACCTGTGTCTGTCTCTTGTTTTCTTGTGTGCTTTGCTGCCAGTTGCACACTACTTTCTGCGACGACTTGATATCCCATCTCTGTCTCTGGTATGTAGCAGAACTGGTGATGTGAATTGTGCTGGCATCGGCCACAACCTTTGTTGACGGCTTCCGAAATCATCTGTCAGTTCTCAGCCATACCTACCTGCATGTCGGCAGACCCATCCAGCAAAAGATGCCGGGCTGGTAGTGGTGAAAGAGCTCGTCAGGGTGCTCTGAAGTATGAAGAATATCTGAATGAGCATTACACGCCCAGATTAGTGCCGCAGAATCAAGTCCTGTTAAGTTATGCCCGCCCAACGCGGTACTTGTCAGCAACTGGTTCTCTTTCATAATCCATCCGCCTAGCTCAGGGCCCCTTGCGGAAACGACGTCCTTGCTGTCCGCCTGGAGTAGAGCGCACACGGCGGGCGCCGTACGTGCGTTTTGATCCAGGTTGTCCAGTGAATCGGTCATCCGTAGCAGCAGGGTCACCCTCCGAAGAGCATGCAGCCTCAATGATACTCGTGGGGTTTCGAGCAGACTTGAAACAGGGGTTTCTTCCAGGGCAATCATACCAGTCAACGTCGCTGAGTTGGAGCTTGCGGACGCGCTGTCCACCGCGTTCCTTGGCGGCTCTATTGTCGATGCGGTTGTGGTGGTGATGCGAATTGGCTTTCTCATGTCCTGCTTTGTTGTGAATATTGGTGTTTGGGTGAAGGGGGTCCCAGTGGGTAGTACCGTCGTTATCCTCGTTCTCGCGGAGATCGTAATTGAGAACAAGGTTCTTGATGCGCTGCTGTTCCTCCTTGGCTGCCTGGCGTTGGTTGATCAGAGCCACCGCGAAGTTGGAATCAGAAGGCAGTTCAACAGTCCGTGTCTTTCGGGACCAAGTTAGTGACTTGCTGGTTATTGGGAGATACGGGGAGAACTTGCCTGTTGGCGATTTCCTTTCTTCGTAAGCAAAGAAAAGGCCATAGTATTGCCCGGGTTGGTCGTGACAGCCTCGGCAGCTTCCCCCCCTGTAGCCTCACGGGCTTTCGGACGGACGGGGAGGGGAATATCGAATTGGGGCTTGCGCTCGAATTTGCGCGTATCTCCAAAGCTCTCAGCCATCATCTTGGCATACTCACGTTCAAATTCCTCCTCGTATTCAGGATTGACTTCCTCCTCTTCTCTGGTAACCACGATCTCCTCCTCCTCCTCATACTCGCTGTTGGCATAGGACCCATGGTGCTCAGATTCCTCTGCTTCGCCGTCATCCGATACCGCGTCTTCATCGTCATCATCATCCTGCTCCCCAGCCTGCAGATCATTACCATCCTCATCGTCGCTCGACATAGCACTAGTTCTGTCGTCCTGCTCTGCAATCTTATCCATGCCCGAGGTTTTATGATCTTGAATGACAGCCAACCGGAAGACTTCGGAGGCTTCCTCGAAATTGGAAGCGAGCTTCCACTGAGGACGAGTGAGGGAGAAGATGTCGTGCACTAAAAACTCGATATCCATCGGCAGGGGATCCTTCGTGTAGATGTAGTATTGGAAGAAGGAGAGGAAATAATCCAACTTCTTGCCGGCAGCACCCTTGTTAAAGAAAACACCGCAGGTCTCCAAGATGGTAGCAATCAAGCGAATCCGGAAGAAGTCATCTGGCATGTCAAAGGACACGAGACGACCGGGAATGGGCGGTCCACCGTGTCCAAAAGTCATGATCTTGTACATGACGTCGAAGATGACAGGATGATCGAGCATTCTGTAGTTGTACATTTCTGCGAGGTACTTAACTTCGGCAATTCTGCGCTGGTTGAACTCGAAGTTGTTCTGCTCGAGACCAAAGACAACAGACTCGATCACGGTGTCGATGACGCTAATCACAAACTCGTTATGGTAGCGGTGAATGGCGCTCAGAATGACGACAAGAAGATGAATGTTGCTGTACTTGACCTTTCCGGGCTTGGAGAGGACTTTGTGGAGAATTGTTACAACCTCCTTCTCTTCCCAATGAAGTCTGCGGATTTGCCGGACAATCTTGCTGTAGTTGCGTTTGGTCAGATCCGTGTAGACCAGCTTGCGAACGAACAGCTCAATGGGAGTCCTCTCCTTTTGCTGAATAGCGGGCCGCTGAGGGGGGTCGACATAATACACAGCGTTCTCAATAAGCATGCGCTCGGCTTGTCCAATGTGCTGCACAGACTTCTTGCGTTGAAGAGTCTCAAGGAAGGAGGCCATACGAGGTGATGTCTCCGGATTCCGAAGCAGGTATCGACCGCAGTTTTCCAAGAGATTACAGATGATCTCAATATTCATCCGAGAGAAATCGTCCAGACTGACCTTGAGGCAGTGAAAAACGACATGTTCCGGGACAATCCCAAACTTGGTCAGCTCAGCAAGATAGCGAATATTGCCAAGTCTGACCTGACCCAGAAACTCTTTCTCCTTGCGGCGCTGAAGACTGCGAAATTCGGCATCGAGATAGTCGACAAGACCCTTTGGAATGTCAGGCATGTACTGACCAAGGGTTGCAACAAGTCTAGACCAGCTGGGAAGGAGGTCGCCACGTCCTTTGGGCACATCCGTGAGGGCTTTGATAAGGCGGTTCCGAGAAGCCTTGGAATTGAGAAAGCAAAAGTCGATGGCAGTCTGGTCAATGGCGTCCTTGCTAGTGAGATCCGGGAGCCGAGCGAGGAGAGCATCGACCTGTGCACCGATAGTCTTGTTCGCAATAGCCATGGACTGCTCATCAACTGCGGCCTCTGCTTGTTTCGCCCCGACCTCGGCGGGATCAATCTTCTTACCGACTTGCTCGTCGTCGGCCTTCTTTTTCTTCACCTCCTCAAGAAGCATACCAGGAACCTTGCCCTTGAGATCCACCAGGTTTTCGTAAAAGCGACGCTCCTCCTCGTCCTCCCAGATGCCGGAACCATCGCCCTGTCCACGAAGGTACTCTCCTGCCTTGACTATGCCGATGGAGCCGTTCGCGTTGGCAGATGCATCATCGCTATCCTTCAAGTCGGGCATCTCGGCCCCAATGACTTCGGCAATTACATGGGCATTGGCGACAAGGCGCTCCTGGGCCTTAACCTGCTTCTCAAAGTTGGCCTGACGGTCCTCAAAGACTTCACCTGACTTTACGTAGGCCTCGGCATTCTTGCGAGACTGGCTGAAAATGGCCTTTTGATCCCGAACAAGATGACCCTTGACATCCTCAAAGTATCTCTTGAGCACATTTCTAAAGCGCTCTTGGAGCTCGGGAGAAATGAAAGGAACATCTTCTTCTGTTGTGCCGTCCTGCTCGTCGCTTGTGTCATTTTCTTTGGTTGTTGTGCCGTCCTCCCCAACAGTCTTCCGGCCATCAGACCCAGCAGCCTTGACTCCCAAAACGTCCCAGCTAAAGGCCTTGACGAATATCACCAGCAGAGGCAAGTTTGCGTGCTCACGGTCGTGGCCCAGAAGATCCTTGAGAACTTCCAAAGGGAAAGGTTCGGCAGCACCCCCCTTGGCAGCTGCCCGTGACTTGACCTCGGTGGTCTTGCCCGTGGTTCCATTTGTAGCATCGTCGGGTCGCTTGATGTCGTCGAGAGTCTTGAGAATGCCAACAAGCCATAGCTCGGTCATGACCCGCAGGAGAACCCGCTGGCGGGTCAGCCGGTCACGTTCCTCCTTCTCTTTTGTTTCGGCCGAGAGAGTCTTGAGAAAGCTCTTGTCGGGTGTAGCCATAGCCTTGCCGAGATACCAGCCTAGATACATGGTGAACTCCTCCGGGCCGAAGCGCTGATGGAGGGCGCTGACGATTTCGACACCAGCTTCGATCTCGCCGGGGGATTTCAATTTGCAAAGGCCTTCATGGCAGGCGGAAACGATTTCGGAGAGATACTTGGAAAGGCTGACAGTCTTGATCTCCTGAAGAAAGGTATTCATGGTCGCGGGGCTGATTGCGGTACGGAGACGTTTGATGAAGGCGGTATTCTTCTTCATGGTCGAGTCGAGGGACTTGCCCACGGGGAAGAGATCTGTCTTGGAAGTCAGCATCACCACAGGGGACTGGGGCTTGTTGTCGATCCTGCTTACCCTTCTCTCCATTCCAAGCCCTCTGGTTGAGCTCACGCAGCTCGCCTGGAGTAACGTTAGCTACGGCAATCATGTAGATGGCATCCTAGAATAATCAAGACGTACGTCTGCGCGCGCGGTCCATGATGGGCGAGTTGTTGTGTGCAAGTGAGAGATTTACGTGGGCGCAATCATTCACTCCGTTTGATATATGGATCGAGATGCTAAGGGTTCAGAAATCGGAAGCGACAATCCCCGTCAGCTAAGGAAGGCATCGGTGACGCGAAGTGGGAAGGGCCTCTAGAGGCAGGTTGGGTATTTGCTCCAGATCTCTGGCTACTACGGTGGGCGTCAGGGAAGGGTTTGTTGTGTTGTTGTTTCTGTCTCGAATTCTAAGGCAAGTGTCCGGTGACGGAACCAGTATCGATAAAGTCAGTCAGGTCTGGCTGAATTCCTCAAAAGGCTGTAATTCCACTCCCCCACCAGGATTGGCGCGGCACACGCAAGGCTTGGCGCTGGGGAGCCCCGCTGTATCTGACTCCTACTGCGTAAGTAACCAAGGCCCCGCCAGTCTGTCAACGACATCTGATTCTTTTTGGGGGATTGTGGTAATTGCCAGTGAGCATTGTAAAGCGTCAGTTATTTCGATCAATGGTTTGTGACAAGAAAAAGCACTCTGCTGCTGCTACCCGTTTTTGTGATGAGTCGCTGATAAGGGGGGGTTAGGGTTATGTGGCTATCTGCATATCTTCAACCTTGACAGTGGCTACGTCCGGACAGAATGAGTGGTCTCTAAGTCAGAATCAATGCATACGAATATCTTACTTAGACCGGCACGCCTTCCGGGCATATCAGTTGTAGGAACAAATAAAAATAAATGCCGGTCTTCTGTCCAGAGCGTGCTGGCCTATCTTCGCTCCAAATATCAAATGCAGGCGCCTGAATGTTCACTGACAGCAATATATATGCAGGAACCAACTCCGTGCTTTCTCGCTCACACGCCATTCGGGAAATACTAATGAGAATAATCCCCGAACTTGTCTGTCTCCTCATACATACCTTATAGACAAGTCACGGGTCTGGATCCTCCCCCGTTTCCCCGAGCATCCGAGCAATCAACAGATCGGCCCGCATGCTTGGCACGGGGGTCACGGTCCGCTGTGTTCTCCAGCCAGACGTCATGTCTCGGCGCCCACTTGGCCCTTGCCATGTCTCTCATGGCTCTCATGGCTCTCTCAGCACTGCATCTCAAAAGCCTTGGATAAGAAGCCGATCTGAACTTGGGATGATCTGAGTTATAATCAGAAACAGGCACAAGAACCGGCCCCTTGATTAGATGGATCTGGATTCTGGCCAAGGCTACCAGTCTGAAGTTTGCATCTCCGTCCCATCCCCCCAAGTGGGCCTCCTTATCAGCCGCTCTGATTTGTCCAACGACGGCTGCTTGTCAAAGCTTGATAAGAACCTCCCACTCACCCCATCATTGAACTTATACTTGAGCACAGTATATCCGCGGAAAACACGGGTGCCGATCTGGAAAGGGATGTTCGAAAAACGATCAATAAACGGCGTGCGCCTTATCTCTGAGCACTTGCGATGAACACCCGCGGCCACTCGGAGAAGCAAGCGTCGAGCAAAATGGCGTAGGTGGTATGTAGCCCTAGTTATATATGAAGCAATCGAACTGTTCTCTGCATATTCCCGTCTTTCTGGCTGCCTTTGCCATTCTTCAGCATTTCAGCATTGTATCTGCTAGCGTCGACTACTCACTAGAGCAACCACCCATCATGAAAGTAGCATCACCGGCTCTCAGTGCATCTCAGGGGTTCGGCAAGTCTCCTCTCGGCTTCCAACAACAAAAGTCTTCCCCAGATGGCATCCCACGAAGCTTCTATGATCTCGAGAAGCCATCAATCACCAATCTGGACGATATTGACTCCCAATCCAGCACATCCCAGTCTTCCTCAGATCAAGATCAAGAACAACAACCATCATCATCACAGCCATCGCCACCTGCGGAAGAACAATCGCCTCTTTCAGACTTCGAAAGAGCTCTCCTCCACCCACAACCAACCTCAGCCCCATATCCTCTACCACCCTCACCAACCCCCATCTCAGTCCTCCCTCTCGATCTCAAAACCCCAGACAGCTTCGTCCCAAGAGACCCAGCCCTCATCAGACTAACAGGCGTCCACCCTTTCAACGTCGAAGCCCCCCTCACACCTTTATTCGATCAAGGCTTTCTAACCACTCTCAACCTCCACTACGTCCGCAACCACGGCCCCGTCCCCCAGGTTCACGATGCCGACGCTTTATCGTGGTCTTTCACGATCAAAGGCCTTTGCTCTTCCCCAATTACTCTCACGCTCTCCGATCTCATCTCTTCTCGGTTCGAGGATGAAGTAGTCTCCTACCCAGTAACCCTGGTTTGCGCCGGCAACCGCCGCAAAGAGCAAAACCAGGTCCGCAAATCCAAAGGCTTCTCCTGGGGCGCCGCCGGCCTCTCTACCTCACTCTGGACCGGTCTGCCATTAGGTTATTTGTTATCTCTCGCGGGAGTCGACATCAGGAAAGGAAAGTTTGTGCACTTTGAGGGTGCTGATGCCCTTCCCAACGGCTACTATGGGACGTCAGTGAAGTTGAGTCATGCCATGGACCCAGAAAGGGGTATGATGATCTCTTGGCTCATGAACGGTCTCCCTCTCCACCCTGATCACGGCAAGCCCCTCCGAGTGATCATCCCTGGCATGATTGGCGGGAGGAGCGTGAAGTGGTTGAAGAAGATTGTTGTCAGCGACAAGCCGTCAGAGAATTGGTATCATATCTATGATAACCGAGTGCTACCAACAACAATCAGTCCAGAGGAGAGTGGTAATGGTACGGGGGAGATGGTGAACATCTGGAAGGATGAGAGGTACGCGATATACGATCTGAACACCAACTCCGCGGTGGTATACCCCCAGCACGAAGAAACAGTCAAAGTGGAAGAGGCAAAAACATACACCATTAAAGGGTATGCCTACGCCGGCGGTGGCAAGAGGGTGACGAGGATGGAGGTCAGTCTGGACCAGGGAAAGACGTGGAAGTTGGGCAGTATCTCCTACCCCGAAGATCAGTACCGAACAGAAACAGAGAGCAGGATCTACGGCGGCCGCCTTGACCTCTCCCAAAACGGCCGAGACGCCTCCTTCTGTTGGTGCTTCTGGTCCCTCTCCCTTCCCATCTCCGACCTCGCCTCCGCAAACGACATCGTCGTCCGCGCCATGGACGAAGCAATGATGGTGCAACCGCGGGATATGTACTGGTCCGTCCTGGGGATGATGAACAACCCCTGGTTCCGCGTCGTCATCCACCACGACAACCCCTCCAACACCCTTCGCTTCGAGCACCCAACCCAACCAGCCCTCCAACCAGGCGGGTGGATGGAGCGTGTTAAAAAATCCGGCGGCGACCTCGCCAACGGCTTCTGGGGGGAGCGCCAAGCCGGTGAACCCATCACCCCTTCCACACCACCCCCAGAAAAAGAAATCGTTATGACCAACCCAGCCATCTCCCGGCAGATCTCCCTCGAAGAATTCCGGCAACATGACAGCGAAACCTCCCCTTGGTTTGTCCTCAACGGAGAAGTTTACGACGGCACCGCCTTTCTCGAAGGCCACCCCGGTGGTGCCGCCTCAATAACCAACGCCGCAGCCCAAGACATCTCTGATGAATTTCTCGCCATCCGTATGTCCCCCCCCCCTCCCTTTCCCATCCGCCATCCCCATCCTAAGCTAACCTCCTGAAATAAGACTCCGAAAACGCCAAAGCAATGATGCCCCAATACCATATCGGCACACTCGACTCAACCTCTTTATCACTCCTCTCCTCCCCTACTCCCGCCAGTGGCACCTCCTCCCCTCGCCCCTCATTCCTCCATCCCAAACAATGGCTCCCCGCCACCCTCGTCTCTAAAAAAAAGGTCTCCTCCGACACCAAGATCTTCTCCTTCTCCCTCCAGCACCCTACCCAACAGCTCGGCCTCCCCGTCGGGCAGCACCTCCTCGTCCGCCTCTCAACCCCAGAAACCATCATCCGCGCCTACACCCCCATCTCCCGCGGCGACCACCTCTCCGGAACCCTCGACCTCCTCGTCAAGATCTACTACCCGACCCCCGGCTCCCAACAGCAGGGCGGAGGCAAGATGACGCAGGCTCTCGACGCCCTACCTCTCAGCTCAAAGGTGGAGTTCAAGGGTCCCGTTGGTAAATTTCTCTATTTATCCCCGGGGCTGTGCATCATCAACAACCACGAACGACAAGTCAACAAGTTCGTCATGATCTGCGCCGGCTCGGGCATAACCCCCATCTTTCAGGTCTTGCGGGCAGTGCTAGATTCACCGGCGGAGAAAGACAGCACAAGGTGTGTGGTGCTAGACGGAAACCGTGTTGAGGAGGACATCCTCTGCCGCTCCGAACTCGACAAAATGGCGGAAAACAACATGGAAAGGATGGAGCTGATTTACTCCCTCTCCCGCCCCCAAGCATCATGGCAGGGACGCAAAGGTCGGATGAACAGACCCTTTTTCCAGCAAGTCGTCGGCACCCCCGACCCAGAAAGGAAAACGCTAGTCCTAGTATGCGGGCCCGAGGGATTAGAAAAGAGGATAAGGGATACCTTCATTGGAAAGGGGGGGCTCGGGTGGGAGGAGAGTGATGTGATCTTTTTCTAAGAGATAAAGCATTCAAATGTGGATGGCCATCTGCATGTGCATTAGCAGGAGTTTGGATACTTTGTTTTCGGTGTGCAAAATCATGATTGAAATGAGAACATACCTTACTTTAACCTGTTGAACTTCTTTCATCGGCCAGAAAACTCCATATTAAACCATCAACATTGTGCGTTTGGTCGATATTAACAAAATCCATACAGGACCCAAAAAGTGACACAAATCATTTGATATTCACATTACTCCACTGCGCCAAAATGTAAAAAAAAAAAACCAGAGATATAAACAATATGAGCAGACCACGACAATGGGTAATAAAAGCCTCGTAATAGACCTTTTTTTGGTTCCTCCTTCCTCCCGTTTTCCCCAGCCCACTATTTGACAAATTCTGATAGCAACATTCACCGCCGTTTAACGACTGCTGGTCTTGCCGATTGTGCGTTTGCCAGAGAACTAGAAACATATCGGTTAGTACATCTTCCGTTTTGATAGAGATGGATTGAAGAAAGCTCACCAAATGCTTGGGCATGGTAGCACCAATATGCCTATCAGCTTCACCCTGTCTCGCCATGCGGTTCATCTTGCGCTGAGCAAGCTTGGCCTGCTTCTCAACCTTTGTCCGTACAGCCTCATCTGTGACACCATCCTCCCGGCGGTTGGTAGCCATGACGGACCTGTCACGGACTCTGCTCTGGCTGCGGAGTCTGTCTCTGGCCGAAGGAGCGCAGTCCACATCCATGGCATCTGGGTCAACAGTGCCAGTCCTGGAGCGAGCACCAACTGATCTGCCGCGAGTCTCACGAACCGCCGCACGGCCGCGGAGGTCAATCTCCTGAGTATCAACACCCAATTGATCAAGGTGGTCCTCAAGCTGCGAGAACGACTTCTTGAGGGACTTGCGGGGAATCATGGCGCGGTTCTTGAGTGACTTGCGCATCTTGGCCTCGTTGCGGATGAGCTTGTGTTTCTCACGGATGTACTCGGCCTTTTGGAGGACTTCCTCCTCAGACTCATCACCAATATCCGAGTCGGATTTGTAGAAGCCCTCCTTCTCGAGACGCTCCTCTTCCTCCTCGAGCGCGGCAAGCTTGGCATCGATATCTGGGTCGACGTAGTCGTAGACGTTCTTGCCGTCGTAAATCTCGGGAATCTTATCATACTTCCACTCTGGGTTGGCAAGGAGATAATCCCTCTTCAGGTCGACGTTGAACACACCAGCACCGCCGTTCTCAAACTCCTCGTCGCGAGCCAACTTCTTCCTTTCGGGGTCGTTCTTGTCGTACTTCTTCATGTTCTTGATGGCTTCTGGGACAAAAGTCTCACGAGTGATACCACCCATGGGCTGGGCAACGTGGATACGGGCCATGACCTCGGTGAGACGAGAGCCGATGTTTCCGTTGTTCCCAGTACCGGCCTTGAGCTTCTGAGACACACGCTCCGCGAGGAGACGCTCACAAACGTGGTTCTTGACGTCCTGGACGCCCTCCTGAGTGGCGCACGAGGCGCGGAGAAGCTCGACGTCGCCAGACTTGACAAGGTCGTTGAGCTCGATCTGCATTTCTGGCTCCAAATCCTCAAACTTCTTGACATCCATCTTGTTCAAGACGATAAACACCATCTTGTTGGCAAAAAGGGGCTTGATCGACTTGAAGAGGTTGATTTGCGCCTTCAATGAGTAACCGCACTGCTCGCTGATATCGATGAAGAAACAAATGGCGGCTCTTAGATGGGCAAGGGCTGTAACGGACTGCATTTCGATGGTGTTCATTTCCTCGAGAGGATGGTCGAGACTAGGTAATGTCAGCTGTTTGTCTATCCCAAGGAAGATTCTACCACAGTACTCACATTCCAGGGGTATCTATTACTTGATAACGAAGGTACTTGTAGTCAAGATGGCCGACGAACAAGCTCTTGGTTGTGAAAGCATACGGCTCAACGGGGGTGTCGGCCCGGGTGACGGAGCTGACGAACGAACTCTTTCCGACATTGGGGAAACCGGCGACGAGAAGAGTGCGGGTGGTAGGGTTGATATCGGGCAATCTGGCCAAATGTTGTCTGACCTGGTCGAGGTAGGCGAGAGGGTCTTTTAGCCTCTTGATGAGGGTGGCCATACGACCGAGAGCGGCCCTCTTGAGCTGTTTGCACTGGTACAAACTTTGGGAGTACTTCAACAGCCGAACGTAATCGCGGGAGATGGTCTCGATTAAGTGCTTGGCTGTCGAGACCTGGCCGAGGGCCACCTTGAAATGATCGGCATCTGTTGAACCGAATCGTCAATACCATTCATTCCTTCGCAGCCTCCTCCCAAAAATATCCCAGCAAAACGCACCATAGAGAATGTTCATCAAGTCGCGGTGGAAAGGATGCTGATCCGTGAGGATGGGAAAGCTGGAGACGATGGCGCCGAACTTTTCGCTGCATGTTTCCTGTGTGAATCTGTGACGTTGCTAGGTTAGCGCCCAGTTCGAATATGTTGTCTTCTTCGTAGGCGTTTGCGACGATGGAGGAGTATCGTGAGGTGTACTGACTTGACCTTGCGGGTATAAAAGGCGCGAATCCTGCTAACTGTTGGCGAAATGTGTCAGCATACTGCCGATTGCATTGCCTTTGTCGTTGTCCAGGTTGTACATACTCTTGAATCCAGCACGGACTTGATTGCGATTTTCGAGTCAGCAACAGTGTTCCTATAAGCAATCCTATTCGATATACGCACTCTGAGTGGGCAATCTCCTCTGCGTCCGTCTGTAGCATTGTCAGCATCACCTATTCTAGTCCTTGAGGGTCAAAATATGTTCGACTTACGAGAGAATGATATCAATAAACTCCTGCGCCCTAGAACCAGCAAAAAGAAAAAACAGCTGTTAGTCTCCCTCGAAACACCATTCTTTTTCTTTCGAGCATCCTTACGTAGGCACGGGCGCAATATCCTTCCACGTCATGTCGGGCAACTGTTTTGTCTGTGGTTGTCCGGGGAAGTGGTTGGGTGGTGGTGGTGAGGTTTGGGGGGTATGGGTGGGTGAAGACGGCGAAAATGAAATCGCAGCGTCCTAGCGGGGCGGTGTCGATTTGGCCGACCGCAAAACTCAACTCGCCTCGAAATATTTTTTTCCAGCCCGCAGAACATTTTGATAAGATAAGAAAGCGGTGTGTGTGCGAATTCAAGGCGGGTGGAGCCGGTGCCAAGCCACGAGTGGGGTTTGAGCTGGTCAGCAAGGTACCCCACATTGAACGGCTGGACCCTTGAACAGTTCCTCGACAGCTGTGACAGCCCAATTCTTTGAGATTGAAAGAACTGTTGGAGGCGTTGTCGATTCAACTGACGGACATGGCCCTCGGAAGCTTGTGCTTGAATCGGGTAGCTTTACAATATCTTACTTGTTATTATATGTCATTTGCATTAGAATTCCGCCATATCATGGCTGTACTTACACCTCTTCCTGCCCCGCCCGTCGGCACGAAAGCAGCCAATTACCCCACCATGCATCCCGCCATCAAAAATCCATCTTTTTTATGGTGGGGTTCTCCTGTATGCGCCTTGATATGACGGTTGAGTTATAACTTCGATAACCACTCCCAAAATACCATCTTCCTTCCCAATCCACACACGCTTTGATACCCCAATTCCATTGCCCAACATGTCCAACCTCCCCCAATACAAAAAGGACTTCCTCAAGTCCGCCATCGACGGCAACATCCTCAAGTTCGGCTCCTTCCTCCTCAAGTCCGGCCGCACTTCCCCTTACTTCTTCAACGCCGGCGACTTCTACCGCGCCGACCTCCTCAACTCCATCGCCACCGCCTACGCCCTCACCATCGACTCCCTCCCGGTTGAATACGACATCATCTTTGGTCCCGCCTACAAGGGCATTCCCCTCGCCACCGCCGCCACCATCAAGCTCGGCCAGATCAACCCGGACAAGTACTCCAAGATCGAATACTCCTTTGACCGCAAGGAAGCCAAAGACCACGGCGAGGGCGGCAACATCGTTGGCGCCCCTCTCAGGGGGAAAAAGGTGCTAATTGTGGATGATGTGATCACCGCGGGGACAGCCAAGAGGGAGGCGATTGCCAAGATTGAAAAGGAGGGCGGTATCGTAGCGGGCATTGTGGTCGCGCTGGATAGAATGGAGAAGCTCCCGGCCAAGGATGGAGATGATTCCAAGCCGGGCCCAAGTGCGTTGGGGGAGTTGAAGAAGGAGTACAACCTGCCAATCTTTGCTATCCTGACGCTGGATGATATTATCGAGGGGATTAAGGGCTTGGTCGGGGAGGAGGACATCAAGCGGACGGAGGAGTACAGGGAGAAGTATAAGGCTACTGACTAAGTGTGCGATCGGTAGGAAATGAAAGAATTGTCAGAGTAGACCTCTGAAATATGATGACAAGTTGGAAGCCGGTTTCCCAGTCTTTAGATATAAAGGACACGAGGGACGTCAGCTTGTCTTGTGAAGCTTAGCCATGGTCTGAAGAGAAACGGTTCGGTCATCTGGGTGATCTGGGTACTATACCTCCTGAGAGGTACGCATATCCCGAGGCACCATATTGACATGGCAGGGTGCAAGTATCCAGCTTGACAGGGCACACATATAGAATCAGATTTGTTGCTGCCGTGGTATTGCATGCTGTCTACTCCTCTGTTGCTTCACGAGAGGGGCTTAATCTTTCTCTGTTTGGATATGGCATATCCACACGTTTCCTAGAGCTTCGTTTTCTGTCATGGGTGGTATTCCAAAAGGATTACTCTGATTTCCCGGATAGGTCAAAGACCTGGAAGTGCATTAGTTGATCAGTCTCAAATCACCCCATAGATCACTCAGAAGATTTCCAGAACAGGAGAGAAAACTCACCATGTCATTCCATCCGCCACCCCCAAACTGCGCCTTACTCGGCCCCAAATTCGTAAACCCAAACCTCTCATAATATCCCATCAAATAATCCTGACAGATCAACCCCACTCCCTCTCCCAACCCCATATTCTTCACCTGCTGCAAATAAGCCTTCATGATCATCTGCCCAATCCCACACCCCTGCAGTCCCGGCAAAACCGCTAGTGAATGCAGCGCCACCAGCCCCCCAGTCTCTTGATGTCCTACATCCGCCGACTTCCCTTGTCTTGTTCGCCAGTCTTTGGGGTAGTCCATATCAGCATCCGTAACCACCTTCCCCTTTCCCCGGGTGGACACTATGTGGGCTAGCAGGACTGACACGGCCCCATCGGCACGGTCTGTCTCGACTGGGCGGGCGGTGAAGATGGTTGGTAGTTTGCAGGAGGGGGGAAGTTGGGAGGGGATGACGGTGCAGAAGACGCCGAGGGTGAGTTCGGGGCAGGTTGTTAGGCGGTATTGGAACTATGTCTTGTGTCAGTCAGGCCGCTTTGTATTCTTGGACAGTCGAGTTTGTGACTGTACCTTCTCAGGGGATGCTCTGTGGTCAGGATTGGGAAAGGCGGCGTTTTCCAATTGTACACAGGATGGTGCATCGGAAACTGTCAGAGGCCTGATGTTTGGCAAGAATGGGAAGGGCAGCGCCTTTTGAAGTCTCGACTCTGGGCAATCTTTCTCGGCTCGTCGCTTTTGGCTCAGGGTTTTCTGGAGCTGGGCAAAGTCGCCGTCAACGTCGGAGGACTCGTCAATGGCTTGATCTCTCTCGACTGAGTCCGGGCTAGCGGTAGTTGGGGGGTTGATGTCCTCTCTCAATGGTTGTCGTTCGGTTTGATCAGCCATGTTGAGAATGGTATACTGTACTGTGTTGTATGCAGTTGTGCTACACAGCGATGTCTGCAAAAGGTAAGAATCTCTCTGTGCTGTGGCAGCTGCAGGTATAAGATATGAACAAGGAAATTTCGAGGCAAGATTCCTTCCCGTGCTTAAGCCAAGGCCAGTCGCACCTGAGCTTGTGTAGAGTGGTTGTGTACCTCGGGGCGATACGGAACAGACGCTGGCTGTTCGAAAAAATACCAGACTCGAATATTGTTTGCAAGGTGGGAACAATCGAGAAAACTTTCGAGCGAAGCAACGTTGTATCACTGACTCTCTTTACCACTGGGCTGGGAGGGAAATTGAAGAAGCCAAAGCGTCAATGGATCAGTATCGGTGCCCAAACTCACTGCTAATACCAGGCAGTCATGGGATCCAAACGTCCAAGCTGCAGATCCACCTGCGAGGAGCTTGGAAGGGAACGACAAGAGGCCCCTTTGCCCCTCGGTCAGTGGTTTTCTTCTTTCATTCGCTTGTCAAACAGGACCCCTAGTGGACCCTGACGTCCGTAGGTGCCAATCTCCAACGTTGGCGGCGCCGATCAGAAATGCAAAACATGGGATCTGGGGAAAGGTTCAGCGGCGCTGACGGCGTGGTCAAGGGATGCCGGCAGGCA
This sequence comes from Triangularia setosa, assembly GCA_033296915.1. NCBI lineage: Eukaryota > Fungi > Ascomycota > Sordariomycetes > Sordariales > Podosporaceae > Triangularia > Triangularia setosa. The sequence goes on along the minus strand of MU866083.1, from coordinate 291,649 downwards.
CTCCGTGGCTTACCCCGCCCCCTCCTATCCCCATGAATATCCACAACAGCAAACAGGGGTTGGCCTGACGTCACCGATAAGCTTCTTGACAGTGTGAGATCTTGAGATGACCTTTGCCTTGACCACTTCCAAGGCCGGCTCATGACAGGTATCACAAGGCTCTCGCAGAGAGACGCAGACAAAAAGGTGGTGGTCTAGGCAATTCATAAGAGAAGAACAGGTTCTCACTGTGAACTTGAGAGGGGGAAAAAGGATATGGCAGTCAGTGACCTTGTCGACGAGGGAGGGGCGTCACTGACATGCAGAGCAACTGCATGCAAAATAAAAAAGGGACAGTCATCCCGTCTCTAGCTGTCCCAACATATCGAAAACCACTAAGCGAGCCAATGCCGGAAGGAAGAGGTCGAAACGTCGATGTGCTTGAACAAATGCAGACCGCCTTGCATCCAGCTCTGCTGCCATCACTACATTGATGATCCCCTGATGCATATGCTTGAGGCCCTTGTCGCCCGGTTAAAGAGCCCCAACTTTCTGAAGATGTAAAGTTCAACCCAATCGCCGAAGCCTGGTGTCAGCAATGTTGCTGATAGTCATGAACATGGCGTGCCTAGACGAGGCAACAGCGCGCCTCCTGCATATCGAAGCAGTGCTGCGATACTGTAAGTCCTGTGTCGCCCCGGCAATCTGCTTGAAGCAGCCCAACGGACGGCGTTTCGCTCGGCATTGGATTCCAATGTACATACACCGCTACACTGACTGCCGAGTGTCTGTCATCCTGATCAGTCCCTTGAGAAAACTTGGCCATGTGCCCACCCGGGTTAGCTTACCGCATAGGTCTCGATGGGCTTCCAATAACTTCCATCTTTCAGCTCTCCAGATGTGTCGAATGCCTAGGCAGATATGTAATCGAAAAGAATGTGCTAAAGCAGGTTGACAGCGCTACTGCACCTTCAGAGGCACGAAGCACTGCTTGCGAAGCCTAACTGCATCTTAGTGTGTAGCCGCATATCCTGTGTCCGTTGGTGATTGGTGATGGTAAAAAAACTGAAAATGGCGTGAAGGTGGAAAGCAACTCTGAGGTCGTCTTCGAGCAAAAGGTCTGGACCCTCCGACACAGGTATTTTAGGGAGCCTCTGCCCCCCCTGGTCCTAGCTACCCGTCCAGGATTTAGCGGCTTGTTTCCGGCCGAACCTGCCCTGCCCTGCCGCCATTTCGGAAACTGGAGCCCCTCCGTCACCGACTTAGCTTTCGACCTTACCTCGGGCTGCCCCTCGTGCCACAACATCCAACGGGGAGCTCGACTGTTGACAAACACAACAGCCACCGCCTCGACATACTTTTCTGTTCTAAGGTTAAAAAATTCCCCGTCAATCGATTCTTGTCCAGTGGTCATCATTCCAAAATCACCACTCGCCGCTTGTGTCCAATCCCATCACCATCGACCTTCTCGCGGGTTGCGCCAAACCTGACAGTAATCAACATGTAAGTCAGCTATTTTATTTTCTTGAAGCTAGGCCTTTCTGGTGGCAGGTTGCTCACTATCACTAGGCGCATCACGCTCACCATCACAAACGCCGAATCCCAGGCGGACGACCAGGACCTCCTGTCCCTGGACGTCTATCCGGAGATGACCATCGAGACCCTCCGAAGCTCGATCCAAGTCGAGACCGGCCACCCCTCAACCTCCCAACACCTGTATCATAACGGAACGCTCATCAACGACAACTCGAAGACGTTGGCCGATTTGAACGTTGACGATGGGGACATGATGGCCCTCCATGTTCGCGACATCCGCGGCAGCACCGGAATCCCCGCAGGCCAGGGGCAGGCAGGGCCCTCTCGTCAACAAGCCCAGGCGCCCCCAGGAGCACAGGACCCTGAAACGGTCCGTCTGCAAATTCTGGGCAACCCAGCCCTCCGGCAAGAAGTGGAAAACTCCTCACCACAGTGGGCTGGTGCGCTCGACGATCCAGTCAAGTTTGCCCAAATCTTCAACAGTCAATATGATATCGAGCGACGGGAGCGGGCCGAGCGCCATCGGATGATTGCGAGGCTGAATGAAGATCCGTTTGATGTGGAAGCACAGCGGAAAATTGAAGAGATGATCAGGCAGGAGCGGGTCATGGAGAACCTCCAAAATGCCATTGAGCACAATCCCGAAGGTAAGCTCTTCTGTAGTCTATCTCATTGTCTTTCTGGTAGCATCCTATTGACTAATTCACAGTCTTTGGCTATGTACACATGCTGTACCTCGACGTGGAGGTCAACGGACACAAAGTCAAGGCTCTTGTTGATTCCGGTGCGCAAGCCACTATTATGAGCCCCAGTTGTGCCGAAGCATGCGGTATCATGAGACTGGTGGACCGACGCTTTGCAGGCATTGCCAAAGGTGTCGGGACAGCCAACATTCTCGGTCGTGTTCATTCGGCCCAAATCAAGATTGGCCCGCTTTTCCTACCATGTAGTTTCACAGTCATGGAGGGAAAGACGGTGGAGCTTCTTCTTGGCTTGGACATGTTGAAGAGGTATCAGGCTTCTATCGACCTGGCCAAGAATGCGCTGGTTATTCAAGGGGAGGTTGTGCCGTTCTTGGGGGAGGCTGATATCCCGAGGGATGTGGAGGAGCAGGTACAGAAAGAGCCAACTGCTCCTGGGCCGGCGGGTACTACGATCGGACAGCGGACTGGTGCTGTGACTGCCCCTACTGCACCGGCTGCCGGTCCGTCCGGGGTTCAGGCTGCCCCTTCTCCTGCTGCTCGCCCACCTGCTCCTGCCGCACCGCCCGCTCAGCAACAACCTCAGCAGCCCCAACAGCCTCAACAACCTCAGCAGCAACCGCAGCAACCAGTTTCGAGCTTTCCCCGGGAGCACATCGAGCAGCTCAAGGCTCTCGGAGCCTCGGAGCAAGCAGCCATCCAGGCCTTGGAGGCTACCGGCGGAAACGTTGAATACGCTGCCAGTCTGATTTTCGAGGCTTAGAAGTCCGATTGGATGTCGTACTATGCAGACTTGCTGGATCGTTGGCGTCCAGTTTTCGTGGTAGCATAGCGTGTATTGGAATGGTTGCTATCAGTTAGTCTCTGTTTTGCTATGATAGATACTCAGGTACACCTATTTGGTGGATTTCAACAAAAATCAAAGACGGAAGACACTTTTTTCTCTTTAGAATAGGAGAAAACAGCGAGGTAGCTTTAGCCAGGAATTGATTGAGCTCATGTGTGTGTGTGTGTGTGTGTGTGCAAGATGTTCTTTCAATTGGTCTCTTAATCATTAACGACCTTTTTCTCACCCTTATTCCTGAGTCATTACTAACATGCGCGATAAGTGAGCGCAGCACTTTCCACGCGTCATACCTCCGCCTTCAACACTCATTTCCTCCACAGCCCAACGTGGTATCGCCGTCAAATGAAGCACAATTAAATCCGGCTCTCCAGGCTCTTCAAAACAATAAGAAACTAAGCTTCTGAGCTGCGGCTCAGATCTACAACGTTGACCATACAACTCTCTTCTACCAACGTGCCGGTTGGCCTGCACGATGCGATATTCCAGCCAACTCACGCAATCTTACCGATCTAGAAGAGCAAACGATTGTTCAATACATAATTGAGCTCTGTACGCGCGCATTCCATCCTCGGATTTGCTACGTGGAAGATATGGCCAACCGATTGCTACGCGAGCGCGACGCACCGCCTGTCGGCGCGCGAGGAGCTCACAACGTTGTCAAGCGCCAGCCAGACCTTCGTACGCATTTTACGCGTAAATACGACTACCAGAGGGCCAAATGCGAAGATCCAATACCCCCATCCTCCAGGCCAGGCACGGCACTACCTGGGGCCTCCCAAACGCCACATAACCCTCGAGAAGCAACCGCCCCGTCGGAGCTTATTAAAACTCGGATTTCCAATCATCAAAGCAGCTCTCCAGCCCCAATGCTAATTGCTGTGGATCGATTAGCTAAAGGTACGATGGCTGTCATGCACGAGGTGGCTCTTCTACGTACGGAGGTCTCAGCACTACGAAAGGCCACTGAGGAGCTTAATAAGCGACGGAGAGCCAAAAAAAAAAAAACACGTGTACGGCTTGGAGGGTCATTTACTGTACAAGAGGCACAGGACCTACTGGATCAGAAGGCTGTGGGTGAGCAGGTAATCCAGGAAACACGACAAAATGGTGGTGGTGTAGGGGGGTCTCGGATAAAGATTCGGTATTGTAGTGTGTGTGGCAACCCTGGCCATAATGCACGTACCTGTAAGGAGGCTGCAGAATCTTCTGATTCATCTGTTTCTGATTCAGTAATTTTTATTCAATAGCTTGATTGTGTTATAATTGAGAATATTTGTAGTAGGGTGGTGGAAAGTGATGCACTCGCTTATCACGCACGTTAACATAGCTACAGAAAAAGAAAGAAACTACCTCAACTTGTAAACACAAGGCTTCAAAATACTCTGCTCCTTCTTTTTGCGTTCCATCTCCTCAATCTGCTCCTTGCCCGTCCCGACAAATTTCTTGCGGTTCTCAATCACCTGCGCCCTGGTCTCCTTCTCCTTCTTCTTGTCTTTAAACCCATTCAGCGTGCCAAACCCTCTATCTTTCCCCAGTTTGCTGGCATTTGGTCCCAATTTCTTTTCCACCTCCCTCTGCTCCTTGAACCGCGCCTCTTTTGCGAGGGCTTTAGGGTCAGAGCACTTCCCCACCAGGGCAGGGGCGGCCTTGACAAAGGACATGCGGACAAACATCTTGTTGGACATGTCGACGGCGTGCTCGCCCATGTCACGGTTCAGTAGGAAACCGCGGGACTGCAGAGCAGAGACAAAGGCAGATATGTCGGTGGTGGATTTGGCAAGGGGGACGTCACCGTCTACATGCTCGGCTAAATCGGCCAGGTCGGCGGCTTCTTCTGCTTGGGTTTGCTTGGGGGTTGGTTTGGCGTTTTTACGGCGGTTGCCGACACTGTGGGCAACGACTTTTGACGGTTGGGTGGTGCCGGAAGAAGAAGAAGAAGGGGAGGCAAAACGGGATTTGATCTCGGCGACCCAGAGCTCGCCTTTCCAGCGGAGGATGCGGTAGGCTTCTTCTATAAAGTCAGTCCAGTTGGTGCCCATGAGGGCGAGGCAAAACATGACCACGTCGACCGAGGAGTCGGCGAGGGGGAGATTGGCAATGTCGGCTTTGGTGACTAAAGGGTTACCGCCTGTTTGGAGGTCGAAGGAGTGGATGTTGAGCTTTAGCTTCCGGGTGAAGGGCTGGAGGGTGGAGGAGAGCTTGGCGTCGCCGCAGCCGAGGTCGGCGATGGTGCAAGTCTTTGTGTTGAAGTCTCTCGGGAGGGGGAGGGAGGTGGAGAGGGCGGGGTGGGATTTGGGTGGTTGGCGGAGGGGGCCGCGGGTTTTGATATCGGAGATGTATACATCTACCGGGTTCTCGGGCCAGACTTCTACCTGGCGGCGGAAGCCCTCGTGGTATTCGGTGAACATTTCGGGGGAGTCGGCGAAGAGGGAGAAAGATTCTTTGGAGGGGCGGGTGTAGAGAGTTTCGTTGAGGTGGCGGAAGCGGGCGGAGATGAGCTTCTCGCGCATGGAGGCCTGGAGGGGGGTGAGTTTGGGTCCGGCTGGGACTGGGGGAGCGGCGGCAGCGGGTTTTGGTGGTGCTGGTTCTGCGGTCGACCTCTTCTCATTGTCGTCCTTGATGGGATTGGATTGTTCCCTCTTCTCCTTCTTGTTCTTCTTCTTGCCCGCGCCCTCTTGAGCGACAGGTGTGGGCTTGTCTGCCTTCTTCTCCTCATCATCGAAGCCATTGAAGTCGTCTTCAGCTTCCTCAGCTGTGGCTATAGACTCCTGCTTCTCCTTCTTCTGTTTCTGCTTCTTGTTCTTCCTGGCATTATCGTCCTTGCTCTCCTCTTTGGCATTGGTGTTATCCTTGGGCGCCGCGGGCTGATGCTGTGTCTTCTGGCGCTTTGCCTCTTGCTTGTTCTGCGGCTTGCCCCCTGGCTTGGGAGCTTCCTTGTGCTCGATGACTTGATCCCAGAGATCAGCAAAGTTGTCTGCCGTCACATTCTGCTGGTTTGGTCTTTTGCGCTTTCTCGCAGGTTTCGAGGCCGGGGTGAGAGCCGCATTCACTGGTACTGCGCCGCTTTCCGTCTCGATCTTTAGCTTCTCGGCCGAGATACTCAGGCCTCTGACGGGAAACATGATGACAATTGAAAGGACTGACGGTGGACTGGATTGGTGGCTGGCCGCAGTTTCGCTGCTGTCGCTGTCGTCCAAGACGAAGAAAAATTTAGTGGGGCCAGGATCACAGGTTGTCAGCCCCCACATTCAAGCACCAAAAAGGTGGGGATTTGGTGAAAGCTTGAGTGGACCGTGTGTGGAGATCAACGGCGCAGCAGCTCTCGTTCGAGTTTCACAAACATCAATCTTCTCGACATCGTCCTATGGAAGTACATGCCTCGGTTTCCCACCCTAAAATTACAATCATATGCTGTGTCCCTCCCGCTCTGTGCTTCTTCAGCCTTGCGGCCGAAACTGACAGCTAATCCTGCACTTTTTTGCCAGTTTGGTCCATCCACCGATTCGGAGGTGTCATCCGGTTTGGCCGATGTTGAAGGTCAAGATGGATCAGTCACAGATGCCCAGACGCGTCTCTCGGAAGCTTTGGGCGTTAGTTGATCCTGGAGTTTACTACTGCTGGCCGTTTACGATGACGATCAGCTGCTTTCGATCGCCATATCTCGGCCGTCAATGCATTTTACCGTGCATGTCTCCGGCATCTCTCCGTGCTTACTTTTACAGCAGTGACACGACTTGACATGAGAGTCTCGAGTTTGAAGCTCTGCAGGACCCCGGGCTCGCCGCACAGTTCACATGTCATGTCTTGGGTGCTGTACCTCAACTGCTCCTCGAAGCAATTTCGCAGATCAAGTGTTTGACACAGATGAAGCAGACGTCAGGACTTGTTGGTTCGCCTGGCTGCAAGGCAATATCTGCGAGGTGGCCTTGGGCCGTGAATACTTGGTCATGGGAGCACATGTGCGATGCCAGAATAAGACCGGAAGTATTCAGACGGCCCGCGGATACACAGCATGTGCTCTTTAGGTATTGTTCTTCGTGTATCCCCTCACACTCCACCAGGACTCTCTACCTCTGCTGTTGAACAAGCTCTGCCAGTCTAGGTTTGCAGTGCGACTGTCACCTGTGCTCTTTAGGACGTTAATTAACTGGGAAGGCCTTATGTCTGGGCCCGAGTGTCGTATACTACTCAACTCGCAGAAAGAAAAAAAGCTAGGCGTAGTAGCTGTGTTGTATCGGCCCTTTACAGCTTTGCTGTTCACAAAATTTGGTGCCATGATACCAAAGAGCCCTTGGCAACCGTTTCGGCTTCTCACTGCTACCACGCCAAGATTTAGTGATGGACGGCCGTTGAGCGGGCGCCCGGCGTTGCAGTCGATTCTTAAATGACCGAATATCCATTTCCATACTGCGGCAATCGGAGCTGAAAAGCCCTATCTCATACGCTTGTATGCATAATTTAGGCATGGAAGCCGCAGAGAATATTCCATAGATGATGGGGGACGGGACAGAGGAGGGGAGCGAATCCCATCGGCGGGTGCGGTGCAGGTGCGGTGGGAGCAAAGTGGGGGATCCTATCACCTATCTCTCAGACTCTTGCCTTTCCCTCCAGGAGTTCACCCTCACACACTCATCAGTTTCGATTGCACTCTCGTCCTCAGAGTCAAGGATGGCATCCCCCCACCCTGTTCACCTAGTTTGCGTCGCACGGCACAATCCTTGACCTTGAGCGTATGACAGCTTGACGCCACAGTCCTGCAGATCAACTCGAAAGCGTCCATCGTTATGTTATGGAAATCCCATGCCTCTCCCAGGTCAAGTGCTGGCTTATCTCTCGCCCGCGGTTCATGCTGTTTCCCAGGCCATCATGAACTCGGTCCACCCGTTGGAAGATGCAAAAAATGCAGCGGTGTTCCTGGTCCGCCCGTGTCACGCTGTCACGCCCCACTGGGGTTTAGAGGCCCATCGTACGGTACTAGGTGACTAGGAAGAGCGTTGGACGACTGACTGACAGGTAGCGCGGGCCACACAACGGCAGCAGCGGCAACGCCGGCATCAGACTCGTCCCGAGGGATATACCAGACCCCGAAGCTGTGTTGACGTGTCTGTGTCGAAGGAGGGTTACCCTTTTAGAGCGCTCGTCGTGACGATAGACGGGACGGCATGTTCCCGTCTTCAGAGCTGGACTGATAGAGTTGTGTGAGCTGGAGCGCGGGGGGGGGGGGGGAAACATCTTGAGGGGACATTCACCCTCCATTTCCTTGTCAAGGCGTCACAGCTGCACATGGAGTACGCATACAGGCTGCATCAGCTAACCTGTAGGTCCCGCAGCTCACCGTTCTGGCCCCTGACCCCTCCTGTAGGAGAGTGGCGCCAATCCCTTGGCCCGTTGAGGCTGCCCCACCTCACGATGCTTGCCCAGCTCTCCAGCTTGCGGTGCCCGCCCCGTGTTGCGATGCGACTCTCCCCTTGCCAAGCAAGTGAGAATTGCGAGCCCCCGACCTGTCCTCGTACCAGAACTTCTCGAGCACCATCGGCCCGTGATGCCATCATACAGCGCCACACCAATTGATCTGCTCTCTTTTCTTCCTCCATAGCATAGCGTCGCCGCCTTTGTCTCTGATTCTCCTCCTTGTGGCAGCACTTGGAGGCGCTATAGCTTCTCGCTCTCAGAGTAAGAGCACTCGGCCGAAACCACCCCCCCCCCCCCGGCTTCTTCCGCCTGACACCGCAACCACAGCTACAACTATAACAAAGAGACGGCCTACACCTACTACATACTATTTACAAGAGAATATCACCTGATACGACGCTGCTCATCAGCCTCAACGGCTATTGTTTGTCACCCTCTCCAACGGTGGGCTGCCAGGCTACGCCATCTTACAACCCACGGGTACCTGGGGCTGTTTCGGCCGGCAGTGGTCTTTTCCCTTCAGCTAATCAACAAGTTAGCGAAGCTTGCTGCGTCCCGTTGTGGTCCTGCAGATATCTGCACCAATTCGGATCATACTCTGGCTTCGCCGGGATCAAGACAAGGCGACGTCTCCAGGTAATTCACAATCTCGTTACACCAGCTTGTCTCAGTCTGTCCGGTGAGGTGCATCACCTACGGCATCTGATCCGCCCATTCCACCCTACATACTCACATACATTGTGTGAGTTGCTGGGCACAGCGGCGGAGATTTATTACCCGTCTCCCGCCCCTCATTGCCCTCTTGTCTCGGCCAGATCAAGGGACCACAAACTCCTAGCAGTCGCTCATGATATATTCGCCAGACAGCCTCGAGTTTTTCTGTGTCCTTTATCATGTGAACGCGCTGAGTTTTCACTAGCACAGATTCGTCACACCGCTTTGCTTCCAAAGTTTAACACTTGCCGGTTCTTTTTCTAAACCATAACCACTCTACCCCCCTTTTGACTCACATTATCATGGACATCGACACCTCCGAAGCCGCAGTTCCGGAGTCTGTGCCTTCCCCAGAGTCTCCCTCTGGCAATGACCCTTCTGAGCCACCCAATGGCAAGGGGAACCAACCGCCAAAAAAGACAACAGTCAGAAAAAGAACCAAGACTGGCTGCCTCAGTAAGTGTCTACTCCGGGCTTGTGTGTCACTGATGATGTGGCCTCACTCTTGAAAATTCTATGCAGGGCTCCCTCTAACTCCCCTTTTTAGCTTGCCGTAGACGGCGAATCAAATGTGACGAGGGCAAGCCCACCTGCGGGAACTGCATCAAGTCCAAAAGACAATGCGAGGGCTACAACCAGCGCATTGTCTTCAAGGAGTCTATGGGCAACTTTCCGTCCGGCAACCTTTGGGGACATCCTGTGTACCATCAGGCGGCCCAGGAGGCCCTGGTGAATGCTCAACTCTCGGCAGCACAAACCAAGGCTGCCTCGTCACAAGGACCGCTTGCCGCTATTGCTCCCAAGCCGCCATCCATTGACTTTTCTGGTACCGGGACGCACCCGCTTTCTCAGGGCTTTGCAGGACCTTCCAACCATTCTATTGCTGGGCCAACCCTCTTCAGCCCGCATCACATTGACCCACACCATCACTTGCCTAGCCCACAGCACCTTGAGCCACAGCATCACTTGCCTAGTCCACCTCTCCTGACTCCTAATCCTGTTCAGTATCCCAACCAGTATCCCTCACCTGTGGAAGGGTTGCCCTATTCGGATTATTACGGAGCACCGGCAGGCAGTCAGGCCCAGCAACCGGCTGCTACTGTGGGACATGTCTCTGCCATTCATGGTCATCAACATCAACATGTTCATCCTCATTCTCATCCTTATCCACATGACCATGGCCATGACCAGATGGTTGAGCCGCAGCAGCTGGCCTCACCGGACACGGCAGTTATGTCGCTCAGTCGTACCGTGTCTGTGGAGGAAGGGTACTGGCAGTCTGATGATGAGGCTTCTATGATCGCCTCAGATGACGAGCAAGGTCCGATAGACCCGCACAGCAGCCATCTCGAGTCCAATGACCTTGGTATCCTTGTGGCTCGGCGTCTCGACACTGACGGTGATGCTTATGGCGTTCACATTCGGTCGTTCGCAGGCCACGGTGCGACCAATGTCCTTGACACATACATGCCATCGTCGGCCAGCTCTCCTCTCAACGACTCACAAACAGCCGCCATCTTCTGGTACTTTGTCAACGTTACTGGCCAGAGCATGTCACTCTATGAACGACACCCCTTTGATCCCACTCCCATGTTCCAAGGACGGCCCGTTGCCAAGGAGCGGCAACACATCTGGACCTGTTAGTTACCACGACTACCGCCTGCCACCGGAGCCTTGCTAATATGTAAATAATCAGATACTTTTCCCATCATGGCGTTCAACCACCCGGCCCTGATGCAGGCAATGCTTGCGCTCGGTAGTCTTCAGATGGCCAAGCTTCAGGGACATCCGCCAACAGCTGCCATGAAGCATTATCATCTCAGTCTTCGACGAATTGCAAAGAACTACCAGAGCCCTACTAGACGGACACAGCCAGCCACGCTAGCAGCTACTTTGCTGCTTGGATTCTACGAAGTATGGAACTCGGATCATGACAAATGGTGCAAACACATGTGGGGAGCCCGTGCCATTCTCAAGGAACTTCCCTTGCGACAGATGACACGCGATATTCTTGCGTTAAAGCGCAGACAACGGGAGCAAGCAAGGCGTAATCACCGGTGTAATGAGGATTGCTTCGATTCGCATCATCACGAGGCAAAGAATGACTGGCCAGAGCCTGATACAGAGTTTATCACTCAGTTGACGGGGCTGCAGGTGGATTATGGAGGAGGGGACGGGTACATCATCGATGACGAGCCTCGGTTGAACAGGATTACAGAGCGGGATATTGAGAGGTACGAGCAGCTACGGGATCTTTATTGGTGGTACTGTAAGATGGATATCTACCAGAGTTTTCTCGGCGGGACTCGACCTTTGTAAGTGACCTTTGACTCTGATACAACGTTTGGGATTGGTTCCTGACAAGAGGTCAGCCTGAATTATGAAGCGTGGACACAGTGTATTCCTAGGGGGCCGTTTGGGAAGATTGACTCAATGTAAGTGTGGCGGCATCTGGGCTTGATTCTGATGTAAACTGACAATTTTTATAGTTACGGGACATTCGATCATTTAATGTTGTTGCTGGGACGGCTGGCTAGCTTTGCGTCGAAAGATCTTACAAGAAAGCGGAAGGCCAGGAAATATGGGCCGCCTGGCGGTGGTCCCCCGGGTGGTCCTCCTGGCGGCTTTCCCGGTGGTTCTCCTGGGGGCGTTCCCGGTGGCCCTCCTGGCGGTTTTCCTGGTGGTGGTCCTCCCGGTGGTGGTCCTCCCGGCGGCGGCCCCCCCGGACCAGGCCAAGGAAGAGGACACTCTCCCCCTCCTTTCACAGGCCTAATGCCCTCCTCTGGGACCTTCGACATCCCCAAAGGTTTCAGTCCACCTCGTGAAACCACCCCTCCACGAGAATCCGAAGAACCAGAAGACTTTTCCACTTCCACCGCCAACGCTCTCAAAGAATGGGAAGCCATTCGCCAAGCGTTTGAACTCTTCTGCGCGAAACTCGGATCAGATTTTGAACCCATGGGACCAGACTTTGCACCTCCCGACATGACCCCTTTTGGTCCGGCACTGATCTATAGGACATATTCCATTGCCGGGATATGGATGAATTACTACATGGGCCTGATTATACTACATAGAGCGCATCCGTCTATGCCCCCTATTGCGATATACGCGGCCGGGATGGCAGCGCAGCAGACGGGTAGGTGGGCGAACGAAATCGCGAGGATCGCGGCGGGATTGCATGAGGACACGACGCATGTGTCGGCGGTGAGTACGCTGGTGGGGGCGGCGTTTATAGAGAGCTGCTTTTGTCTGTTTGTGGCAGGCGTTCAGGTAAGGGGTTTTCCGGTTTGTCCTTTTCCGCTATTTCCGCTGGCTGGGCTGTGGTCGCCGTCGAGTTCGGTGGACGGATAGACCACTGGCCTTTTTTCTTCTTCTCCTGTCTATGCTGTGATGACGACGACGATATGATATGATGAGAGGCACCGTTCCATGTCGGCACCATGTACATGACTGCAACCCTTGTTGGTATTGCTGTCTACATGGTTTAGATCTTTTCGCCTTGTCCCTTCAGGCTGTTGTATTATTTATGTACAAGTAGAGTTTCTTTTTTTCTTTTTCCTTTTCCTCATTTTTTCTTCCTTTTTTTGCCAGCATCGCCGTCATGTACACGACTAGATTTCCGTCTTTCTCTTTCTGGGCTGCTGTTCGTCGCCATGTACATGATTAGACATCTCTATGCCGTTTTCTCGCAAATGTTTGCTGTCCTCATCATGTATATGGGTAGACCTCCCCGTCTGTTTTTCTGTCATCGGCATTGTACATGATTGGACAACCGTCACTTCTCCTCAAGGCCTCACCGTCATCATCATCATCACCATCGGCTCAACTCGCTTGTTTTTTTCTCCCTATTTTATCACCCATTTTTACTACAACCATACTGATATCTGTCTAGTTCCAATCCCTCCCCCAACGCCACTGGACAATCCGCCGCCTACGCGATATCGCCCGCCTAACAGGGTGGCAATCCGCCCGGCAGATCGCCGACGGGTGCGAATCGGGTTGGAACAAGGCCGCCTCACTCGGTCGAGGACCCCCCTATCACTCCCCGCCTGAGCTCGGCCCCCTTTTCCCCGACAGCATCTGGAACCGACCCCGGCGGATCGACCGCCGGATCCGTGAGATCGAGGCCAGCGAGGAAGGCCCAGACGGGAAGCTGGTGCTGGCCAAGACGGAGCAGGCGCACTACGCGCTGGGCTTGCTGAGCGTGGAGCGGGACTTGGACGAGTTGGTTATTGTTGAGGAGGAGGATGAGAAGAAGGGGCGGGAACAGTAAGAAAGGGGAAGACAATTGGGCTGTATGATCATGAGGGGGTTGTAAAAGGGGTGTCGACTTAAAAAGGGCAGTTACGGGGCGCGGACCGACTTTCTTGTTATTTGTTTCGTGGTCAAGCTGTCTGAACGCATGGTTCGATGACGGTTTGAGGTTGTCGGTAAGGTTGTGTTGTCCTCGCTTGTCCAGGGGTTTGATTAGGAGGCTGAAAAAAATACGACAGAGACTCGCCAGGACAGGTCAATATCTTGTAAACAATAGTATAGATGACAGACAGATACAGGGGCCAGGACCAGAAAAGAAAGGTTCAAGGGGCAGGAGTTTCTTGGTTAGAAGAGTTGCGGACGTTGTCAAGTTACTTCGCTTTTTTTATGCTTGATCACAATGTTCACATGTTAAAAACGTTCAAGGCCGTGGCAAAAAGAACCCAGCTTTATTCTCTCAAAATAACATGCTCTCTTAGCTAGCTTTCATGCCCCTTAAGCCCACGATACATCATCTATCTCTAGCTCTTCCTCCGCCAAAGGAAACCTTTCATGTTTTGACCTCTCAGTTCGCAGGAAGCCTCTCCACCACAGCAGCCATCTCCTCGTCTGTGTATATTCTGAACCCGCGCTCCTTGGTGACACTGGCGAGCTGAACATTCTTGGAGTCGAGCTTCTCCTCCATGACCTGCTTCAGCGTCTTGAGAACCAGGGTCTCGGCGTCCTCAATAGTCAGAGACTGTTTCACCCACGTTAGCCCCCATCAATACCCATAGTATCCAACAAAAAAAAAGAAATAGACCAACCTTGTGATACTCGTTCTGCAACTCCGCCTGCGCCCCCTCACTGCCACTTCCAATCGCTTTCGCGTCATACCGATAAAACGTCCCGCTCGGCTCGGCATGATACAGACTCGGTCCATCCTCATCATACCCGGCAATCAACAACGCCACGCCAAAAGGCCTAGACATGATACTCTCCTCTCCGTCGGCCGATTCACCAAAGCGGAGGGCCAGGTCGCAGATGGCTTGGGTGCAGGATTCGACGCGGAGGTTCTCGTTGTAGTTGAAGGCATGAGACTGGCACTCGACGCGGGCATGCTCGACCATGGAGCGGGCGTCGGCTTGGAGCCCGGACATGGCGCAGCCAATGTGACGGTCAATCTCGACAATTTTCTCGACCGAGGAGGTCTCGAGGAGAGAGGAGGTGACGCGCTTTTCGACGCCGAGTATGACGCCCGAGGAGGTGGAGATGCCGATGGCGGTGGAGCCGAGCTTGATGGCTTCGAGGGAGTATTCTACTTGGAAGAGGCGGCCTTCGGGGGAGAAGGTGCTTTGCCTACGTCAGCTGGGTGTCCGGGGACGAGAAGATGAACAAGGTCGGACTGTTGGGTTATGGCAGGGTGGTCATATAGAGGGGGTGGAGATGAGGTTGAGTGAGGGAGGGGGAGGTTTGTAGATGGAATGCTTACTTGATGCCCCGATCTGTGAGCAAATGTTAGCTTCATGGTGTTTCAATGTGTATGCGACGGGGTGGGCTAGCTGGTATAGACCAAGCTGACGGAGGGGGGCGTACCGTATTCTGATCTTGCCATAAACATCTTGGCGGTGTTGTTGTTGGGGGGGGGGGAAACACTGTGATGCTGTGTTTGGGTATTTGCAGGGAGGGTATCAGAACCGACTCAGAAGCGCTGCAGCTATCGTCCGTTCAATGTCGTCGTCGGGGTGGTTGAAGTTGGAGTTCCAGATTGGGATAGTGGAGGGGAAGCTGTAATGGCAGCAGCTCCAGGCACGGAGGGCTACGAAGCTCTCCACCCGCTGGCAGCCAGGCGACCAACTGTAGACGAAGGAAGGCCCCTGTAAAATGTACCCAGGTACCTGAGCGCAGCCTTGCCTGCCGCTGTAATCCCGCGCTAGTCTTGATTGGGACACAGCAAGAGCCGGCGCGTTGATCCATGGCTGTGGCCCATGTCGCGTTTTTGGGCTGGAACTCCCACGACTTGGCATTGGATCGAGGTACCTATCTAGATATCGCTGATCCCCAAATCAACAACATCGAATTTATATTCCGAGTATCACCAAGTCCAATGCCGGCACCGGCAGCCACAGGACGAAAACAATGTCGTCGGGCACCAGACCGCCGACATTCCAAGACAAGAGAAGCAGTGGCGTAGCGGCCACCGCCTCAGCTTCGTCGCGGCCCCGCATGCCGCCCATGCCAGATGGGGGAAGCTTTTCCCAGAGCCAGAGCCAGAGCCACGGCCATAAACCCTCTGCGAATACCAATGCCGATCCATTACCAACGCAAACCAACACTAGCTCCCGCTACGCTGAGTCCCGAAAACGGTCCACCTCGGTCAACCCCCGTTCCACCAGCAGACATGTCGAGGAGCGCCGCACCGAAAAGGTGCAGGTGACGACGAGGGAAACCCTGATGACCCGGACGAGGAGCCCCGATCGCCGCGAGGGAGGCTTGAAGCAGCGTGCTGCTGAACCAAGGTCTAGGGATGTGCGACAAGATGCGCCACCCCAAGGTATGTTTGCTTGTTCCCTGTGCCCCGCCTTCTCTTGAGCTGGAAGCACTTCTTATACATGGAAGAAACCCAAAAGTCAAGTCGTTATTGTGTAAAGAAAAGGTATGATGCTGAACAAGAGAAAAAAAGAAAAACTTGCCCCGCCACCGTGGGAACCCGAAGCGACCCTCCTACCGCACACGACGGCTCCCTTAGCATCCCGCATTTCGATCCCACCACTCGCCTCCACCGCTCCCCAGGCCCTCCAACCGAAATCGCTACACGATCTCTCCCTCGAAGCCCAGGAGGCCGTCATCATCGAGGACCTATTGTTTGTGTTTATGGGCTACGAAGGCCAGTACATCCGTTTCGGAAAAGGCTACAACCCCAACGAAGAACGAGACAGGCTATCCGGCCCAACATGGCGCATTCTACCCGGGTTAGACCCCAGCTTGCAAGACCTCACCCAGTCCATGTTGCGCATGGCCACTCATTACACAGCCCTCGAAACCTTTGTCGATGTACAGTCTCGGGAAGAATTCGGATCAGTCAACCACGCTCTGTGCGCATCAATACGAAAGCTCCTGCAGGAGTATCTGGTCATGGTCGCGCAGCTGGAGACGCAGTTTTTGACGGATGATTCGTTTACGCTGCATGTGCTGAATATACACGTGCTGCCAACTAGCCATATGATGCACCAGGTGTATGGGCTTGCGCATGAGCTGCTGAAGCGGAATGCGCTCTTGGATGACGAGTCGGATGAAAGCAGTGATGGGGGAGATGATTACGATCATATATTGGAGCAGCTGAGGGAAGGGGGGGAACTGGTGCCGGGGAATATGACGGGGAAGAAGATTACGAAGGGAGGCGTGGTGCTGGGGTTGATTACCAAGAGACTGGAGTCCATGTCTGGTGATCCAGCGGCGAGAGCGCTGTTGACGACATTGCTGAGGGATGCGAGTAAGCCGTATATGGCTATGCTGAATGAGTGGCTGCACCATGGAGGGATTAATGACCCACACTCGGAGTTCCTGATCAAGGAACAACGGAGTATTAGGAGAGAAAGGTTGGAGCAGGATTATACTGATGAATATTGGGAGAGGCGGTACACCATCAGGGACCATGATGTACCCCCTCAGTTGGAAGGGGTCAAGGACAAGGTGCTGCTCGCAGGGAAGTATCTGAATGTGGTCAGAGAATGCGGTGGTGTTGATGTCAGTCTGCAGGTTAAGCACGTGCCGACCTCCTTCGACGACGGCCGGTTTCTGGACAATGTCAACAATGCCTATGCGCATGCGAACGAATCGCTGATGCAGTTGCTTCTCACCACTCATCAACTCCCAGCAAGGTTACAGTCGCTCAAGCACTACTTCTTTCTCGATCCATCAGACTACTTTTCCTACTTCCTGGAGCTCGGCGCTTCAGAGCTGCGGAAACCAGTTAAGTCAGTCAACACAGGCAAACTTCAATCTCTTCTCGACCTTGTCCTCCGCCAGCCCGGCAGTATTGTGGCACTTGACCCTTTCAAAGAAGACGTCAAGGTGGAAATGAACGAGATCAACCTGACAAAGTCGCTACATCGCGTGGTCAACATCACCGGGATAGAACAAGGTGAGGCGTTGCAGCCGTTATCAAGTAACCAACCGATTGAAAGCGACAAGATGGCCAACGGGTTTACGTCTTTGCAAATCGACTATTCTGTCCCGTTCCCGGTGTCACTGGTAGTAAGTCGGAAGACAGTATGGCGGTATCAGGCTCTTTTTCGGTATCTGCTCTCCCTTCGATATCTCGAGTCTCAGCTATCAACAACCTGGCAAACTCACACAAGCGGGTTTGTCTGGTGTCATCGATCCTCTTCTCGCGTCCTAGAAATCTGGAAGAGGAGGGTATGGACACTCCGAGCGAGGATGTTGGTTTTTGTTCAGCAATTACTCTACTTCTGCACAGCAGAAGTCATCGAGCCAAACTGGCAGGCTTTGATGGCGAGAGTAAGAGAGCGGGAGAAGCCCCCTCCTTCCCACCAAGACCAACAACAACAATCAGGGGCGGTGGGTGCTGAGCCAAACAGCATCGTCGTCCCAACCCCAACCACCTCTCCAAATCTACACTACCCCCTAAAATCAACACACATCCGCCCCGGGTTGACGAGGACGGTGGATGAGCTGATGCAGGACCATGTTGATTTCTTGGATACTTGCTTGAAGGAGTGTATGCTGACCAACTCCAAGCTTCTCCGTGTAAGTTTCAACCTTTTCCCGCGTCCCATATATCACTAACACCAATCCTTAATAGATCCATTCAAAACTAACACAAACCTGCACCATCTTTGCGACATACACCAACTGGCTCTCCCGCGAGCTAGAGAAAACCGACCCAGACCTCTCTGGCTTACACAAGCCCGACAATATGTCAGAAGAACAATGGAGACACTTTCAGAGTATCCGATCGCAAAAACCCACCGATCCAAACAGTTCGTTTAGTGGTGATGGAGGAGGGGGGCCGGAAAAAGGTGGTGGTGGGCAGCAGCAACAGGGGGATAAAATGGCGAGCTTGTTTGACTTGATACGGAAGTGGGAGGACAATTTTAGCAAGCATTTGCAGATCTTGCTCGACGCGCTGAACCACTACGCGGCTACTGAGACGGTGGTGCTTTTGAGTTTGTGCGCGAGGTTGAGCACGGCTAATGCGGGGAGTGAGCACACGGGCAAGGGCGGGGAGTATGGGGTTGGGGAGGGGGTAGGGGGGGTGCAAGGGGAGAGGGATGCTAGGATGGGGGGAGTATGACAATAGTGTCGGTTGGTTGGTGGTGTCAGGATTGGGGGGATGGGAGAATGGGAGCTGATGGGAAAAGAGATGTTATAGCATGTTTTGTAAGGCTAGCAGGAATTTTGGAATCGTGTAGGGTCTCAATATTGACAGAAAAGGATGGTGGGGGGAGGCGTGTCATGAATTCAAAGAATTATGTTCAACAAAAAAATGGCATGGTGCCTTCATGGTACGATTGCCCTGTTAAGTGGAAAAACACAAGAAGCCAAACGTACTGTTTTTTATCTTGTATCAAGCCTGGTTTGATGTCTTTCGGCGAAGCTAATTTACTCCCTACACTTTTTGTGGCCTCTACATGAATGAAGCTCTCTATCCTGCTTCTTGCTTGTCTAGCCTTGGACCTTTGCCCTGTCAATTCCACGAATTTTCCCGGTGTCACCTGAACGCCTGATTGTCTCCCTTCATAATCACCCCGTTGTCGTAATCAATACTGCAAAAAAATCACCATGCCAAGGATTACAAAGTCTACCTCATCCACCACCTTCCCACCAGCCCTATAACATACTCCAGCATCCCTCCTTCCCTTTCCCCAAACTGTCTATACCCCCCAACCGGGTGGTAATACCTCCTCAACACAACCCCCACCACCGCCACCACAACCGCGAAACCAACCCCCCTTATCGCCCTCCTATTCTTCCACACAACCCCCCTCGCCTTCTTGACTCTTTCCCTCCACTCCAGCTCCTTCACCTGCCTCTCAAACGCATCCCTCCCTTCTTCTAGCCCCTGCGTGTACACCCTGTTCCCCCTCCCAGTCTTGAGTACACTCCACCTTGATATCTCCCATCTCCAACTCCTCAGCCCCTCCGGCGGGAACCTTTTCTCCAGCTCCACCGCTTGTGTGATCAGCCCCTCCAGATCCAGCGGCTGCGGCAGCTTGGACAGCACACTGTGCAGCATCTCCGGTTCGTTTTCTGGAATATCCAACAGCTCTTCCCTCCGGGAGCGGACGATAGCCGCGAATAGATACAGACTAAAAACCGGATCTCGGGACAACAAAATGTCAAACAATCTCGTGATTTCGCCGAGGGTGGTGATGTCGTGCGCGTACATCGTTAGGGTTCCGCTCAGAGCGAAGAAGGGCTCCGTAGAGGAGAGGTGGTGCCATAGTTCCGGGTCGGAAGACCGTAGGATGTCCGGCAGCAGACGCAGTTGGGATATGGCGGGTAAAAGGTTCGGCAGCATGAAGTCTCTGATGCGCAAGAGGGAGAGGTGGGAAAGCGCGGCGGGCTGGGATGCTGGGGGGAGGGTCAGGAGCAAGACTTGGCATATGTCGTGGTAGCCTTGGAAGTAGGAGAGGTAAGGGTGGCGGCGGAGGGTCTGGACGATGAGGGTGGAGAGGAGGGTTTTGGAGTGGGAGAGTTGGGTGTCGCTTTGGTCGTTGGGGTAGTAGACAAAGGCCCTGTTGACGTCGAGCTGGACTTGGTCTTCATCTCTGTGGGGTGGGAGGGATCTCCAGGAATTGTCTTCTTCATCTTCTGGTTTGGTGTCTTCGCTGATGGGTGGTGGTGGTGGTGGTGGTGGGAGGCCCAATAGTACCAGCCCTGGGAGGCAAAACATGTTAGCCAAGAAAACATGATACTAAAGCATCGGATAAGGGGGCACTTACACGCTTGCTGGCGGATAGTGTCTGTCAAGAATCCCCCTGGTGAGGCGGCAAGGGCCCTCAGGGCGGCAAAATCCCTGGTCTTGCATGCCTCTAGGATGGCTCTTTTCTTTCGCTCGACGGCTTCATCTTTGCGGTTGGTTGTCTTCTCATCGATGGGCTTCTCATCAATAGGCTTCTCATCAGCGGGCTCAGCCTCAGGACCTAACATCATATCCATGTCTCTCCAAGCTCGTTTCTGTTTGCTCATAAAATAGCTTGATGTTGTATTAGCTGATGAGTTAAAGCCTCGGATCCGGGGGCGTGGGGTCCGATTCTATCAGAGCGAGTGATGAAAGAATGATGGGTTAGGCAAGTCTGGCCTGAAAACGTGGAGAGGACGGGATTGCCTAATCAGGGATGAGGCTGCGGGGAAGCACCGAGCCCTTGCTGTGGGTTTTGTTCGGTCCTGGTCTAGAACAAAGCGTCTCACGATCTGTCTTTTCCAATTTGATGCTTCGTATTTTGGGGAAGTATGACCTCTCAGCTTGTGAGCGAGTGGTTGTCCTGTGCTGGGGATACATAGACAGGGCGACAAGGGTGCTGGAGAGAGCCAGCAATTGCCCCGTGCTTTTCATGCCAGGGCCATTTTTAGCGCTGGAGCTGGGCATTCTTCCACGGTGACGTAAGAGGGATCGGGCCTAGAACCGACATCTCCCCCGCGCTGTGAGCCTGTGAGCGATGGACCCCCACTACGTTAGCCTATGTCCAAATGATGGGACTATGAATGATATCTGAAAAGGCAACTTTGGGAATCGCTGGGCATGAAGCCCACGAGGCTGATGAGGTACGGCTTTCTCGGCCCATCATTGCCACGAGAGGCTTCTATTGTGTAAAGTATGTCCCGTTGGTTGTCCTCTGCCAAGGAATGTCGGTGTCTCAAATGGTCTGGGAGGTCTCGATAGAAAATGATATGTCAGTCGTATGGGTGACATCTGCTCTTGTTCGGCACGGTACGGAGCTGGATGAGACATGGACATCTATTGTCCCCGCCAGCCCATTGCGTGTGAAAGGGCACAGCTGAGACCAAAGAGCGGACTCGAGACTCGAAGATAACGAATCATCCTGGATGGATACATTTCCGAAAGGCAATAGTTTCCCGTACTTGATATATATATATATATATATATGTACAAAAGCATTGCACGGCCCAGAAGAAACCAAATGCATACTGTACTGGAAGAAGGAAATGTCCATGTATGGATCTGATAGCTTCGCTAGGGCAAGGCGGGAGGGAGGGGTCATGGTTCCTCCCGAACAACTCTCTCACCCTGAAAATCTGCATCTGCTGCATCATGTGCTTTGCCGTGAAAAAGCATTGAAAACTCTTCGTCGCGGTGAAAGAAGTGTGGATGTTGGTTGCCGGTATGAGGTCAGGTCTCTATCGAGTGGTGGACGGCATTTGATCGATTTGGCTGTGCTGCCCCACGTGAGCACATCGACCTCAACTTTCTGACCTCAACCTGCACACCACTCCTCCTTCGGCTGTTGGGCCCAACACGGACTGTGGGCATAATATATCAGAAAACTCTTCACGAAGAGACACCCCGATCTGACCCCCCTCGAAGCTGAAGCTGACCCTACCCTACCGAGTATTGCGTGCAGCCCCTGCTGACACCTAGCACGGCAGACTCGAGGACGGAAAAAGACGTACATTACATGCAGCGTTGCTCATCTTCTTGGGATCATGCTTTCCCCCTGCTCCTGATAGGCTCTGATACCCTAGCCGTATGCACGGAAGTTCTCCGCGCCTTCCCCTGATTCGGCGATTGCCATTTTCTGGATGGGAGCCTCTTTCTCCCGGCTTCAATTCAAGCTCTTAAAGGTCCAGCGTGATCCCACGAAAATCCGCCCTGTACGCCGACAGCACCATCGATATTTTCTCGCATTAGTTAATACACCTCGATGGCTTTCCAAACAAACGTCCTCAGGAACGGGGAGTGGGTGACGGAAACCATCAGTGTGCAGTCCATCGTCAAAAGCCAGCAAGTGGACGCTGCCCCCCAGCTACAAGTCCTCAAGGCACCACGATGCGGCTTACTCACCCGGACCATCGTCGAAAGCCCATTCATAAACTCCATCTTACCCGTCAGGATACGCTCACCACACCACAACGATATCGCATTTATTGGGGACCACTTTGTTCAAATCCGTGAGCTGCGGAGAGATGGGCACCTCAAGGACATCGTCAAAAAGGTCGACTTTGGGTCCCGGATACGGAATGCCTGCGTCGTTGGCAACTTTGATATCAAAACGGTCGAGGAACAGGATGCTATTTCTTCTCAACCTCCCATCAAAATCGAAGACGACCAGTTTGGCTTTTCTCCCAGACTGCCCCCTCAGATGTTGATGGTGGCTCTGGAAAGCGGCGACAGCGTCTTCATGTTTGTCCGTTCAGGCTCCAACGGCAGGTCAGAGTTCGTTACAACTCGCTTTGTGAGCCCGAAGCAACGGCTTGCCCACCCTGGCTTTCATCTTGCAGTCGACCCCAGCTCGCGCTACATGGCTTTGGCCTACGCCCAGGACTTCTTCGTGGTATATGAACTCGAATCGCGAGAGCGTTTGGAGGAGAAATACGCCAACGGCGAACCGTTGCAAGCCCCGGTGAGGTCATTCCGTTTGCGAAGCGTAAACGGTGTCATTCACAAAATCACGTTTCTGTACCCACGGCCGGGCGACGAGAATCACATCATTCTACTGTTCATAGTGGTCAGGAACAGGAAATCCCGCATAGTGATTTACGAGTGGAAGCTGGGAGATGACCTGAAAATGGTTTTTGCCGAGGAAAAACAGGGACACCGCATGCCCGTGGAAAATCAGATGCCTTTGCTCCTCATCCCTCTGACGGTCCAGTCAGCTTTCATCGTCATATCACCTCACCAGATCGCCGTTTGCACCGAGTGCCTCCATGGACCACCCAACTTTGAAACCATCGAAATGTCATCTCCTCCGCCGACACCCACCCACCACGGCCTTCGCCAACCACTGTGGACAGCTTGGACGAGACCTTTCCGGCTCGTTTCCTACTTTGAGACACGAGATTGCATCTTCCTTGCCCGTGAGGACGGCGTCGTTGTGTACTTTGAGGCTGACAAGGACAGCACCGTGGAGCGTGTGACACCTATGGACTCCTTCAACTGCAACATATCGACTGCCTTTGCTTGCGTTTTCGATAGGTACGCAGACGTACTCGTTTTGGGCAGCGATTCAGGTCCAGGAGGCGTCTATAAGATCTGTCCCCGGGTTCCTGTCGAGTTCCTCGAGGCTCTGCCAAATTGGTCGCCTGCGGTGGACTTTGCCTCTACAGATCAGGTTTCTCGGTGGCATCGCTTCGCCGAAATGGAAGGAAAGGTGCCTCAGAAAGGCCCGATTCTAAAACCCGATCGGCTATTCGCGACATGTGAGGGTGGGCAAAAGGGATCCATCACGGAGTACAGATATGGCTTAAAAGCCAATATCGCGTTCGATCTCGCTTTTGAGCCTGGCATCAAGCAAGTCTGGCTGGCTCCTATGGTTGATGGCTATCAGATAGTCATATCCATGCCGGATGCCACTGCCGTCTTACAGCTCCCCTTGGATTTCAGCGGGGCTGATCTTCTCGCAGCCAACAGCACTCCTTATGAGTTGAGGAGTCCAACCCTGGCATTTACTCATTCTGATCAGCACTTCACCGTCCAGGTCACAACAAAGGTAGTTGTGCTTAGTGGGCCGGCAAGTTTTCGATGTTATCTCTATGATGACTTTCCTGCGCTTCATGGATGTTTAGTATCTGATGCGTGCATCTTGGATGATTGCATTGCGGTATCAACACATAATATCAGCAGCAATGTATTTCAAGTCCATATCTTCAAGATGGAGCAGTCTCATCTTGGTCTTGGGCATGTTAGGACCATCGATGTTGATGGCGAAGTGACCAGCCTGGCTTTAACTAAGGACTTCACTCTGCTGGTCGGGACGTCAAACGAATCCGGACCAGCGGTGGTACGATGTTCGTTGCAGCAGGCGACGAACAATCTTGAGATAATATCTATTCCCGAAAGTAAGTTGCCACCACATCGGTGTGCTTAAGCTGCTTATATCTAACTATTATTAGTTCTGGCCCGACACACCAGCATCGAAGATCCATCCTCCGTAGAAGCTATCGGCAGCATTGTCTCTCTGGACACCACCATCTTCCTCGGGACCCGAAGCGGAGAGGCCATCAGTGTGACTACCACCGTCGACTCCATTTCTGTTTGCTACGAAAAGTTTGGCATCACTGCCGCCAAACTAAGCTGCACCCACGCCGCTGGCAAACCCGATCCCGTTGTCCTCCTCTGCTGCGACAACAACCTCATCTACCTCGGTGTCGACACTCACCTCCAATATCCCGCCCGCAACAACTTCCGCAAAAAGTTCCGCGTCTTCCCCCTCGACCCAAGCCACCTCGACGCCCTAGCTCCCCCAATCCAATTCGCGTCAGCAGTCGACCTTCCCTCAGAAGAAGGAATAACCCAAGTCCTGATGATATCCAATGAAACAATTCTGCTCACCGAACTTCACCAAACACCCGGTTGCGTGCCTCGATCCATCCCCCTCGAAGGCGCCCCAAACAAACTAATCTACTCCGGCACCCTCTCCTGCCTCATTGCAGCAGTGAACTACGGCAACAAAGCCACGTTAGCCTTCATCAACCCCAACACGGGCTTGGACGTCGGCCTCCCGACAGATAGAAACGACAACCCGGTAGAGTACATCTCCGGGCTGGGGAAACCAAGTGATCGTATCCAGGCCTTGACGGAGTGGAAGTATTACAAACACGGGAAGATGTTTCATTACATTCTTGTTTCCACCCGCGGCGGTCGGCTCCTAGTCCTCTCAACCAAGAAAGACAAAGCCTCAGGCCAGATCCGTTACTGGACTCGCTGGAAAAAAGAGTTTGAGAGACCGGTCTACTCCGTTCTCGGTTACGACGACGGCTTGGTGCTTTGCGTGGGGCAGACCATCAGATGGGAAGTTATTGATGAAGTGGACAAGAAACTCACGCATCTCAAGTCGTTTGAACTGGAATCACCAGCCACCACGTTGCGTATCACAAACGGAAAACTGGTTGCTCTCACCACAAGGGATTCGTTACTGGTGTTGGAGCACGTCAACCCGGAAGGGTCGTCAGCAGCGACAGGAGGGGCAGTCGGACTCTGCAACGCCGATCCTATGCGTCGCAACGGAATCGACATGCTTGAGATTGCCGGGCCTGATGTTTCCGACCCCGAAGGCGGTATAACACTGGTATCAGACAGAGAGTGTGGTGTTGGCGGGCTGTGGGTGCCCTGGAAACAATCCGACAAGGAATGTGAGGTCGTCTTTGAAGCGGAACTTACTGCTTCGGTCAGGAAATTTCAACGCGCAAAATCGAGGCCGGTGTGGGAGCAACAACGCTCCCATGGCCCCAAGTACGGAAGATTGGTCAGTACCTTCCATGATGCCGAAACTTTCGGCATTTCTCTAAACGGGGCACTTCATCACTTCACCGCAGTGGATCTCAAGACGTGGCGGTTCTTGAGGTTCATTCAGAACCTGGCGTTGCAGGATGGGGATGTGACCCCTTTTTCGTATCAGTACCAGGGAGGGAATGGGAATAATCTGGAGCCGAGGGTGGACAATGGGTTGGAGATGCAGGTTGATGGGGATCTGTTGATGAGGATATTGGACGAAGGTGAGGGAGGGGGGTTGGAGAGGGTGGCGAGGAAGCATGAGGGGAGGTTTATGGAGTTGTTGCAGGAGGTTGAAGGGGTGGGTAAGGTTGCGGGGGATAGAGACAGAGTGTATGGGGTGGCGTATGAGGTGCTGGAGTATTTTTTGAGACCGGTGCTGTGATTTTTATTCATCAGCAAACATGAATACATAGCGATGCTTATTTATTTATACATGGGAGAATTCAATTGGTCCATCTATCACAAAACTTGGTATTGTCAGATCAAGTCGGGGGGGGGGGGGGTTTCTCAGAGGAGATGTAAGCTGCTAGTCTCACAAACTATTGCATTATCCGAGCTCTAGAGATAAAGATATCATTCTGTCGAGTATCGAGTTCCGAGCTTGAGTGGCACACAAAAAAATGAGCCCCGCACTCGCAAAAAAGCTCCTGGGTCCTTTTCTGAACTTTTTTGTGCCGCCGCACACCACTGCTGTGTCATTCTGGGGTTTGCCCCTCCACCACACCGAGGAGCAGCGTCTGTGTGTTGCGGCCGAGTGAGACGACTCGTGAGACTAGGACCTGAGTCGGGGCCAGTGAGGAACGGCGAGTGACTTCGAGACTCTTTTTCCCTCTCAAAAATTTAGGAGACTTTTCCTCTTGTTGTTCTTCAGCGCAAAGTTGGAGAAGCTCTGGATCTTCCTAGCTGCGCATTGGAAGGTGGGGGACGGGCCGCTGAAGGTTTGCTGAAAGAACAGCTCTTCTCCCAGGCCAAGTCCAACCATTACAAGGGGACAAAGTAACAAAAAAGCAAGCCCACTATGATCCCGAGCAGAGGTTACTATTGTACAGAGAATATCATCTCATCTGGCGTAGTATAAGAAAAGGTGGTGAGGGTGAGTTGAACAAGTTCGCCTTGCCCCACTTTAAACTCCAAGGCACTGCAGAGCACGCCCCTCTCTCCCATTGCCATGCTTCCCGTTCAACTGCCCGCCACTTGCCAAACTCTGCTCTACCTGACCTTCCTGCTCTCTGCCCGCAACGTCGATTCTCTGTTCACCACTCGTTCTACTTTTGCACCACATTGACTTGTTGTGTGCCAGAACCAGTCAGGAAATCAGTGTGTGTTAATCCAACCACACAAGATCTTACTATTTCACTTTTTCAGTGAAATTCAAAAGCATCCTTTCTTCTTTGCCTTGTCAACGAACCCCGCGAGTTCCCAAGTAGACACACAAGCTTCGATCAGAAACGATCGGACTTATCTACCACATCGAACAAACAAAACAGCCCCCAACAACAGACAACAAACCGCCACCATGCCTCCTAAAAAGAAGGGAAACAAGAAGGCCAACGACGACTGGGAAGCCGAAGCCTTTGGCGAGACTCCCGCTGTCGCCGCCTCCCCCGCTGCTGCCGACAGTGCTGATGGTGCCGCCCCCGCCGAGGATGAAGCCCCCGCCGGCGGCCTCATGGCCCGCATGAAGAAGATGAAGGAGAAGCGCAAGCAAAAGGGCATGGACGAGGACTGGCTCAACGAGGTCGACACCGCCCCCGAGGGCGCCGCTTCCCCTGCCGCTGCCGAACCACCTGCTGCCGCTCCCGCCGCCCCAGTTGAGGCGAGCATGGAGGATGAGTTTGCCTTGCCTGCCAAGAAGGGCGGGAAGCAACAAAAGGGTGTAACTCAAGTATCAAAGGCCAAGCAGGCTGCTCTCGCGGCGGAGAAGGAGGACGAGGAGTTTGGCGAGGGGGGGAGGGTGTTGACCAAGGCGGAGAAGGAGAAGCTGAAGAAGGAGAGGGAGAAGCAGAGAAAGAAGGAGCAGGTATGTGTCTAACAGGGCGGAAAATGATGTGTGTAGGGATCCTAACATATGGGAAAACATAGGCGGCCAAGAAGAAGGCAACTGCGCCGGCCAAGGCTGCGGAACCTGCAAAGGCGGAGGAGAAGAAGCCTGATTCTCCTGCCCCCGCGGCTGCTGCTGTTGCTCCGTCTCCTGAGCCCGCTGCTGCTGGCGGCAAGAAGAAGAAGATTCCTGCTGCGCTTGCTGCTCTCCAGAAGCAACAAGAGGCTCTCCGCCGCGCCCAGGAGGAGAACGAGAGAATCGCTGCTGAGGAGAAGGCGAGGATAGAGGAGGAGGAGCGCCGCGAGGCTGAGGAGCTCAAGAGGAAGGATGAGGAGAAGGCGAGGAAGAAGCAAAAGGAAAAGGAAAGAATTGAGCAGCTCAAGAAGGAGGGCAAGTACATGACCAAGGCTCAAAAGGAGGAGAAGGCCCGAAATGAAAGGAAGCTGCAACAAATGTTGGCGTCCGGTATCAAGGTTGGTGGGCTTGCTGGGGAGGAGGCTGAGGAGAAGAAGGAGAAGAAGCCAAAGGTTGAGAAGAGGAGGGGCGGCGCTATGCAGAAGAAGATTGAGGAGGAGAAGGCTCTTGCTGAGGCTGCTGAGCGTGCCAGAATCCAGGCCGAGGCTGCCGCCAAGGAGCAGGCTGAAATGGAGCGTATCGCTCGTGAGAAGGCCGAGAAGGAGGCTGCTGAGAAGGCCGCTGCTGCCAAGGCTGCTGCTGAGGACAGCATCGATGAAGATTGGGAGGCCGCTGCCGCGTCAGATAAGGAGGATGTTAAGGACAGCTGGGATGCCGATTCTGACGAGGAGGGCGGCGATAAGAAGACTCTGCCTTCGAGACCGAAGAAGGACGACGAGGAATCCGACTCGGAAGAGGAAGACTCTGATGAGGAGTCCTCTGAGGACGAGGAGACGACAGCGGCCAAGCTTGCTGAGGAGAAGAGAAAAAGAGAAGCTGCCGAGCGCAGAGAAAAGGCCCACCAGGCCGCCCTCGCTGCCCGGTCTGCGGACAACCTTCGCTCGCCCATTTGCTGTATTCTCGGTCACGTCGATACCGGAAAGACCAAGCTGCTCGACAAGATCCGTCAGACCAACGTCCAGGAAGGCGAGGCTGGCGGTATTACGCAGCAGATTGGTGCTACATACTTTCCTGCCGACGCCATTCGTCAAAAGACTGCCGTTGTCAACCAGGACGGCAAGTTTGAGCTCAAGGTCCCCGGTCTCCTCATCATCGATACACCCGGTCACGAGTCTTTCTCCAACTTGCGTTCCCGTGGTTCGTCTCTGTGCAACATCGCCATCTTGGTGGTTGACATCATGCACGGTCTTGAGCCTCAAACTATCGAGTCGATGAACTTGCTCAAGGCCAGAAAGACTCCTTTCGTCGTCGCCCTCAACAAGATTGATCGTCTCTACGGCTGGAAGAAGATTG
Organism: Triangularia setosa; assembly: GCA_033296915.1. NCBI lineage: Eukaryota > Fungi > Ascomycota > Sordariomycetes > Sordariales > Podosporaceae > Triangularia > Triangularia setosa. The sequence goes on along the minus strand of MU866083.1, from coordinate 262,277 downwards.
ACAACAATGGCTTCCAGGACTCGTTGGCTCTGCAGAGCAAGGCTGTGCAGAACGAGTTCAAGAACCGTCTCGACCAGACCAAGCTCGCCTTTGCCGAGCAGGGCTTCAACTCTGAGCTCTTCTACGAGAACAAGAACATGTCCAAATACGTTTCGCTCATCCCCACCTCGGCCCACACTGGCGAGGGTATCCCCGATCTTCTGAAGCTCATCTCCCAGCTCACCCAGGAGAGGATGGTGGGTTCGCTCATGTACCTGTCCGAGGTCGAGGCCACCGTTCTCGAAGTCAAGGCTATCGAGGGTTTCGGTATGACCATTGATGTCATTTTGTCCAACGGTATTCTCAAGGAAGGCGACCGCATCATGTTGTGCGGTGTTGAAGGTGTCATCAAGACGAATATCAGAGCGCTGCTCACGCCAGCTCCTCTCAAGGAACTGCGCGTCAAGTCGCAGTACGTCCACAACAAGGAGGTCAAGGCTGCTTTGGGTGTCAAGATTTCTGCCCCCGGTCTTGAAGGCGCCATTGCCGGTTCCAGACTTGTTGTCGTCGGGCCTGATGATGACGAGGACGACCTCGAGGAGGAAGTCGAGGCCGATCTCGCCTCCCTCTTCAGCCGTGTCGAGAAGTCCGGTCGCGGTGTGTCCGTTCAGGCGTCTACTCTCGGTTCCTTGGAAGCCTTGCTTGATTTCCTCAAGGACTGCAAGATCCCCGTTGCCAACGTCGGCATCGGCCCGGTTTACAAGCGTGATGTCATGCAGTGCGGTGTCATGTTGGAGAAGTCGCCTGATTACGCCGTGATGCTGTGCTTCGATGTCAAGGTGGACAAGGAAGCGCAGCTATACGCTGATGAGCAAGGGATCAAGATTTTCACTGCCGACATTATCTACCATCTCTTTGACGACTTCACCAAACACCAGGCGGAGCAGCTGGAGAAGAAGAAGGAGGAGTCCAAGATGCTGGCTGTCTTCCCCTGCGTCTTGTCGCCGGTGGCCGTGTTCAACAAGACGAACCCTATTGTGGTTGGTGTGGATGTTGTTGAGGGCGCGCTGAGGATCAACACGCCCATTGCGGTTGTCAAGCAGAATCCCAACACTGGGTTGAAGGAGGTTATCAACATTGGCAGAGTGTATGTCCCCCCCCCTATACTCTTGTCGTGATTGTGAATTGATGCTAACTTGGATGATAATTAGTACCTCGATTGAGCGCGAACACAAGCAGATCCCCATCTGCAAAAAGGGCCAGCCATCTGTCGCCGTCAAGATCGAGATGGGCAGCCACCAGCCGACGTACGGCAGACAGCTCGAGGAGAAGGACATGCTGTACTCTGCCATTTCCAGAGCGAGTATCAACTGCCTGAAGGAGTTTTACCGGGCGGACATGACGAATGATGATTGGCAGTTGATTATTAAGCTGAAGCCCATGTTTGACATTGCTTAAAAGGCTTCTTTTTTAGGGAATGGAAAATGCTGGCTGGCTGGGAAAACTGGGGTGGGATGGGGTTACGAGCACGAAAATGGATGGGGGTTGTTATGTTTGGTGTGTGATGTTACTATCAGTTCGTATCTAGGTATACACAATGTTATATGAGGTATTAAGTAACGAAATGTGTGGAGTGGTTTTTCATTCATGTGGTAGTTGACATGCAGAGGTTGTGGACAAAAAAAAACCAAATTTTTCTGTAGACTGCTTACACCAAAAATAGCTGCCCAAAAATAGAGTAGAAAAGGCGTCGAAGACCGTGTGAATAGACTTCTCTCTCAAATGCGTCTCGCAGGCGTATCCACACTATCTTTGAAGGTTCTATCTACTATATCATCTAAGGCCCCATTAACTTGTCTTTTTAGCATCTCTTGACCATATGTTTTTAAGGTCTTTCTATTTCAAATAGCAAGTCTCTCCCTTTTTATTTATTTTCTAAATTAAGAAAAAAAAATTTTAAAATTTTTTAATGCTGTCTCTTCTTTTTTTGGTCTATCATACCAGTTTCTAGTCGTGCGTGTTACCTCTTCTTACCATACCACCCCTCCAAATCTAGCTTTGCCAGCAACATCTCGACAGTGTTTTCATCCCTCCTGCCCTCAGCAGTGGGAGTCTTTTCGCTCAGACCTTGGAGGACAGTGACGAAGACGTCGACTTTGCGGTGGAATTTCTTATAGAGTTGTTGGCTCTCCTCCTCGTCTTCTTCTTCTCCCCGGATACCGAGGTGTTGATCGATTTGTCGAACTCTGACGAGCCGAGCGAAGATGAGTATGAGGGTTAATATCTCCTCCAGCAGCCCCATCACCGGCTGCTGTCGTTTGCGGAGGAGTAAGCAAGACATGATGGTGTCGAGGGTGGATTCCTGCTTTTGGCGGAGCATCTCCGGACTGATGGCTGTCACCACCTCCCCGTCGATGTTGTCGTTGTGGAGGCTGGTCTCGACGGTATCAAGCCAGGTTTCAAACCCCCTCCAAGTCTTCGCGATCCCCACATCAAAGAAGTAGCTTGAGATAGCAAGGATAAAATGTCGAGCCTCGATGGCGAAGCGGAGGGTGACGTTGCTGCTGCTCTCCTGTTCCCCAGGACGGGCAAAAGAATGGAACAGCGTGTTGGCCACATGCAGCATCCTTAAAATCTGAACAAGCAACCTCGAGATCCTGTCAAACTTCGCCAAAATCTGCGGTGTGATAACACCGCGAAGGGGAGGCGGGGTGGTGTACGACAGCCGCAAAAAGTCGAGCGCGGAGAGCGAGTCGACGTTCATGCACCTGTCAATTTCCTCTTGCGTGAGGTCGTGCCTGATGGCGAAGGATAAATCCCCCGGCAGCTGTCCCTGAACACTGGGGGATAAAGAGTCAGATAGCACCCCCATCAACGCCAGCCTGAGCTCAGAGGAAGCAGGTGGCCATGTCCTCCTCGTTGAACCCAACCTCAGTCCCAAACTCCCGCTCCCGCCCAAGGCCACCCCCTTGTGCCGTTCAGTCGTTGACGACTCCGGGTCAAACAGAGCACTAGATAGGCGGGAGACCAAAAGCCCCGAGGACAAAAGAAAAGATTGATTCAGGAGGGAGAGGTGAAGGCGTAACGAGTGGGCGGTGAATAACAACTTTGTAGTGAGGTGGGACAACAGCTCCGATTGACACGTCAAAAGCGGGGAGAAGGATAGCAGTGGTAACAAAGAGGTGTGAGGAGACAAACTTGGTTGGTGGGTAAACAACAAAGGGGAATACAGGTGGGATTTGAGCAAAACGACAAGGTTATCGCTCGGGGGCGGTTCAAGCAGCGGCTCATCCAATCGGCGGATCGATGCCAACACGCTGCTGGCAACTTCTGCTTCGGGTTTGCCAAAGACTGTCAACAACTCTCCGGTATCCCTGTCTGAAGAGTCAGAATGGGTGGTGTTGGTGGTTCCGGTGAGGAAGGAACCGCCTTCCAAGACGCGGGAGACCGCATCCCGGTATTCATTCACCCTCCCCTCCAGCTTCGAAATAGCCCCCCATTCAAACTCCCATTCCAGCTTTGGCGGGTTGGTTAAGCTGACCACATCTGGTCGGGAGAGTGGATGGTCCGGGTGGTGCTCCCTCAAAAACCGCAGATTCCTCCCCGTTTCAAAGATGCTTTCTGCCATGTCCGCCGGAACAAAACTCGGCATTTTGGCCTCGTCGAGAAAGTATTCGGGCTCATCCAGCTCGAACCCCTGATCGTCTACCCACATCTTGTCTGCTACCCTGACAAACTCCTTCCCCGAACCAGTTTTACTGATGGGGATTCCCTCTTCAACCTTGATGCCGATCCACTCCTCGACGAAATCAGCCCAGGGCCGGGAGACGATTCTCAGGACTTGGTTTGTTGCCGCACGTAGGAGGTCGTCTTTGTACTCCGCTGCTTGGACAGCTTGGAACAGAGCAGAGAGCATGGCTTCGTCCGTCTTTGCTGTGGCGACCTTTTTGACGAGGCCTTTGAAGTACGAAAGGACCGTGTGGACAGGTTGGACGAGGGCCTGGAGTTGGAGTATGGACCTGACGTTGCGGCTGCGGGTGCTGAGTTCGGAGCCTACCGTTGTGATGAGACGGGCGATGACGCCGGCGAAGGCGATGCGTGTCGGGGAGGATGACGAAGAGGCATAGGCGGTTTCAGAGTAGTACTGGAGGTGCCTCATGCAGTTGCCGCAGTCGAGGCAGAGGCGGTCGATGGCTTTGATCAAATCCAAGGTGATGCCAGAGGTGCGAAGTTGGGGGGCGGTTTTGGTGAAGGAATTTTGAGCAGAGTCCCATGCGAAGAGGAGAGAGCTTCTTCCCAGTGCCAGAGCTAGTAGACATGCCGAGTATATCGAATTGTCCAAGATGTCTGGTGGGGTGTCATCTGTGTTGTTGTTTGAAGCTGCAATTATGGAATCAAAAGCTGCTGGGCCGGCTTCTGTGATGAATCCTGGGGATGTCGGCCCTTCTTTGGTGCTTTCAAAGCTTTCCCATGTTTTATACTGGGGTTTAGTGCTGATGACATCGTTTGGAAGAAGCCAAAAGTCTTCCTCTTCGCTAGAGATTGCATCATCAAGCTCCGGTTGGTCTTCGTCCTGGACTATATCAGTCTCAGGGGCTTGGGTATGCTGGGCAACGAGATCCTTCAGTATGGGCGGGAGCTTGAAGAAAGCATCATCATTCTCCGAGCCAAGGTCAGGAACAATGTGATCTTGAAGATGGGCGCTGATCAAACCATCTTGTGACACTGTTCCCACATTAGCTTGGGGGGGCGTATAATTGGAATCAATAACATACCGTCACTCCCCCAGCTGAATAGGGGGTTCTGTTTATTGATCTCCTCGATAGACTCGCCAAGCCAATTGGAGGGCCGCCAAAAATCCGGGATAGCAAAGAGATTGGAGGGGTCATTGTTGTCGTCTTTGTATGTGGTTTCCTTCTTCAAGGGGGTGATTTTTAAGCGAGCATCTGAGAAAAAGCTGTTGGTGTAAATGTTTACATCGTGAAGGCCTGCCATTGTGATGCTTGGTGTTTGTTCACTTCACTGGGAGCTGAGAAGGGGAAGTGGATGTGCAGCACACACCCTGGTCGCGCAAATTGACCCGCTAAAGCTTCTCTAACCCCTGTCGATTGCGCTGCAGGCACGAGCGCCACAGCGGTCGGAGCTCTTGGCTGCGACTTGATTTGAAGCTTCAAGCTCGAACATTCCTCGTGACTTGATTCTTTGGTCCGACATACAGCTTTCGCACGACGGCCTTTCGACCGGTTATCTTACTCAATTCAATAAATACGATAGAATCTAACAGAACAATCATGCCTCCTAAGAAGAAAGGCGGGCGCGCCAGCACCCAGGCCGCTGCGACTCCAGACGATGCGATGGACATTGATACACCAGCTGCTTCAGAGACTCCGGCTCCTCCAAAAGAAGTCACCGATCCATGGACGGATGACCAGGTTGCTTCTCTATTCAAGGGCGTCATTCGGTGGAAACCAGCAGGTCCGTCAATCTACCACTCACCTAGGCTTCGCTGAGGTAGCCTGCTCACAGTCACCAGGAATGCACAAGCACTTTCGAATACTGGCCATCAGCGAACACCTCCGTAACCATGGAATTGACCCTGATGTGTGGCCACACACCCGAATCCCCGGCATATGGGCCAAGCTCCGCGAATTCTATAACTTGGAAGCCATCGACGAGCGAGAGAACAGCATGGACCCGCCAGAGGAGAAGGGCCAGCCTAGACGATACCTCGACTTCAGACTCCCCTTTAAGGACTACGTCGAGTTGATCGAGGAAAGAGCGCGTGCCGATCCCAGCGAAGCTCCCTCTAGTCCGCCACAATGGGACCCCAACGACCCTACCGCTGGAGGGGACGGCAAGAAGAGGAAGCGAGCAGTCACAGCAGCGAGTAATACAACGGACGGGAACACTAAGACTCGAAGTTCTACTGTTGAGGCTACGGATAACGAGACTCCTGCGGCTAGTCCCTCCAGGAAGACGGCCCGGACGGGTAGGAACGCCAAACGTGCCGCCAGTAGAGGACGTAAGGCGAAGGGGGAGTCGCCCCCTCCTAATGAGGAGGAAAGCGAGGAGGAGGAGGAGGAGGAGGAGGAGGAGGAGGAGGAGGAGTCTGGAGAAGAGGAAGAGGAGGAAGACGATGAAGACGATGAAGAAGAGACTGGTACACCTGCATCTACTAAGGGTGGTAGGTCAACAACTAGGGGCCGGACTGCCACTAGAGCTAGAGGTCGAGGGCGAGGACGAGGCCGGGGTAGATAAGTTCTATGGCCCGGTCTTGGTTGTTGATTGCTTTTCCTTTTCATCCTGCAGACTGTTGTTAGGCGCACTGGTTATACCCTGTTATGGTTATTAGCGCCACCTAGCGCCCTGAGCGTACCAATCTGTTTTTATTTAGCATTCTCAAGATGTTGCATGAACAGCCATAGAGAGTGAATCTGAACCCCGCCAAAAAAAAAGAGCCCCGCAGTCGCGATTGACATGACGCGCCGCTGAATTTGGGCCCAATGCTCCTACAACACCCTCTCTGTAGACAGCCTCCTAAGCAACACAACACATCCCAGCCGCAATGTCCCGTCCAAGTTCTACAGCGCCAGCAAGGCCACTGACTCTGACAGAAGAGCTCGAGAAGCTCGAGCAGTCTATCACTCTTACCCTTCAAGGTGCGTCTTTCACCGTGTTCCTGGTCCTCAAGATTTGTGCTGGCTAACAGGCCCTAGAAATCGACCACAACTTTAGCAAAGCGCACCGTATTGTTACTGGCAGCATCTTGCCTCTTGTCGAACAGTATGGCGAACACTCTCGAAATGTGTGGGAGGCAACCAAGTTCTGGAAACAGTTTTTTGAAGCCTCGGCCAATGTCTCGCTATCTGGCTACGAAGAGCTGGCCAACAACGAGCCCGAAGAGGGCACCGAAATTGAGCAAACAGTAGACGAAAGTACTTCCCAGTACAACACTCCCCGCAACCAACAACAGCACGAAGATGTCAGCCAACTCGAGGTCGATCGATCTTCCGTGGTCTACCCAAGCAGCGGCCGACGTCAACAGCAACACCGACAGGATGAATCCATGTTCGACAACAGCGACGAAGACGTCTCTGGCAGCACGCCCCGCCCCCCCGTCGGCAAGACCATCCCATCCCGTTCCCAAATGGCCGCCCTCTCCTCCCCATACGAGACACTAAAGAGGGAATACGCCCAGAAGCCCGTCACCCCGGGCTATGAACCCACCCCCAAGCACGAAGAAGACGAAGATAACACCTCGGTCCTCATCCAAGAGCACACCGCCCGCCTCCCCGACATGTCCATGCATCCTCGTCACTCCCCAGATCAATCCCAGTCCCAAACACACTTCCTTGACTCGGAAGAAGACGACAATGACCTCGCCTTCTTGAAACCCGGCAACAAAAAGAACACGGACCCCGTCCTCCACCACCTCAAAGATAAAAACTTCCGCATCCTGGCCACCCCCCACAAGGGTCACACGGGAGTCTCCCCTCTGAAGTGGAAAATCACCGAAAACAAACCGGCATCCTCGCTCTTCACCACCCCCGGTAAAGGCAAAGACCCCACCCTCACCACCCGCCCTCTCTGGGCCGACTCCCCTGGCGATTCCCCCGAAATCGCCCTCCCCCAACTCCGCTCAGCGGCGTTCATGTCCCCGCAAAAAGCAGCGTACCGTTCGGCGCATGCCAAGTCTACCAGGAACGCCGTGGCAGCCCCCAGGACGCCAGGTGTAAGCGTCCAGACTCCCGCTGCTGCCAGAGGAGGCAAGACAAGGGATGTGTATCTAGAAGACAAATACGCGACCGCGACAGGGGATGAGCTAGGGTGGAGCGAGGATGACGATGAGGACGAGAGGGAGTTGTCGGAGATGGGGATGAGCCCGCCAAAGACGATTCAGTTTGCGCTGCCGCCGGGGAGGCTGCTGCAGACGCCGGCGAGGGAGGCGAGCAGGCGGATTGTGGAGGGGCTGCTGATGAGGGCAGGGGAGGATGATATGACGTTGGATTTTACGGGGGTTGTGCCTGGTTTTGGGCAGCAGCCACAGCAACAACAAGAACAACAACAACAAGGGGGAGGAAGTGGGCGAGGCGGGCAGAGGGGGATGGAGTATAGTCCTACGTTGGTGAAGATGAGTTTGGAGATGCAGGATGATACTTTTTAGACGGACGGTTGGGGCGGTTGATTTGGATGTGGGTTATGTATGTTATGTACATTTATCTGTTTGTTGCTATGGAAAGAAATGAATTACTAGAGTGTAGGCATGGAATGTAGGCATGTATGTAAAAAAGCTGTCCGTGCGTCTATGATCTCCCCCTTTTCCACCCATCATATTGTTCCCCTATACTCCTCCTCGCGCCAGCCCACCCTTCCCCTAGGCCGGCCTAGCCTTATTTTCCCCGTCCATCTTTGTGGTATATCCGACCAAAGTGCAGCCAACTCCTACGGAGCTAGCTACAACTCATCAACACGTCGTACTCGGCGCCTCAGTCACCCTTGCCACTCTCTCTCCTTTTTACTGCCAGTTTAAAACCCCATGTTGATCTGGTTCCGAAGCACCTGCTTCTTGCTTGCTGGCTTGGCCCTGGATGATGGTGATGATGATGACGACGATGACCTTTTGGCTTGCTCCTTGAGGTAGGAGATATCGGTGGAGGAGCTGCCGGCGATGGAGGCGGTGTCTGAAGATTGTTGTTGTTGCTGCCGTTGCTGGGCACCTTTTTGCTGGTCGGCGATGATTTGAGAGGCGTAACCCTTGGGGTAGGGGATTGGGTTTGTGACTTTGTTATGTGAGTACCCTTGTCAAAAGGAGGGGGAGGGGAGGGAGGCATACAGTGGGAAGACATTTTGCTTGTTGGTATGGTTGAGTTAGTGGTGCAAGTGAAGCTTGGGTATGTTGGTAGTGTAAGTGGTAGCTTGTGAGTATGTGTGGTAAGTGTGGAGGCTTGGTAAGGTTGTCTGCCTGATATTGATCCCGAAACCTGAGGATAGAAGGGGAGAAGTCTGGGTCCTATATATACACAACATTGGTGACAAGCCTTCCTCCAAGGTACAGAGAGAGAGTGTAAGCATTGTACCAATCTAGCCCCAAATCCTTCCCGTCAGCACCACTCCCATCCATCCTATTGTTGGCCTGTTGTTGTCAAACAAAGAAAACCTACGTCGTTGCCTACGCCCGCTGCCACACCATCCCAACATTACCGATCCATGTTTTGTCGGACCCGCCGTGCTGCCCTACAATGGAAAAAAAGTGGCTTCGCAAGGCTGGACGTAATCAGCTGTGCATAAGCCGATTGAATATAGATCAGATGGAGAATAGCGTAGATGTCCAGAAGGGCAAACCGCCAGGCAGTGAGTCACTTGCCGTGAGCAATAGCTTGGGCTAGGGAAGGGGAGAAAAACAGAATGATGTGTTGCAGGATGCAAGGTGTCAGTGTGCATGCGTACACAGCCTACGTCAAACGGTTTCCCGTATGGACCGGGCTGGTATAGGATGCAAAATGGGACGGTTACACCGAAGATGGGTGTGTCGTCGCGTGTAGGTGTAAGTCAGATGGGGCAGAGATGGGGGCAGCCGCGCGTGTAACAACGACGATTGTACGCGGTGAGAAAATGGATCCAACTGTGTGTAACTGTGTGTCAGATTCTAGATTTTCAGCGGATTCTCTTGCTGATAGGCGGAGAGAAAAAAGGATAGATTTATGCCTCTATGCGTGCTGACTGCTTGGGATAGGAATGTGGCTGAGGGTATGCCCATCACCAGCCGGGTGATTGAGGCAGGAATAGCAGTGCCAAAAGGGTAAATACGCCAACGACCCCTTCTTGTTACTGTTGTTTCTCACCGTCATTTCGAAAATATCGACATGGTTGGGAAAGTTGTAGTTCAGTTGGTCATGTGATGATGATGATGATGATGCCTTGGCCACGTCGTTGTTTGTCGTCAACGGGTCCCTAGATGCCTGCTATCGACACCACCAAACCCCGCAACTACTCGCTCTTGATGTCCTACTTGCGTTTCCCTTTTCGGACTTTACCTTGATTTTTGTAGGGGGTTTTCCTATCACCGTTGCTTCCTGTCGCGTGCCTCCTATGAGTGTCGGTGTTGGAGGGTGACATTCGCACTTTGCGTAGCAGGAAGGGAAACCCAAAACCTGGTTCATGAGGACGGAAAGATGTCGTTGCCTGTTGCGTAAGGCTGTTGTTTCCTGGCCCATGAGGCTTGCGTATGTCAGTATGCCAGAGAGTTAGTTGGGCCTTGCATGAGATTCGGTGGTGTTGTGGTGGTGGTGGTGGTGAGGCCGAAATAGGCAGGTGGTTTAGATGAGCGCAGTATGAGTAATCCGGAGAGGAACGTGGAGGAGATGGCGTCGAGGCTGTACACGCTTTATCTTGTCTTGGCTCTGGCGAAGCTTCTTGCAGTGTTCTGGACATTAAAATTTCTTTCCATGACATGTCGTGGAACGGAAAATTCTCTTCTTATGGCGAATGTGAGTCTGTGACACAAGCATAGAATGGCGCTGTGGTTATTTAGGTTGGACGACCGACCGTCAAATAGTCGCACTTACACCATTTTTCTTGACCACTGAGATGATCAGACCAAGCGCCAACAGGCGAACCCTCCTCTCTTGTCCCTGACAAGGGAGATCTTGTGAGCCCACTGCTGACATTTTGTAACAGATAGTTCTGTGATACAGCATCAGATGTCTCCCGCTTGTTGGTGTATTTGCATGTGTTGAGAGGCTCAAAATGTGGCTCAAACTGTGTTGGCAGCGCCGACACCGGACTGTGATATTCGGTTGGTGGTCGCACCACAGAGTTATCATCGGCCATTGTCAAATCAGACGGGGCCAATGCTCCTGCCTGACCTCCCGTCCCATGTCGGCCGTTTGTGGTTGACACTTGACAGGAGCTGGATCTGTTGTTGACTTTCTCAGAGGCCTGATATTGTGCTAAGTGAAATTCGGATACGCGTATGGGAATAGAAAATGTCTCGGCGACGACAATGACGTCCTTCTGGAAGCTTTGACTGTTTCATTTGGGTCCCCGCAAATTGGCATCTCGTGTGTCGCCATCAAGCTTACCAATTCAACAGCGAGCAATTGGATTGTTTGAAAGCGAATTACAAAACCAATTCAGCAATTCGGAAAAACGCGGCCGTCTTGGCCTTCCGGATAAAGACGTTAATAGTCTAGTAGCTTTGACTGGGTATCTCAACCTTGCCCTGATAGGAAACCCAGAAAAGCCATCCCTGGAAGATTGTCGACATAAGACAAACAAAACGAACGATGATGTGCTGTCACTTTGACGCAGGGGAGAGCCCAGTGTCGTGGTCGTTGTCCCAACAGTCTGGATAATGCAACAGGAATCTACTGGATAGGTCGCTCAGAGATTGTCCATTCTCGCACTGTTCGGGCTGTTTGTTGTACTCGCGGATAAAAACAGTTCCTGGTGGTGGTGGTGGTGGTGGTGGTGGTGGTGGTTGTGGTCAAACATCAGTTCAACATAAGATTAATCTCCACTTGCAACGCTACTGGACAAGATATCAAGCGCTAGCGCAGGGACTCGGGGCTTGCTGGGCGGGTTCGATAGGATCAACGGCCGATTTCTGAAAGATTTGTTTTTTTGCGCCAGCGACAAGGGCACCACAGTACGCGAGCCGCTCGAAATCTCTGTGCATTCCCGGCCTTCCGGGATGTCCACAGGGCCCGTCTGAACAGGGCCCCCACGGCCCTCGCTCTAGCATTTCTAGTCGGCCGCTCCCGCCATCACCTTTTCTATCCTTTGGTGTTTTGTTGTTGTGCAGGCCCGTCATTACTGTCAACAGCTTCACCGCGCGCTACTGCCCGAGTACGCCAGACACACGCCCGCCATGGCTACCAATGCGACAAGCTTCACGTCGCCTCTGGCGACAATCAAGTATGGCGCCGTCCCTGTGCCACCACAGCTCGAGTACGCCCTCGAGATTGTCGCCAATGCCAGCATCTGGCAAATCCTCATCACCCTCCTCGCCGTGGCCGTCGCCTATGACCAGAGTATGAGACTCTTTGCTCCCTGTTCACCGTCAGTTACATTTTGCTAACATACCCCTCCCTCTTCAGTCCGGTATATCCTCAACAAAGGCTCCATCGTGGGTCCCGCCATGAAGGTTCCCTTCATCGGCCCCTTTCTCGAATCTGTCAACCCCAAGTTTGAGGAGTACCACGCGAAATGGCTATCCGGACCCCTGAGCTGTGTTTCCGTCTTCCACAAGTTTGTCGTCATCGCCTCGACCCGCGACATGGCCCGCAAAGTGTTCAACTCGCCCGCCTTCGTCAAGCCCTGCGTCGTTGACGTCGCCCACAAGCTGCTCGGCGCCGACAACTGGGTGTTCCTCGACGGCAAGGCCCACGTGGACTTCCGCAAGGGTCTCAACGGCCTCTTCACCCGTCGCGCCCTCGAGATCTACCTCCCCGGCCAGGAGGAGGTGTATAACCGTTACTTCAAGTCCTTCGTCGAGATCTCCAAGGCTGCCAACATGAAGCCCGTTCCCTGGATGACCCAATTCCGCGAGATCATCACTGCGGTCTCCTGCCGCACCTTTGTCGGCCACTACCTCGGTGACGAGGCCGTCAAGAAGATCGCCGACGACTACTACCTCATCACCGAGGCCCTCGAGCTCGTCAACTTCCCCATCATCATCCCCTTCACCAAGACCTGGTACGGCAAGAAGGCCGCCGACATGGTCCTCGCCGAGTTCTCCCGTTGCGCCGCCAAGTCCAAGATCCGCATGGCCGCCGGCGGTGAGCCCAACTGCATCATGGACGCCTGGGTTGTGGAAATGATCGCCTCCAAGAAGTGGCGCGATGCCGAAGAGGCCGGTAACACCGAGGGTCTCACCAAGCCGACCCATGTCCTCCGCGACTTCACCGATTATGAAATCGCCCAAACCGTCTTCACCTTCTTGTTCGCCTCCCAAGACGCCACCTCCTCCGCGGCAACCTGGCTCTTCCAAATCATGGCCCAACGGCCCGATGTTCTTGATCGCGTTCGCGCTGAGAACCTCGCCACCCGCAACGGCAACCCCGACGCCCCTGTCAACCTCGAGCAGCTCGAATCCATGAGCTACACGCGCGCCGTCGTCCGCGAGCTCCTCCGCTACCGCCCACCAGTTCTCATGGTGCCCTATGTTGCGAAGAAGCCCTTCCCCATCACTGACACGTACACCGCGCCCAAGGGGTCAATGGTCATTCCTTCCACTTACCTTGCCCTCCGCGACCCAGAGGTGTACCAAAACCCAGATGTGTTCGACCCCGAGAGATACTACACCGGCGATGCCGAAGTAAAGGGGGCGAAGAACTACCTTGTCTTTGGCACTGGTCCCCATTACTGCATCGGACAACACTATGCGCAGATGAACCTGTGTTTATTTTTGGGCAAGGCGAGTTTGCAGCTGGAGTGGGAGCATCATGCTACGCCGCTGAGTGAGGAGATCCAGGTGTTTGCGACGATTTTCCCCAAGGATCATTGTCCGTTGGTGGTCAAGGAGAGGAAGTGGTAAAAATGAAAAGATTTAGGGGGCGTGTAGATATTAGGAGGATAAGTTAGAAACTGAGGGTAATTTAGAGCAAGAGGATGAGATATGAAACCTATCGTGATCATGAACATAATGGCAAGTGAAGGGACGGGAAGAATTTGGTGGGGGGGAGGACAATGGTGGGAAAGTGTGTAGGAGGCGGGGGGTAATGGAATAAGTTGTAATGTTTAGTTTTTTTTATGGTAGGATGGGTGGTTGGTGTAAATGGGACTTTTTTTTTTTGGACAAAGTAAAGATCAAATATGATTATACTAACTATATGGCTCATGTTGTGAAGGGGGACCAACGGGGTATATGTGTCCATGAGCCGTTGGTACATTGCTGACAGCTACCACTCCCTTCGGAAATAGGGTAGCCAATGAACTCTGGGTGGTGAGAGTTGGGATCCGAGCTGCTCTTTGGTCAGTGGGTGTTCCGAGGTGTATCATTCGCCGCGGAGAGCACCATGAAGCTGTTCCATAAAGCTCGATCTCACCCTGTATAAAACTCAAAACATAATAGCTCCGTTATCCAGATAGTGGTATCAGTAGGAGTATACCGTAGAGTAGGAGATGGAGATGCGCTGAAACTCAGCCTCACCACAAGTGACCGTTTCTAAAGACCGTTGAAGGCTGATGAAGAAGCTCAACGGCCCGGCGATGGACGGTTCAAAACCGCCCCAAATGACGGACCTTAGGTGGGGCAATTGCTAGCTTGACCTTTGAACCTCACATCTTCACCTTTGATCTCGCTCACATTGACAACCCCCCTCATACCTTTGCGAACCAAAGCCAGACTTTCCAATTCCTCGACATTTCAATCCTCGAACCGGCCGCGAACGAAAATGGCCTCCCGCCGAGCCCTCACCACCCTCCTGCCCGTTGCGCAAAGAGCTGCCCCCACCCCAGTGATAGCTCGCTCTATCGCGATAGCTCTCTCCCGGCGGCAATACCACCAGCAATCCCTCCAAGGCCCCCTTTACAAGCATCTTGCACAGAAGCAGCCTGTTCATTCCACCCCCGTCCAAAGAAGATCTTACTCTGCCGACCCCCCACAAGACCACTCCTCCAAAATCTACGATTTCTCCTCCCTCCAGGAACTCGTCTCTAACCCGTCCCCAAAAGTTACCATCATTGGTACCGCTCCCACTCTCCTAACCCGTTAACCTTATACTTTTCTATATACCACGACACCCCTCTCCTCTCTTCTACGAAGGAAGCCCCTTACTAATCACCTGCCTATTGAAAGATTCCAGAGAACCAGGCGAGCTCCAACAAACAGGCCATATCCCCCACGCGATCAACATCCCCGTAACCACCTCCCCCGACTCCTTCTTCATCACCGAGGAAGAGTTTGAAGACCGGTTCGGTTTCCCCCGCCCGGCCAAAGATCAAGAGTTGGTCTTTTACTGCAAGGCCGGCGTCAGGAGCAGAGCCGCTGCTCAGCTTGCCAAACAGGCCGGGTGGGAAAAGGTGGGGGAGTACCCTGGTAGTTGGCTGGATTGGTTTGAGAAGGGCGGAAAAGTTGAGAGGTCGTAATGTTTTTGGTAAAATGGTAGAGTGTTTGACATATAAGAGGGGAGGGGCATGGCGGCATGTAAGATGATACAAGACCAAGATGTCAAGAAGAACAGAAGCTTGATATCATAAAATGCAATACTCATACAATCCTAACCAAGCACCCGCCTAAACCTTTGATGATAAACACGGGAATTCCATAACTTTTCGCCTTATAACGCCCTCCATTACCCGTTCTCATACACATCCCCTCATCTCCTTACCCCTTAATTAACCCCCTCCCTAGTCACTGCCTCAAAACATCATGAAAGCCGGCTTCTCCGCCCCCTCACCACCCCCACCAGTCCCAGGCCCAATCTCATCCTTCCCCCCAGGCAGCGGACTCCCATGCGCAAAAAACAGCACCTTGATCGCCACCGCCAACCCAAAATGCAATCCCACCACCGCCACAAGCAACACCTTACTTGTCTGCCGATCCGTCGCGCTCAGCACCGGGTACAGATTCCTCAGCAAAAACGCCACACTAACCCCGAACCCAACACCGACAAACACCCAGTTCAAAATCTTGATCGGGCTCCAACTGACCAAGGCAACCGGAATCCAAATCAGGTTTCCATACCCATACAGCGCCCAGCACTCGAGCAAGTTCGCGCTCTCCGAGCCAAAGTACCTCAGAGCAAGGTAGAGGATCACCGGGATGACAAAGGTGTACCCGTATATCAATCCCGCGGCACCTATCACTGTTAACACCATCCTTGATCAAACAAACAATAGTTGGCGGGAAAGAAAGAAAAAACCCATACCAGAAAGTAACCCAAAATCATAAGCGAATCCCGCCCTCCCCGTGCTCGCAAGGTAATCACTAATCGTGCCCCCCAAGAACAAAATCAGGACCACCGTCGTCGCGATCCAAAACGGCCCGTACAAGTCCGGGTTTCCCTCCAACACATCTAGGAAATTCGCCCGGGGGAACAAGGCGGCCCAGCACCGCTGCAGCACACTTGTCGTATCCACATCAAAAAACTGGCTGTAGAACCCCAGCGTCCAAATCAGCTTCTTCCCCCCTCCCCCGGATTGATTCGACCCTGAGGCAGTGGCTGGCAAAGGCAGCCCTGAAGATTGGGAGGGTTTGTTCAGGTTGGTGGTCGACGAGAAATTGGACTGGTGGAATTCGAGGTCTTCTCTCAGGTCGGTGTGCCCTAGGTCGCCCTGAGCCAGAAGGTTAGCATGGGGAAGGGAAAGGGGGAGGGAGTTACATACCTCGTCGTCTACGTCTACGACGGCGTCGTAGCCTGATCGGGACATTGTGTGTCCTTTCCGTTGACTTTAAGTGTTTGAGACTTGACAATCCAGTGTGTATATTTGCACAGTCAGGTTTGAAGCTGGCGCAAAAGTGATTTGTTGTTTGCTCAATGCTCAAGCTGGAAACGTAGAAGCTTGCGGCTGGCGAGTGACAGCTTGCGATTGCGTTGCGTGGACACAGCGCCAATATAAACTCACACCCTGATGGCCGCCGCTTTCTTGGCACTAGTCACCCTTGCAGAACACCAGAAGCATGACATAAGCTTACGCACGTGCCTTTATGTCCAGAGCTTCAAATACAGCATTCAGCATGAATTCAATATCACAGACATCAAACACAACAGAGAGGAGATAACTAAAAAATCAGAGCCCACGTCATGTCATGAATTGATGGTCAGGAGTCTTAAGCTATGGTCATCCGGAATGTACAGCCATATTTGGTCGCCGTAAAAACCAACCCCCCTGCCAACCCAGTCGCGCAGAACGATACCCATGCCGAGAAAAAACCAAAAGACGCCAGACGACCTTGACCGTGTGATGATGAAGTGAAATCGCTTATTTGAGCTTCTTCTTGGGGCGGAGCTGGTTGGTGTGTCCGCACTTGCGCTTTCTGCAGTTGGTGGCACGGGGGGGGAGGCGGGCCTTGTTCTCAAGAGTCAGTATCCAATTCCCACGCCTTTGCCGATGTTCTTTGAGTTAGGGACGTACATAGCACTTGCGGCAGATCATCTTGTCGCAGTTGAACTTGGAGGCAAGAGCCTTGAGCGAGGGCTCAATGATACCACCACGGAGGCGGAGGACCAAGTGGAGGGTGGACTCCTACAAACGCAAATACCGGTTAGCTGGTGTTTCTTCGATTTCGAGTTTCGGTGATCGATTCGGTGCCGCGGGAATGACGCCAGCAAAAATTCCTCCTCTTCCAAATGTCGAGACTGTTCCCATGCTCTCCTCCCACAAGATTCCCTTCCCGCGGCTCCGATCAATCGTAATTCGAGGCCAAATTCGTACCTTCTGGATGTTGTAGTCGGAGAGGGTACGGCCATCCTCGAGCTGCTTGCCAGCAAAGATCAGGCGCTGCTGGTCAGGGGGGATGCCCTCCTTGTCCTGGATCTTGGCCTTGACATTGTCGATGGTGTCCGAGGACTCGACCTCGAGGGTGATGGTCTTACCCGTGAGGGTCTTCACGAAGATCTGCACTGTTCATTTTGAAAAAGCCAGCGTTAGTGACTCTGAGCATTTCGCCATGCAAACAATTTCGATATCGCGGTGTCTGGGGGTGCTGGGCGACGTACTCTTGACCGATTCCCACGAAGCTGGCTGATGAGGTTGACGAGAGAGTTCCAAGTGGAAGCCGTAAATTTTGGTGGGGGTAAGAATCGCCTGCAGAATTGGGACCTAGGGCTCGCCGCCGGAAATTTTAGGCAAACTTTGTGGGCCGGTCCGTGCGCACACCTTTCACTTTGACGATCACCGCACTGTGCCAGTCATCCCCCCGTCACTTGGCAGGGGTGCCATCACTGGCTTCACTCTTTGAGACCAGTGCTTGCTTGAGGGTGTTAAAGAAGCCGAATGGGGATCTTATATTGCCATTCTACAAAGTGCTTCGTACAACCTCCAGAACTACGCCCTCTGTTCCATCCACTGATCAACCCCAGACTCATTCTTCATCCTCCGCTTCTCCGTCTTCTGCCAATTATGCAGCATCTGCTCGAGACTGTAAACAGCCCTCACTAGATTTTCTAATCCCATCCCAGAAATATCAGCAACAACCTCATAGAACCTTTTTGCCGGCGCTTCCAGTTCCTCCACAAACCTGTACTCCCGATAATCAGAACCAAGCCTCTTGGTCTTGACGGCAGAGTCTCCACCACCACCTCGAGTCCGTGTGTCGGGCTGTGGTTTGATAAGTTGCATACCCTTCTCAACCCTTTGTATCCGTGACTCAATCTCATCCTCTGTCGGCCCTTGCACTCTAGGCACAGGTGGGATCCTGCTGAGGGGAAAGAGGCGGTCGACCTCGGTCTCGTCGGTTAGGTTCTTCTCTATCTGTGTCTGCTGGAACCAGTTCAGTAGTTCTGTAATGTCCTTCTTGTCCATAGGCCAGATCTTTTGTGGATTGATGCCCTCGAATTCCAGCATGGCGGGCTTTTTGTCTTCGTGGTTGGCAAATTCTTCTTGCCAGACTCTCCAGTTCATTTTCATGGATGGGGGATCATTATGATGGCGTGGGTATCGGTCAACAGAGTCAAGAGGGTAGAGGTATTTCGTCGCCACGACCAGAGCTGCTGTTAACAGGACATCGGGGATATCGAGAAGAGTATGTCGTTCGTGATTTGTTTCTCTGGTCGGAAAAGAGAGCCGTAGTTCAAGTAACTCGCAGATGTTCTGTGCATATGGATGGACGTCGGCTGGGCCCAGTTAGCAGGCTTTTCATCACACAATCTTGAGGACACTTACGTGGGAGAGCCAAGTCCTTGATATGAAGAAACAGCAACGGCGGAGCTGGTACAGTCGGAAAGATCAGCCCATGATTTTCCTTGTATCCCGTCAACAACTCCATGACACTTCTGTGGAGCTCTCCTCCCTTGAACTTTGCATATCTCGTCAGCAAGCTCTGGTGAGCCCAGATCGGCAGTCGTTCCCTCCAGTCCTTGGGTATATAATCAATCTGTGGTCCAAAATCAGCATCAGGTCATCCTCCCCTTTCACCGTCACCAAAAACTCACCGCCGACAAAAACGGCATCCACCCATTCCTCGCCCATCTCCAAACATCCCCCACCCTCACGGGCTCCCCCCTCATCACACACCCCAAATAAACCAACCCCAACGTATCCATCATCCCCGGCAAATCCCAAATCTCCGTCTTCCAATTCTGCCTCTTCTTTGCCCCTTTCTCTTCTCCACCTTCCCCAGTCTGGCTACTAAACATCACCAGTCCCCCCCCCCTTTCCTCCTCCTCTTCCTCCCCGCCTTGTACCGTCCCTGCTGAACTCCTCCTCCTTTTCTTCTTCGTACCCCCCTCCCCCTCCTCCTCCTGCTCTCCCCGTTTCTTTTCAATCCCCTTAAACCCCCCCACCCTCAATACCCACAAATCCTTAACCACACTCTCAACCTCCCCGTTAAACCTCCTCTCTTTGATCAACCACTGCAGCTGCTTCCTCAGAATCAGCTGCAAGCACTCCAGATACAATTCCTTCGCCTCATTCCCCGAGAGTTGCTGTTTTGTTTTCTGCCGTTTTTCTGTTTTCACCTTCAAGGTCTTGCCCATGGACCCAAAACCATCTCCTTCTTGGTCGACGTCGAATTGGATGTATTCCTTCCATTTCCTGTCAGCCTATACGATGGAAAAAACAAAACGTGGGAGAGAGAGAGAAGGGGGGAGGGGGAATACAAACCTCAACACGATGCCCATTCTCGCAAAACCTCATCCCATCCTCCAAATACCACCTCCTTGCCGGACACTCGCTGCACGTCTGCCCCGAGGGGAACCGATGATGTTTTTTTGGTGCCATTTTTCTTTTCAACTCCCCGCACTTTCCTATTCCTTAAACCCGTTTCCTATATTATTGCCCTAGTTATACCTTTCCGGCATGACGAGTTTGACGTCGATTCTCATCTCATCAAATGTCGTGTGTGAGAAAGTCGCGTTCACCGCACGAGTCGAGGTATTAAAAAATATGGAATAAGAAGGAGACAGTCCTATGAGTTGTGATAATATTTAAAAGTGCCCTGCTTGTGCAAGATGTTAGGAAATAAATCGAAAAAGTGGATTATTCATGTGTTGAACGGGTTCAATTGTATGAAGAAAAAAGTTTTAAGGAAAGTGAAGTCTAAGAGATGTGAAATGTCCAAGCTCCTTACTGCCGAATTGGGACAGCTACAACAGCTACCTCACTTACATGGACAACACTACAGCACGGAACTATGAGAGCATGGGACTGTTGTATTCAGTGATTGGCAATCTATGGAGTTTGTAGCTCCATATTCTTTCTTACTTTTGGTAAGATCTACATACCTATTTAGTCTGTTATAAGCATTTGTAGTCCCATACCGAGTTCCAGGCAATCCACACAGAGATCACTTTCACCTCACAAATCGCACATATCCTTGCTCAAATGTGCAGCCGATTGATTGGGAAAAGCGTCTTCGATTCTATCGGACGGCGCCCTCACTACCTGCGAGCCAGCTTCTCAGCTCGCGCACACAGCGGCGAACAGAAGGGATAAATGCAAAGTAGAGAGTGAGAGAAAGGAGACGTCATTTTTCATGCAAGACGAACGCTTCCAATGCCGCCGCAAATTGTCCAGATAGAATCAATAAAGAACGCTACCGAGAACCCGTGACAATGACCAGCCCAAGAAACATCACAATAGATATCTCGCCGCCCAAAACGGACAGCCGACAGCAAAAATCGCCGTTACTGGCCAAAGGCCGGATTCCCCATTCACCATCACATCCCCAGTCAAAGAGATGCTTATTTGGTGCCCTCCTTGGCATCGACAGCAGCCTCCTCACCCATGGCAGTCTGGATGGTGACGACTGAAGAACTACGTTAGCATCTGAATTCGGTCAAAGATACTGTCTCAAGGCCAGACTTACGGGTCTCCTTCTCCTCCTCCTTGAAGAGCTTGTTGATCTTATCACCGATGTCGCCATCGGGAAGCTTAACGTCATCCTTGAGGTCACCATCGGTGGTCATGAGCGAGAGGTAACCATCATCGGAGATATCGATCTGAAAGTCACAATCAGCGCATGTTCTGGAGCTTACACAGTGCAGAAGAACTCACGAGGGTGTACTCCTGGCGCTTGACGACAGGGACGTCCATGTTGTGGGTGGAAGGGCAGAGATCTTCGAGCTTCTTGCCAGTGAAGATATCAAGGGCGACCAAGTGGACCTTGGCGTGACCGTGCTTGCCTGTCTTGGAGGTGGACATGTCGACGATCTTGCAGGGGCGGTTCTTGATCACGACGAAGCCGTTCTTGCGCAGAGCAGAGCACTGCATGGGGTAGGTGGCGGAGGCACCGGCATCACCGCCGGCGTCCATCTCGAAGTCATGGTCCTGGTGCTGCAGAGTAAAAAAAAAACATGTTAGTTGAGTTTCTCATATTGTAGAGACGAGACGCGATGCAGAAATTGTCGAAAGCGTGCGCAATGGGGCTCTGTGCTGGCCATCGCGGGGTTGTCGTCGTGGTGGTGCGCAAAAGTGATAGATGGCCAGATGCGGGGTGGACTTTTTTTGCCGCCCAATCGCGCACAACTTCGACAGAGCAAGGGCACGAGAGCAAGACGAGGGGCAGAGGAGTCTGTGGTGAACATACCTCTTCGGCCATTTTGATGAATCTGGGAAAAGATACTGGTTGTCTGGGGATAAGCTGTCCGACCAAGAAGATGTCGAGATGGAGCCGTGGAGGAGAGAAGGTGCAAGTCGATGAGGAAGAATGGGTACGGTAGGGAGAGGAAGAAATTGAGCCCAGGTTTTGAGTGCAGAGCCGGAACGAAAGAAAAAGGCAGTTTCCCCGCCAAGTGGTACCCCTCCTCTGTCTCGAACCTTGCACCTGTGCGCCTGCTACTGGCCACCTCTCCACTGAAATTCGAATTTGCAGTCGTGGGCTTCCCACCCGTTGCCTCACAAGGTCTAGCGCCGCTTCCAGACATCCAAAGGTTTTTTAACCCCACATCACACAGCCTTTTATTTAGCCCTCTTGTCATTGGGGTTGCTGCTGTTGTTTGACACGCGCCCCCACCCGCGGGTCTCTGTGCTGGCTGGAGCTTGTCACTCTTCTCAACTCGTGCCTTTGAGAATGGCAGCAAGAGGCACAGTACCAAGCAAGGGAAGCAAACTTCATCACCAATTACCTCCCAGAATTCAGGACATCTCTCACCACATTTCGATCAAACATTCTGCTGCCCCGCCTTGAATCGTGGTGCCTTGGGGCTAAACCTATTTCAGGGTAGCATCACTCGGGCTGGAACTGGCCCACTTGTGCCTTTTGAAGGCTTTTAGAGTCAGCCAATCAGTATCGATCAGTCTGTGACTGCACACGGGTAGGCCAGCCTTGCCCAGTTGCTCATGTCAGCGCACAGAGCCAAACGGGCACCAGCTGTGCACAGGTGTCCATCTGCCAGAGCTCACCCCAGCTCCAGCCAGCAGGGTTCACCGCGCAGCGTGTCGACAACAGCTAGACAAGCAACCTGAGAGTTGAAGTCGGCGCTGGTCACGGTTGTATTGCTATACTGGCCCATCACAGCTGTCAAGATGTGGCTTGACAGGTTTGCAGCCCAGCAGCAACCAGGAAGAAACAGTTCACCACCCCCATCAAACCGATCATCGCCGCTCCCCCAATGCACCTCGAGGTCGGGCGGCATCAGCCCCTATACAACCTCCCAACAACGACCAGGGATATCGCCTAGAGGGTCTTCCCTGTCGCTTGTGTCCAACGATTCATCCTCCTCCTTGCTTGCCTCTTCAAGGCGCGCCAATGGCTCTGCCTTGAGGCAGTCGACGACGGTGGACGATGCTCCCGATCCTGAAGAGGTGCTTGCTCGGATACTGGGCCCCTTGTCTGTTGATGTAGCACCCAGAAATCAGAACAGTTCGACTGGAATAACAGAAGATGACTTGGAGTTGGAGTTTGACTTTGGCGGTCTGAGTCTGCGCGAGCTTGCAGAGAGTGACGATGCCGACCAACAAGACACGGTGGACACCTACAGACCGCAGACGGTAGAAGACTGTAGGTCGTCGTCCCCAGCCAAATACACAACCTTGTCTTCTCCTTCTTGTGCTCATGATAGTTTTGAATTAGTCGAGCGAGATAAAGCCAAATTCGAAGAGCTTCACCGATCCATTCGAGCGTGCGATGATATCCTGAGTTCCGTCGAGACAAACCTGACCAGCTTCCGCAATGACCTCGCTGCTGTGTCTGCCGATATTGAAAGCCTCCAAGCCAGATCCACCGCCCTGAATGTTCGATTAGAGAACCGAAAGGCTGTCGAAAAGGCCTTGGGGCCTATTGTGGAGGAGCTCAGTGTGTCGCCAATGGTGGTTTCCAAAATTGCAGAGGGGCATATCGACGAAGCATGGATCAAGACGTTGGCCGAGGTGGACAAGAGAGCTGTGGCTCACAAGAAGAATTCACAGCAGCAAATGCAAAACAAGGCGTTGGCTGATACCGGGCCATTGCTGGAGAAGCTAGTTCTCAAGGTACTTGCCCCTATTTACCCCTATTCGTCTCCACCTACTAACAGCATTCATTATAGGCCGTCGAAAGAATCCGCGACTTCCTGGTTGCCCAAATCAAAGCCCTCCGCTCGCCCAACATCAACGCCCAAATTATCCAACAGCAAAATTTTATCAAATTCAAGGATCTGTTCGGCTTTCTCAACCGGCACCAGCCAGTCCTGGCAGGGGAGATATGCCAAGCCTACCTCAACACCATGAGGTGGTACTACCTCAACCAATTCACCCGCTACGAGAAAGCCCTCTTGAAACTCAAGTTGCATGTCCTAGACAAGAATGACGTTTTGGGCCATGACGATAGTTCCTCCACCCGCAGAACTACCCTTTTGTCCTCATCTAAACTCGCCCCCGGCGCCCCTCCCCATGACGCTTTCAATCTTGGCCGAAGGATCGATGTGCTGAAGAGCGGCAATAATCTCGCTATTTCTTCTTACCTCGCCGAGGAGGATAGTTCAACTCATTATCTGGAGACGGTCTTTAGGAACTTCAACTTGGCCTTGATCGACAACGCCACGGCCGAGTACACCTTCCTAGCCGGGTTTTTCTCCCCAGCCCTGTCCTACGGCACGATAAGCCGGCACTTCACCCAGATATTCGAGCCCACCTTTGCCCTCGGGCAGCAGCTCACCCGGCAGCTCGTCTCGGAAACCTACGACGGCCTCGGTGTTTTGCTGTGTCTGCGCCTCAACCAGAAGTACGCCTTTGAGCTCCAGCGCCGGAGGATTCCATCGGTGGATAGCTACATCAACGGGACAAGTATGGAACTCTGGCCGAGGTTACAGTCCATCATGGACGCTCACCGGGAGAGTGTGAAGACGCTCGCGAATGGGCTAGGGAGCAAAGCGCCGACGGCGGCGATGGCGAAGCAGGCGAGTGCGGCGCCGCATGTGGTTACGCAGAGGTTTGGGTTGCTGCTGCATGGGATCTTGGCGCTGAGTGCAGAGGCGGGGGATGACGAGCCGGTGGTGGCGAGCTTGAAGAGGTTGAGGGGGGAGGTGGAGAGGTTTCTGGAGGTGTGGAGCCAGACGAGGTTTGGGGAGGTGGATGGGAGGAAGGGGAGGAGGTTCTTGTATAATAATTGGAGTTTGGTGCTGACGATTTTGGGAGATGTGATTGGGGAGGGAGGGGGGGAAGGGAAGATGGGGAGGGAGTGTGTGGAGTGGGTGGAGGGGATGAAGGGGAGGTATCAGGAGGATGAATGAGCGGTGATAGAAGGCTGGAATGGTGATGTGTATGGAGGAGGGTGGCGGTGGTGAGGTAACTAGGGTCAGAATAATGGGTTATGAGAATGGTTGACAGTCAAAGCTACAGAGACATTTGTTCCTTGGCGTGCGTGTATTTTATCGGTGCAGCTTGGTTTTGGGTTTGTGGTACTGATGTAGGATAGTGAGTGGTGTGTTGGGTTGTATGTACAGGGCATTAAAAGGAAGTATGGGTGGAAATTCATGAGCTTGATGAGATCAACTAAACAGATTCTGCAAGTGTACACTCGATTGCGTGCTGAATTTCTTGCCGTGGTTGCAACCCGGTCCCGGGTATTTTCTGGAAGTTTGTGGAGGTCTGGAGAACACCTTTCCCCTAAGAGCAGACGCGGGATTCCCGTCCCAGGGGATACCACCAAGCATTTTGGGGGCTGTTCTCGGCAGATTCTTGGTGAGCTTGTTTCCTCGTCAGTGATTTATTTTTGTCTATTTTGCCTGGGCAGGATGTGCCGAACTCCGAAGAGATTGTCGACATCAACATATTGGAGCTGTCCTTTGGGTCACCAGATGGCTGTTGGCCCTGTTCACAATTCTAGAACTTAAGAAATATCTTGAACGGTATGGGTTTTTATACTCTTTCTCTCATTGCAATGGCCTAATCTTCAACTGAGTCTTTGGACGAAAATAACGTGGCACATTTTGTGGAAGTTAACGCTGTGCAACTGGAGCTGAGAGAGCAGCGGCAGGTCAATGACACCTTCCTCATGAACTCAAAAAGGCCCACCAGCATTAGATGAGATGACCCAACAGACGATTTGATGAGCAACTCGTTCTTTCCCAGGTCCAACTCATCGGATGTCTTATCCGCCTGGACAGATCATGATAACCTGGTAGTCTAATCTTTGTGGGGTGCTTGTTCAGATGCCGTGAGAATGCTTCACCTCTCATCCCATCCTCCCGGTCCGGCATCATCTGGTGCTGGATGCTGGGATCATAACCATTCACCCAAGTTTTGGCCATCTTGGACGTTGGACTCACATATCTTGCCATTTTGTGCAAGGCTAGATCCATCGTTGTCTAGACTCATCTCGTGTCCTCCCATCTCTCCCCACCTTTTCACTATCCCCAACCTTGCACGTCTCGCTTCTTTCACCACCCCGAACTCGCTCAGCTGGCCATCCAAACTATTCTTGCAGAAGAAAAACCTTTCAATAGCCTGGGCTGTTGGTAACAATTGCAACACATCACCTTTCAGGGCCGATCAGATCTGGTGAGATATATCTCCGTCGAACGCGTGGGCACACTTGTGAGCCATTTCGTCTGGCCGGCTAAAGCTAACTAATTTGCAGATATTGGACTCTCCCGTCTGCTCCTACCGTCTTGAAGACATACGTAACCACCATCATCGCCATTCGGTCAAGACAAGCGACCTGGATGGGCCTGTGCCTGTCTTCCCGCGGGCCTGGGACCAAAAGTTCTTGGGCGTCTTGTCGATCTTGGTGAAGTGCCGTACCCTTCCCCGGTCGCGACATCGTCCGGCAAGGAATTTCTCCAGTCTCAGTAACCAAAGCAGAGAAGAAGGGTGAGTGGACAAACACGGGGGCCAAGCAGGCCGTAGGATGACCTGGAGCAAAGGTACTCATAACTTGTGTTGCTGCTCTGAAATAAGACACGGGCAAGGCCCGCCTTCCTTCTTATACGAAGACTGGGCATTTTATGTCTCCCATCGCTGAGCGTTTGGCTGCAAGTGCCCGTTCGCTTGTGCAACTTTCCGTCGACCGCCTCTTTATTGTCCGCTGGTAGACACGGGTAGCTACCGCCATTACATCTGGCTGTACTTGGCACCTCAACTTGGGCCGGCATTCTGAAAAGCCTCGATTGCTATTACAACCTTCTCGAAACCATTGTTGGTGAAAACTCTGCGGCATCCTTGGGCCTCATCCTCACTGCATACTCGCCAACATGGCGGCCGGTATCACAGAATCATGGCCCATCAACGAGGTGAGCTGTACCAGTCAAGCCTTTGTCCGATATCAAACTTAACATGGCAATTAGATCGTCTATACAGCCATCGTGGGCCTGGTCATGATTGCAGCGTTCCTCGAGTGGTTCCTCTGGATCGCCGCCTTCATGTACTGCTTGTGGAAAGTCTTTGTCAAAGCAGAGCACTGGACAGTGCGAGTCCTGGCTGTACTTGTTGGCACCGCCTTCCTTCTCCTCAGGTACCGTCTCTCTTGTATCCCCTGAAGATTGTTTGCTCACCGCTCAAAGGTTCATCTTCCTCCCCATCATGGTCGTCACGCTGCCACTACCGAGCGCGGTTGTAAGAATCTGGCCTACGGCAATGGTCAGCTTTCTTCAATGGTTCGCCTTTTACAGTTTCGCAGGTCTCTTGACTCTTCCCTGGCTCTTTTGCGTCTATCAAATTGTCACACACCAACTTGGAAGGAAGAAGCGCATCAAACAAGTACTTGATGAGGTCTCGGCTCCCAAGGTCGTTATTGTCATGCCTTGTTACAAGGAAGAGCCCGACATCCTCATCACTGCAGTAAACTCTGTCGTCGACTGCGACTACCCGCCATCTTGCATTCACGTCTTTCTCTCATTTGATGGTGACCAGGAAGACGAGCTCTATCTCAACACCATCGAGAAGCTTGGAGTACCATTGACACTCGAGTCATACCCTAAGAGCATTGATGTCGCGTACAAGGCTGCTCGAATCACAGTATCCAGATTTCCCCACGGCGGAAAACGTCATTGTCAAAAGATGACCTTCAGGCTCATTGACAAAGTCTATCACGAGTACCTAAAGAGAAACGACAACCTTTTCATCCTCTTTATCGACTCCGACTGCATCTTGGATAGGGTCTGTCTGCAGAACTTTGTCTACGACATGGAGCTCAGTCCCGGAAACAGGAGAGACATGCTGGCCATGACCGGCGTCATCACCTCGACTACCCGGAAACACAGCCTCATCACGCTTCTTCAAGACATGGAGTATATACATGGCCAGTTATTCGAGCGTACGGTGGAATCAGGTTGTGGAGCAGTATCGTGTCTCCCAGGCGCCCTCACAATGCTGCGGTTTTCAGCCTTTCGTCGAATGGCCAAATATTACTTTGCTGACAAGGCCGAGCAATGTGAAGACCTGTTTGACTTTGCAAAGAGTCACCTGGGGGAGGACCGGTGGTTGACACATCTGTTCATGATTGGTGCTAAGAAGCGGTATCAAATTCAGATGTGTACCTCGGCGTTTTGCAAGACCGAAGCTGTCCAGACGATGCGGTCACTTATCAAGCAACGGCGTCGATGGTTCCTTGGTTTCATTACCAACGAGGTCTGTATGCTGACAGATTGGAGGCTGTGGAAGAAGTACCCTGTTCTCTGCTTGGTTCGGTTTATGCAGAACACGATACGAACGACGGCTCTGCTTTTCTTCATCATGGTCCTGGCGCTGATGACCACGACCAAAAGAATCAACGACCTTCCTGTGGGGTTCATTGCCATTTCGCTTGGCCTCAACTGGCTGATGATGTTTTACTTTGGGGCAAAACTCAGGAGATTCAAGATATGGCTTTATCCCCTGATGTTCGTGTTGAACCCGTTCTTCAACTGGTACTACATGGTTTACGGAATATTTACCGCTGGCCAAAGGACTTGGGGAGGCCCTCGAGCTGATGCTGCGGCAGCCGACTCGACCACAACAGCTCAGGAGGCAATCGAGCAGGCTGAGAAGACTGGCGATGATTTGAACATTGTCCCCGAGTCTTTTATTCCGGCAGCACAGGAGAGGAAAGGTGTTGAAAAGGTGAAGGCAAGCGCTATCAAGAGGTCCAAGAGCGTTTTACAGCCGCCCGACCAAATTATTGGCAAGTTTGCGGCCCCTGAACGGACGCCAAGTGGATGGTATCAGCATCCAGATGAGTCCATGGCAAGTGTTGGTGTCTTTGCCAGGCCATCATCTCGTCTCGAACGAAGGGCGGATGAACAAGCACGGGACTCGATCGACAGCTCATCCTCCGCACAAACTGAAAGCTATTCTGTCTATGTGCCACGCAGAGTGGAGAGTATCATGGGCGAAGAGGATCGTCGCAAGTATGACCTGGCCCACGCCAGCCAGGTAAACCAGTTCGCGAGCACTTCGAGGATATTTCATGGGCCATCGACCGGGCAGGTGTATGAGTACCCCGAATCAGAACTCCAGAGAGCAGGATTTGTCGATACCGGGGCACAAAGAAGGCTTCCGAGCAATGGCAGTGCAGGCTCTCAGAGTGTGCGCAGTTCGCTTCAAGATCAACATGGTCGGGAGTCTTCCGTAGATTCATTCCAGACATCTCGCCAGTCGCCTGTGCCACCGCCAAACTCGGCCACAGGTCGATCTGGCAGGACACCGCTCGGCCGAGCTAGCTGGATGCATCCATCAACTACGGATCAAGTAGAAACGCGAATCGAAGAGTCTCAAAACCGTCGGGGAACCACATCACAACCTGACCAGAGATCAAGGGGGAACCACCACCGATAGTTGAGGCGGACAGGCGATCTCGGAGACACAAACTCTTACGCCGATACGCACCGGCTGCTCATCCGACCTAAAGGACTCTGTACAATTTCATCTGGCGGTAGAGATCGGATGGAAGTTATCACGGCGAGACCTGTCATGCCTGCACGGGCAGCAAACATTCTGCTTCGCAACGCACAGGGCAGAGGCGGAAACGGGCTATGAATAAAGACCTGGTTCTCATGGAAAGGTGTGATATTATGGGGTGAATGGATGATTTTTTGGAACTCTGCTGTTAAAGTGATTTTGGAACGCCATTCATGGGCTGGAATGCACCATAGAATTTGAGGGACCAGCCGTGTACCTATGTTGTATCAAGGATATTCTTGTACCTACAATGGCTGTACCTGGCCGAGCATGTTAGATATGTTACTTGGGCCTTTTTTTTTCTTCTTGGCGTCGCTACAGCATGATGAGCAAAGTGTTGACGTCTATTTGGAGGCAAAAAGGCTCGTAATGAAAACACTGACTCGATTCGGAACAATTGTGAAGCATGGAAAGGCCAGACTGCATGACCTGATGCTTCGCAAGCCTGAGGTTTACGTGATGGGTTCAACGCTCGTGGGTCTATCAGGCTGGGCATGACAAACAATAAGTGGTAGTGGCCGGCCCGACAACCATACCGTACAACAATTACATGCGCTTTCCGTGGGCCGGGGAATTGAATTGGGCAGCTAACATAGGACTTTGAGTGTTGGGAAGTCCTTTGGTGAAGAGGATCAGGAATCCTCCAGAAGATTCTTTGTTGCGTTGGAGGCTAATTGGGCAGCCATCATGACCTGATGTTTGTTTGGAGGAAACAGGTTTCACACACATGTTTGAGATGTATGCTGTGTAGATGTCAAGACATACAGAGAGTACAGGCTCACATACTCTCGTTTGTACCGGCTCTTGGCCCCCTGGTGATGCTATTCAAAGCGGGGCAAGTTTGTCAGAAAAACAGGCAGAAAATATACTAGAAGGGAAAACAATCTCACCGCCAACCCGGCGAGCAACGAATGCCCCTCGCACCCTGAGCAAGGAGCGGTTGCCCCGCCCTACGAAAAATGTCGTTTTCAGGACCAGGACAAGAAAAAAAGTTGTGCAAATACAAAGGTGGGGTGATGGGTGTACGGCTGGAGTAAAAGGAGTGATAGGGAGGCAACAAGGGCTTATCGGCAGTGAGAAATCTTATCGGTTGCCCCTCATTACTTGGCAATCAGCATGATGCAATGGTGAAGCGTTGTCAAAGAGACTGCCCCAGCCTTGGTTGACAGGGAAAGTTTAGATGGCAAGTGCATTGGTTTAGAGTTGATAGAATGGAAGATGGTGATAGCAGGTCAATGAACAGGCTCCCGCTAGGCATACACTCGATGATACATGACAGAAATGACAAGTGAAGCATTTGATTGACAAGCTTCAAGTTGTGGAAGATCCAAAAGGACAAAAAGGGGCCAGTCGAGAATCTTCTCCTGGCTTCTGGGGGCCTTGGCTACGGCACAGACCCCCGGGCGCGGGGCTATTCAAGAGTGTGCCGCCCTTCAGTCTTCAAGCCCCATCCCATATGGAGGAGAAAGCAAAACTCGCGCCTGTCCCTGCCTGTGTGCCACTGTCGGGCAACCCAAAGATCAAAGTCTGCAATTTCTTACCAACGAGAAAGCGCTAACATTTTCCACTGTGGGAAAAACCTCGTTTTTTACCGAATCCAGTCCCCCCCTCCCCATCACCACCAACCAAGCCTGCCTTTCTGAGCAGTCCGACGAGCAACCCCACCTTCTTTTTTCCCCCTTTCCACACACAAACCCGCCCATATCGCCGATTCTCGACTCAACTGGTGAGCACATCTCCCTCGAGACAAATTCGGATCTGCGCCTCTCTTTTGATCTCCTGCTTACACGGTTGTGTTTCGACTCTACAGAGCCGAGTCCTTAATAACTGCCCAACATGAGTGTCGTCGGTACGTTTTTGCGCCCACCGCTGCTACACCTACACCACCTGCCTCGAGCGTGACTGGCTAACATTCCTTGCGTCTTGCAGGTGTCGATTTCGGAACCCTTAACACAGTCGTCGCTGTTGCGAGAAACCGGGGTGTCGATGTGGTAAGTAGACTACCCGCCCAACGCCCTCCTTCGCAGGAGGAAAGCAAAAAGTCGATAAGGCTGATTGTGATGGCACACGAGCGCAGAACTGACAACGACTTTGTCAATGATAGATCACCAACGAGGTCTCTAACCGGGCGACTCCGTAAGTTCCTCTTGCCTCTTAATGTTCTCCGTCTCCAGCCTTGCTCCGGGAGCCCTGCAGAATTGGCGCCCAATGTCTAACACTTCTCCTCCAGATCGCTTGTTGGCTTTGGCCCCAAGTCTCGGTATCTCGGCGAGCCCGCGAAGACCCAGGAGATTTCCAACCTCAAAAACACCGTCGGTTCTCTCAAGCGCCTGCTCGGCCGCACATTAAACGATCCCGATGTTCAGATTGAGCAGAGCTTCATCTCGGCCCCCCTGGTCGAGATCGACGGCCAGGTCGGTGCCGAGGTGTCATACCTGGGCGAGAAGACCAAGTTCTCTGCTATCCAGCTCACAGCCATGTTCCTCGGCAAGATCAAGCAAACCGCTGCTGCCGAGCTCAAGCTCCCAGTATCCGACCTCGTTCTGAGCGTTCCCGCTTGGTTCACCGATATCCAGCGCCGCGCCCTTATCGATGCCGCCGAGATCGCCGGTCTCAGACCACTCCGCCTCATCAACGACACCACCGCCGCCGCTCTCGGCTACGGCATCACCAAGCTGGATCTCCCCACTGCTGACGAGAAGCCCCGCCGCGTTGCCTTCGTTGATGTCGGTTACTCCAGCTACACCTGCTCCATCGTTGAGTTCAAGAAGGGCGAGCTTTCCGTCAAGGGTACCGCTTTCGACCGTCACTTCGGTGGCCGCAACTTCGACAAGGCCATCGTTGATCACCTCGCCAAGGAGTTCCACGGCAAGTACAAGATCGACATCAACTCCAACCCCAAGGCCCTTTGCCGCGTGTATGCCGCTGCCGAGAAGCTCAAGAAGGTGCTCTCCGCCAACCAGCAGGCACCCATTAACATCGAGTCCCTGATGAACGATATCGACGTTCGTGCTATGATCACTCGTCAGGAGTTCGAGGCTATGGTTGAGCCCCTGCTCAACAAGGTCCACATTGTTCTTGAGCAGGCTTTGGCCGACTCCAAGCTCACCAAGGAGGATATCGATATTGTCGAGGTTGTTGGTGGCGGCAGCCGTGTCCCCTCTATCAAGGAGCGCGTCCAGGCCTTTTTCAACAAGAACCTCTCCTTCACCCTGAACCAGGACGAGGCTATTGCCCGCGGTTGCGCTTTCAGCTGCGCCATTCTCTCCCCTGTCTTCAAGGTCCGCGACTTCGCCGTCCAGGATATTATCAGTTACCCCATCGAGTTCGCTTGGGAGAAGGATGCCGATATCCCTGATGAGGACACCAGCTTGACTGTCTTTAACAAGGGCAACGTCTTGCCCTCAACCAAGATTCTCACCTTTTACCGCAAGCAGGCCTTCGACCTCGAGGCCAGATATGCCCAGCCCGAGGGTCTCCCCGGAAAGGTTCCCCCTTTCATCGGCCGCTTCTCCGTCAAGGGTGTCAAGGCTACCGGTGGCCCAGAGGACTTCATGATTTGCAAGCTCAAGGCCCGTGTTAACATTCACGGTGTCTTGAACGTTGAGAGCGGCTACTACGTCGAGGATCAGGAGGTAGAGGAGGAAATCAAGGAGGAGGGTGACAAGAAGGAAGGCGATGTGAGTACTTTCCCAACACATGAAAACAACCCCTTATCGGTGGATTACACGCAGATGAACGCAGCCGGTGGACTGGAGGAGATGTCTGTCAGAGAGCCGAAACGTCGCAAGACCGAGGCACCCGCGACTAGCGAACCCGATCACCAAGCCGGAGTTGTTGGCGTGGGGGATGAGCAAGAGAAAAATAAACTAACCACTGAATCTTTTTCACAAAAGGCTATGGACACAGACGAGAAGCCCAAGACCCGCAAGGTCAAGAAGCAGGTTCGCAAGGGTGATCTGCCAATTGTCAGCGCTACTCTTTCCATCGAGCAGGCCGCCAAGGCCCAGCTCTTCGAGAAGGAGTCTTCCATGGCTATGGAGGACAAGCTTGTTGCCGACACTGAGGAGAAGAAGAACGAGCTCGAGACCTACATCTACGACCTCCGCAACAAGCTGGACGACCAGTACTCTGAGTTCGCCAGCGATGAGGAGAAGGAGAAGATTAAGGCCAAGCTCGAGGCTACTGAGGTATGTTCTCTTTTCTATCTTGTAGTTGATGTTACGATTTATGACTGACATTTGTTTTACAGGATTGGCTCTACGATGAGGGTGATGACACCACCAAGGCCGTGTATGTTGCCAAGATTGATGAGATCCGCGCTCTTGCCGGCCCAATCGTCCAGCGCCACTTCGAGAAGGTCGAAGCCGACAGGCAAGCACTCCAGGCTCGCCTAGATGCCGAGAGGGCAGCGAAGAAGGCCGAGGAGGAGGCCCGCAAGGCTGCCGAGTCCAAGTCAGATTCCAAGGATGAGGAGATGACGGATGCGGATGCGCCAAAGGCCGAGGTTGAGGAGGCCGGTGATCCTTAGGAGGTTTTGAAGGCGGATAAGGAATGGCAAGAAGATGAAGAATGGGAAATGATACCTTAAACGAGAGGCAAAAAAGAGAGGGGGAGGAATTAAAAATACCGGGACATGACGGACATGATGAAACCCACTTTAGAGTTTTTTTCTTTCGACGAGAAATTTTTATGCTGCCTACAACCAACTACATTTGCACAAATCCCCCCCCGTTTAAATATGAGAAAGCGGTAATCATTTTACATGTCTTAAGAAGCGGATCAGAGGATGGATGATGGGTGGTCTTTTGATAGATTGGGGAATGGCAAAGGGGGGTTAAGTTTGTTTCTCTGGTTTTGGCTGCAATGGTATAGTTCAGTGTAGTAAAATGGAAGTCAAAGTAGAATTATGATGCTGTGATGGTCTTTTGATCTATGTGAATGGTGACTGTAAAGTGACCGACTGAAAGTTTGGGCAACTTGTGCGCGCAACGACGAGACAACTTGAGCTCCATGATCAAAGACAGAACGACGAGCACAAAACACGGCAAGAGATCAAGACTTATCTAGCGTACCTACCTATCTACCTTTTCATACAGCTAGCTAGCTTTTCTCCAGCATTTGGTAGAGTAAAAGAATAAAGAGAGAGAGAGAGAGAGAGATTAGGTTGGGTGAGGATTCCAACCAAGCTGTAGAGGTTTTTGCTGATCAAGATGAGTAAAAGGGAAGAAGAGTAAGAAGAAGAAATATGCTAGAGTGTTCTGTTTGTGTGTGTGTGTGTGTGTGAAAGATGGAAATTGGGAAGGTTGGTTTGGTTTGGTGTAAAAGAAAGGGGGATATATGTTGGTTAAGTAGGCAGATACCTAGAATGGGTCGAGTTTGTCCCGTTGTTGGAGGGTTTTTCTGGTGTTCAAGAGGCTGGGCGAAAAGGGAGGAGAGAATAAAGAGTCGAAAAAAGAAAACATACAACACCGAAGATTCCCCAGTGGTCACCCACCTGAGTACTGGTTCGGCCCTTCAGCTGTTTGACTCGGGCAGAGCGGACGGGATGCCGTATTTTTCAGCTGGGTATGGTTGTATGTGCTTAACTCGCCAGAATAATGAAGCTATATCATGAATAGATCGGTTAGAGGCTGAACAGAGAACGAAATGTATATAAATGGCGTGATTCTATGAAGTGGGTGGTTGATAATGGGGTTGGGGGAATCGTTGTCGAGGCTCTGGATCTATCTCACCTTTCATATAACTATCACACACCACGCGCAATAGTTTCGAACTATCCACATGTTTTTTGTATTGTGTTTTATGCTGAAGAAACCCGACTTACACAGCTGTCCCCTCCAACTCACCCCTTATCCCCAACTCCCAATCTCGCTTGCTTAGATGGTGACTGGTCTCTGTGTGTGTATATGAATGTAGGGGGTATCAACAAAAGAAAACGATAAAAACCCAAATCATTCAAGAGGGGTAGTTCTCTCTCTACCCGCCAAGCCCAGCGCCAATTTGCTAATGGAAAAAAACAAAAAAACCAGAAAGAGTTGAGATGATGATAGCGTCTAGCATGCCCTCCTCCCCTTTGCTTCCTGTGCATGATAAAAAATAAAAGGAAAAGTAACGCATAATAAGAGAAACTCATCGCACCCAACTCAGCAAGCCATCTAACAGGAGCAATGTAGACAGCAAAAACAAAAACAAACAAGCAGCAAACGCAATAAAGACCAAGACAAGAATCCTCTCCCCGTGGTATTTGCATCTTCTGTCTTCTTTACAAAAGCGCGAGAAAAAGATCTAATTTAGCCACGCCCCCCTCCGCCAAAAGCCACATGCATTTTAAAATGCAAGAAAGAAGAAACGAGCAAGGGGAGATCAAGTTTAATGCAAAAACAGTACGGTCAACAAATAACAATGTAAAAGGAAAATAAACGGAATGCTGCCCCCCAGCCCGATCAACCAATTCGACCCGACCCCAAATCGCCATGCTTGCTTATGCAACGTCTCCGTGCCGGTGTAATGACTGATGCCTTGCCATCCTCCATAGGTGCCCAGTTCATCCCTTTCCCTCCCCCATGCTGCGCCGCCCATCTGAAAATGCATGGTAGAGTGGAGAGTGAGAAGAGAGGGTAGTAAGAAAAATGAAGGGAAAAGGAAAGCCATGGCATAAACCCCCAAACTCCAAAGCAGAAGACCCAAAACCCCGAGTAAACCCCTTCTTGTTGGTTGTTGGGAGGAATTGATAATGCTGACAGCAATCATGATGGATGACGGGTATGAATGCCAGAAAACGCGAGATAAATTGTCGTCCATGATGTGCCCTTGCGCCTGTGCCATGATGCCATCCATCTTCATGCAAGTCGTCATGTGCGCCAATAATGTAAACGGAATACTAGAAATCCGAGAAAAAAAAAGTGAACAATGAAAACCCATTGCGCCTGAAAAAAAAATGAAAAAGAAAAGCATGTCATCGTCATGAAGCACCCCTCCGAGTCTCCTCTACTTAAAGAGACTCCTCAAATCCTGCAACCTCTGCCTCGCCGCGTCTCCCTGACTCCTCACCCCTTCAGCCTCGGCACGATCCATACTCAGGCTGGCCAGTTTTTTCTTTTTATCCTGCAGCTCAATCATCTTCTCCTCGAAGCTGCCGCTCATGATGTACCGCACCGTCCTCACCGGCCGCTTCTGGCCCAAACGATGCACACGATCAACTGCCTGAGCCTCGGCAGCAGGGTTGAACTGAGGCTCCATGACATAGACACTGTTACCAGCTGTCAGGTTGAGGCCCATACCCCCCGCCATGATGCTGACAAGAATGACCTGCACGTTGGGATCATCACGAAACGCATCCATGGCTTGGTTGCGAGCATTGCGGGTCATCTTTCCGTCAAGGCGAGTGTGAGTGATACCGGCGTTGTCAAGGGCAATTTCGATGAGGTCGAGGTGTGACGTCCAACCGGAGAAGACGACAGACTTATACGGAGGCTCGTCTGGATTGGCCTCGCTCCTGGCCTTGTTGGCTAGAAGCTCTTCAACCAGTGCCCGAGTCTTGGAGTGAGGACCGGTGTACCGATCATCAGGGATAATCTTGCCAGCCCGTGTCTTCGTCTGGCGGGTCTCGTGCTCAACATCGGCTTTGCTGCGGCGAAGCTCAACGCACTGAGCCTTCTGGACGTAAGCGCAGGTAGGGCAATTCTGGTGTAACTCGCCATTCCCATGCTGATGTACAAACCTGATGCAGGTCGGGCAGTAGACATGAAAACACTGCGCCATGTAGCCCAGGATGTCATCCTTCTGGTCCGACTCTGGGTCATCCACCTCGATGGTACCGAGCTTGTGGTTACACTTGATGCAGTAATCACTGCTGCCCTCTTGCATCAGATAGAACATCTCATAGGCCTTCTTCTCGTTGAGCGCTGGCTTTTCGTCGTCATCGCTGTCAAGATCAATGGGGGCGTCCGCTGACATGCCTTGAATCTCTTGAAAATCATCGTCATTCAGGAGATCCTTTCCATGCGCGCAGATCAAGCGAAGCTGAAGAATAGACCGCAAAACGTGAATCATGGTCTTGCCACCCATAATGCGGGTCTGACCGGTGCCCTGACCCGTCAAGACCTGAACTCGTTCCTCAGCCATCTTCTTGAACAGATCATAGACCTTGCGCTCTTCGGGAGTAAAGTCGAGGCGAATGACCTCGTCTGTCCGCTCCGGAAGATGAATCTTGTCTTTGAGGCGGCGGATCGTGATGGTGTCAATCAGAACACGAAGCTTGGGCACGATGTCGGGATCTGCAGCCTTGAAGGGGGAGATTATGTACTGGATAAATTTGCTCCTCTCATCAAACGGCTTCAGACGAAGGAATGCCAAAAGGGAGGCAAGATCTTCGAGCTTGTTCTGAACCGGCGTTCCCGTCACGGCCCACCGGCGATTAGCCTGTAGTCGGCAGATGGACTTGAATGACAGCGTGTTCTGCTCTCGAATGGTGTGGGCTTCGTCCAGAACAATGCGGAACCAGGCAATCTCCTCCAGGGGGTAGACACCCTGCTTTCTCTTGATGCGTGCATTAAGCTCGCTGGTGACGGACCCATAAGTGGTGATCACCAGATCATACCTGGACAGCTGCACAGCGTCTTTGATTCGGTTGGCACCGTGGTAGATGTAGTAGTTCAGCTTGCCCGGCTCGATATGTTGCTTGATCTGCTCTTCCCAGTTGGTAATCGTGCTCAGCGGGCACACCAGCAGAGTGGCCTTCACATTGCGGCGAATTTCGGACAAGGCCAGAGCTTGTGCGCGTGGCATTTCGTGGCTCTTCTGTGGTCTCTGATTCGGAATGGTGGGTTGAACTGGCTCACGTTGTGACCAGGCCTGCGCTTCATCCAGAGTCTTGGTCAGTAAAGACAGAATGCTGAGCGTCTTGCCAAGGCCCATCATGTCGGCAAGGATGCCGCCCAAAGTCGAAGGAGGCGGTTCCATCACCTCCTGGTTGGTGACCACGTTGTAGTAGATTGTGGTTCCAAACTGATTGGTCCTGCGCTTCCACGTCGATGTGACGGGAGCCTTGCTGTCAGCATCTGGTAGCTGCTCTGATTCCCGAGAAAACATGAAAAATAGTGCTTGCTTCTGATGCTTCAGCAAAGGGGTCAGGACACAAGGAGCAGGATCCATCTCAGGCAACTCGTCTGACTTGGGAAGGGAGTCGAAAACACCGAGGACCTCGGACCGAATTTCGTCGACCGACTTGACAATGGGAGGAGGATGATATTGAACGTTGTTGTTCGAACGGGCAATTGTGGGTGGTAGCGGTCGGTTCTCTTTAGCCAGTGGGTTGAACACTTTGACGCCGTGTTCGACTCGCGGAGGACTGAGAAGGTTGATGTTCTTCCGCTGCAGCAATTTGCCGACCCTATCCGCAAAGGAGCGAAGGCCATAGATCATCAACTCAAGCTTGAATTGGCAGGAAACCTGCTGCCCAACTTCTTCGCCAGGACTCTTGCGCCGGACTGGGATTCTGCAGTCAGTGCGAGTCCCAAAGGTGCCGGCCATGTCCATGAGAGGGGCAAGAGCACTGGCCGTCTTTGGATCAACTAAGCCAACGAAGCGCTTTTGCCAATCTTGTGCATAAATCTTGGTTGTCGGGTCGCCTGGAGTCCTTTTGAGTAAGATCTTCACCTGAGGCCAAAAAGCAGGACCGCCCATCGATATCATGTTAGGCTTCGGGGCCGGAATCTGGTGGCCTTTGATAAACGCACCCTCAATCATTCCATAACAGACCTCCTCGAGCTGAGGATTTCGTGCGATACTTTCCATCTCGACGTCATCGGTCAAGTCGATGGTATTACCAAGGACGGGGGCCGGCATTGACTGCAACGGTCCATCGGTGCGGTCTTTGATGTGCTGAGCCAAGATGCCGCTGCTTGGTGAAAAGAAGATACTGTCTGCGGGCAGGGAGGGGTCATTCTCGTTCGCCGTCTTTCTCCGCTTCGGTGGAGGCACCATGGTGCACTCCTGGACATTGTGAAGGCGCTCAATGCTTTGCTGGGCACCCAGTCCGTTTTTGAAGATGGGCATGGTACGGCTGGGCATGGTACGGTTACTGGCCACGCCTGTCGGGACGTTCAGGTCCATGGGCAGGGCATCGGGACTGGTGAAGTGGAAAGACAGCTGTTCGGACGGCTGCGAAGAGCCTGCTGTGGATGATGAGGCGCTCTCGCCATGCTGGGGCGTGGCAGGCGATGCGGCTGCAGCCTTGGGGTTGAGCAAGTCTGCCGGGTTCCACGACGTGGAAGACATGTTGCCCAACTTTGCTTGTCGGCCAGCCACTCGTCTTGTTTGTAATCCCTTTTTGATGATATGTATCTGTGAAAAATGTTAGAATGAAAGCCGCCCAAGGTGAGATTTGCCGAAGAGGATAAAGAGGCTGAGCAAGTGAAGTCGGTGTGAGAAAGTGAGAAGGTGATAATGAGATGGCTGACCAGTCACAGGCCGAGATGAAAGCGTACCGTTGAAATGAGGCGACCAACGCCCACACTCAAATCAGAGCCCTGGGTCCTTTGTTTTCCTATCGGGAAAATCGGTTGGCCAGCCCTAGGCAACCAAATCGGGTGAATGATGAAATGCAAGATGCACCGACATCACAAGCAGCCCGACGAGGACGGGTGTTGCTGCCACTGCTGGAGGGGGGTGAGTTGTGACCGTGAGCCTCGCTGTGGTGGGGCTTGCATACGCAGTAATACTGCAGAATGGATCAAGCGATAGTACCCGTAGTGGGGGTGAGGAGGCCGAGATGGAGAAAGAGAGAGAGATAGAGAGAGGGAGGAAGAAGGATATCGGGGCGGTGTTTCCTTTGGTAGTGAGATTTTGTGAGCTAGACGTTTGGAAGGTCGCCGGGTAGGAAGTCAAAGAGACACCAGAAGTGAATGGAAAGCCGGCTTATGGTGAGCAGAAGCGTCGAACCTATTGTTGACGTTGGCTGGGCTGGTCCCTCACTTTTTGAGAGCCGAGAGGCTTTATCGCAATCGGCTGGGAGTGATAGGCGCGTGACCCTTCGAAGATTGTTGTGGTTGGTGTGGCACGTGCCGCTGGGCAGACCGTGCCTTGCTTAGTCCACCTTAATGACCATGATGCCTCAGACTTTGGGGGGCAAAGGCTCTTGCGGTGTGTGTAGGTTATTATCACGTACAAATTCGCTGGGCGTCAGGAGCGGCAAATGCTATGCAAGATGGGATATTTGCGATCGAGCCAAGAGGCCGCTCCCTCAGCGCTGCACCCAATCCCACGGCAGTCCTCAGGATTTCTTCAGTGTCTACCAATCCGAACTGCAGTCTCAGAACGGCACTAGAAGGTCCTTGATGCATCATCAACCACTTCTGTAACTTCTGTTTGCACACAGTGACTGACAGTACGCAATGAGCGATCTCGGCCTGGATGGCTCCACAGCAGTACGACAACATACGACAGGCAAACAGTGTTTTGTTTCCGAGTATATGAGATGTGATGAGAATATCAAAGGCCGCTTTAATACTCGGGCAGTCTAGTCACTATCAGCGGGCTTATCAGCAGGCTCTTATCTGGTATGCTCCCACCTGGCAACAACATATGATATCTAGACAAACAGTGTTTCGTATTTCACCAAGATGATATAAGACAACCTCTTTTGCAGAGGAGGCAGTCATTATCGACAAATCCCAGCTGGCATGTTCCCTCTCCCGGCTCCGCGGGACAACCCGGAACAAACGACAGGCAAACGGTGATTGATTCTCGGGTCAAGCGGGCCAGATAAGATTGCAAAAACCCCTCTATACAATAGACAGTTGCCATCAACCATACCACCTCTGATATGCTTACCGGTAAAAACAACCTGAAACGCTGCTTCATATCCACTTGTACAAAATGAGAATATGCAATCCCTCTTCCAACACATTCCCTTCTACCCAGCAGATACCTAACACCGTCCCAACCGCTATCTAATATGCTCCCTCCCCCGACTCCTAGTCCTCCTCCTCCTCCTCCTCCCCCTCCCCAAATCAACCCCATTCACAGACCTAGACCTCGACGGACTTTCTGTTGCATTTCGTCAGCCTCACATCATGATCATTCCTTAAAAAATAAGCATCCGAAAGTTCACAAAATACATACGACTTCTCTCATGTTGAAACTCACAAAACCTCCCCCCACCGCCATCCCTCCGTGAAGACCTCTCCCTTGCCCTTTCCCCCCCATTATCACCCTCCCTTAACCCCGTCGCCGCCAACGCCCTTGAAAGGATACTCGAAGACCGATACCTCCCCCTTCCCCTGCGCGAATCCGGTGTTTGCGTCCTCCTCCTGCCCACCACCACCACCTGCTCCGGCTGCTGCTGTTCCTCACAGTACCGCCTCCGTTTCCGCCCTCGTTCCTCATTGCTGCTGTCAGTGTCGGAGTTGATATCAGCGGTCGTGGTGGTGAGACCAGCAAGGGGGTCGAGGTTGATTTGGTAGGTCACTCCAACGCCAATATCTGGAGACGGGCAGGGCGTAGGCGGGTAAGGGCCGGAGATGTCAAGGGGTATGGGTATGGCCTTTGTAGTAGTGGTGGTCGTCATCACCATCCCGGATTTGGATCCAATCTGGGTGTTGTGTCCAAGAGTGGCATCTCTTGAGATGGGGGCGGTAAACGCGTAGGTTGTTGTCATGGCGGCAATAAGCGACTAAACTTGAATGAAGCTGGAATTGGTGGTTTGGCATGCAGGGGCATGTGTCAATGGGTTGTTATTATCAGAGGTTCCTAACTGGGCTGCCAGCATTTAAAGCGTGAAGATAAAAGTAACGGATGACTTGTCTGATTGGAACAAAAGAGGATTAGCGGAACCTTTTAGTGAAGAAAAATGAGGGAACTCGTTCAACTCATATATTTCCAAATTTGGGGGACATGCTTCTAGAGATAGGTAGGTGCGTGTGCGCCTGACTCGAGGAAGAAGGCCCTGCGAGGGCACCACAAGGAATGAAGGTTGCATACGGTGTGGCATCGACTTCCCATAGTACCGGTGGCTTGTAATCACAAAAATGGGTTCGTAGCAAGAGGACGTCGGTGCGGCCATCAGAATGAGTTGGCTCATCAGACAAGTACGTTATTCTTGGGGACGACCGATAGCAGGTTGAGCAAAGCGCACAAACCAGTCAGATGCCACTCATTGAAGGCCTAAGCAATACAACAGACTAGTGACGAATACGCGTCGTCATGGCGGCATTGCTATGGCAAGCAAGTCGGTGGTGGTGGTCTCTGCGGAGAGCTTTGCTGAGTTCTCCAAGGATATCCCTTTTAGCACACAGCTTCCCAAAATAAGCCAACGTCTGAACTACTGGTAAAACCGGGAAGAGGGGATCTTGAGGGATCCTCATAGGCATGGTACCTATTTGAGCGCCGATAAATATCGTACAGCGCTAGCTTGTCGACCACCGCTCAATGTGTCGCTGCCAGTTGATAATATACACGTGAAAAAAAAATTAGACGTCAACGATTCTTTGACAGTAAAGCCAGGCTTTTGTAACTGGAATCGAGGTCCTTTCCTTTCTTCCCTTGCCGCCCTATGACGACTCGGTAAGCTTCTGCGAGATCTCCCCAATCATCTGGGTAATCTCCTTCTTTTCCACAGCAACAGCGGCATCCTTCAGCTCCTTGCCCATCACCCTCGCCGTGACAGCTCCCTTCAATGCCTTCGCGTCGGTAGTGCCCGAGGCGATGAGCTCTTGGGCCACCTTGGTGATAAGATCTCGAATTTCTTCCTTGCTGATTTCCTTGACGCTGCTCTGAGCCGTGTACTCTTCAATAATGCGTTGTTGAATCTTTTCCTTCTCGATCAAGTCTTCTCTCCCCGCGGCCTTGAATTCGGCGACAGCATCCTGGGACTTGCGTGCCATCTTGCGAAGGAGATCGACGAGCTGGACATCGGTCTTGATAGGCTTGTCGGTCTTGCTGGCGTTCAAGGTGGCAGCCATCACAGCACGCAGAACAGTCAAGCGGTTGGTATCCTTGGCTCTCATAGCTCCCTTAAGGTCCTCTCTAATTTTGGTATAAAGAGGTGATGGGGGTGCCTCGGTCGAATATGATGCGCGGGATGCGCGCAGACTGGCGGAGCTGAGCCATGTGGGCGTTTGTCTGGGGCCCGGCCTGGGCAGGCAGAGGGCGTTGCGAAGGAGGGAGGGAGAAAGCTTGGTGGCCATTGTGCTGTCGCCGTCGTTATTGTTGGTGATGCTTGAAGTGAAAGATCTTGGGATTTTTTGTGTTGCTGCCACGGCGGATCGACCCGATCATGCACGCCAACTGTTACGCTAGACGATGCGACCAATTGCTGCCCACATCCCCGCTGCAGGTGGATCTTGGTCCAGGATATGCTAAGACGTCACGCTGGAGATAGCCCAGATCGGCCATTGATTGACATTTCCATCTCAGATCTGAAGGGCATCCAAAACGTGGACTCTTTTCATCAGTGCAGAATGTATTTTAGAAAAGGGGCGAGCGGGAGGTTGTATGTACCATTACATTGGCTGTTGGACGTTGTTTGCTTGACGATAAGGGAGAACTCGTGAGAGGTCTCCAGCTTCCCCGCGTTTGCCATGGGCGACCTCTGAGCCCACCACATCACCTGGCTGGCTCAGGCGTGCAGGCATTGGTTGCTTGCCATCGTCTCCCGCTCTCCTCGAGGCTGGAATCCGAGAGTGAACGTGAATGGGCATCATAAAAATGGTTGTCGCAGGAGGTGGTCACCTGATCTTCGGCCCCCAAGCCACCAGGCCCACCGCCAGGGTCAGGGGGCGCGCTCTTGACTTCCCCGGATGCTTGATCCCATCCATCCAATGTCACAGGGGGCCTTGGCCATCTTTTTGAGCAGGCTTGTGGCCGGGAGAGTGGGAGAGTGATGAGATTTGTGGACGGGACATGATGGGTTACGACTGGTGTCTCCTCGATGACTGCAGATGATGTGCAGCCGTTGGGCATCAAGAAAAGTGCGTGATACAAACATGAAAATGAATGGCACTGTGATGAGTGGAAAGGACGGGTGATGAGGACCCAGTTGGGCGGAACCGAGATGGGAGGCACGCTTTTTCAGATCCCCGCCGTTTGCTTGACTGGACCATTTCATTCCGGTCTTCCTTGAGATGAATTGAATGCTAGCCAATCCTCCGCTCTATCAATTGCTGGCCTGTCTTTGTTTCCTGTTGGCCTTCAATTAGCTTGTTTCTCTCTATCCCAACCATCCGACAGCCATCCATCCATCTCTTTACCTTATACAGAGAAGAAAACGTTCCTTCTTCCTTCCATGTCAACAAGATCGGAGGCCCAGACGCAGACAACTTCATCCACCCTCTCTCCCTTCTTGAATGCAACCAATATGCATGCATGGCCGCTGTTATTCGTGGTTCAGGTGCTCTTGCCAGCTGGCAGATGTAAGTGGTCTTCCGAGACTGCCGTTTGTGGCATTACCGCCATTTCACGACCAACAATTTCCGTG
Organism: Triangularia setosa; assembly: GCA_033296915.1. NCBI lineage: Eukaryota > Fungi > Ascomycota > Sordariomycetes > Sordariales > Podosporaceae > Triangularia > Triangularia setosa. The sequence continues at coordinate 217,363 of MU866083.1, read as the reverse complement.
GAAACCTGGGCCTCCCAAAGCACCGTATCTCTGCCTCAGTGTCTCTGCCTCAGTATCTCTGCCTCAGTGTCGCGCTCTCTTTCTTGAATCGCTCTGCCTCCCACCTTTGGATGACGACGGCGTATGTGAACGGGGAATCTCGCTGTGCCGATGACTCCTACTGCTACCTGGTTTTCGGCCAATGCATACATACCTGCACCATCATCATCATCATCATGTCAGTTATTCTCTCGGCGCATGTCTCTCTTCCTCGCTCCAACTTTGGCGAGACAAGATAACTTACACTGGAAAATAGGCCTGCAACCGCATCGACAACCGAGTCAGCAAACCGCCCGGGAGAAAGTTGATGACATGGACATACCTTGAACGCCGGGTTATCAGCCTCGTTGCGGGCCTGTGCTACAAGAAGCTGGATGTCGGTATTTGACATTCTTGTTGTTTGGTCAGCGCCCCATCTTTTGCAATGGTGTAAGCCTGTTCTTACCCGAGACCTTGGGAGAAAGGGTACATTGCAAGAGACGACAGAAGCCGGTGGACATTTGCTCTGTTCGCAGCCCCTACCTCACGGTCCCTTGGATCTGTCACAGTGTCAGACCTATCTATGTCCTTGGTCAACGTCACCTGGTGGTCACATACCGTTGGACCACCCGCTCAACGGAAGGGTCAACAATCGCGATTCGACTTCGACAAATCCAGCTTGTGTCATCAGAGCCTGCAATCTTAAAGCTACCCTCGGATCCTTGTAGTGTTGTATGCTCTGCAAATAGCTCTGGGACCACACTTGCAACGCATGATCTGAATCAGCCTGTCAGCATCAGGGCTTGGGACCAAAAGGCGGATCGAGGAAGGGCACTGACTGGCTGTCAAAGTCCCATTGTCCGACTGTGCGTTGTAGTAAATTTCGACCATTTGCTGTTGTTCCGTTAACCAAGCGTTCGCCTTGCTCAACCTCACGGACTGACGACGTACACACCAGCCCCCAGGCCGAAGCACTCGGAAGATATCGCTCAAATAGTTCGTCCACCTGTTGACGTGGATGCCTCCCGACATCAACCTGCTATTTACCAGATCGAAGTAGTTGGACGGAAAAGTCGACCTGGCCTCTTTGTTAACTTGGGATTGAGGACGGGTTTGGTTTCTTGGGGTGTTCTCACGGACTGTTCAAGTCGTCCACCTGAAAGACTACATTTTCGGGGATGTCCTCTGGTACCGGGTAGGGGTAGATGTCGAGTCCGATGACCTATCCGCAAAAGTCAGCCCAAAGCTCCGTCATGAATCCCGCCTTTGATGCTGAAGATGCCCTCTACTGCTGCTGTCGAGTACTCGGAATGCTGGACAGATCAGCGACATATGGCACACATACCTCGCATTCGGGGTACTGCTCTGCAACCTCTATCGCCCATGCCCCGGATCCAGACCCGCAATCCAGGATCCTTTGGGGCCGTGGAACGGGAGGAAATATTAGTCGGTTCTCAAACACCAAGTTGAACAGTTCGTGCTGGTAGTGAAGCCGGTCGATTTCGTCCTGTTCCAGCGCGGAGCAAAGTCAGCCCAGGAAGGCAAAGCGACCACGTGAGGCACCTGCTTACATCGTCCACGGGGGCAAAGTAGATGCTGTTTTCGACGGCGTATCTCTGGAAGTCTCTGCCGTTGAGAGTGATGACTTCGCGATAAGTATTGTCGACTGGAACCGTCTGAAGATCGCTACATCATGTTTAGCATATCCTGGTCTGGATATCTTGTGGGGGCGAGAAGCTTTTACCTTTCGTCCATGGTGTCGAGACAATGATTCTCGTGGTGACACTTGAGCCCCTACGTCGATGGAAAATTATGGAATAACGGAAGGTTGCGACGGCAAAAAGACAAGACTGGCAGAAATTCACGTCACTAGGTATGGGGGGAAGAGGCAAGGGAATATGGAGTCAGGCATTTCAAAGACTTCATGGCGTTATGCAGTCCCGAGAGTGTGGGCGGAGATATTTCTTGAACCCTGGTCCCTCGGGATTCACTTCGAGAACGGTGTCGGACCATGTGCCTCTTGCTCTGCGGCAATCGCACACGTTTAAAATGAGCAAAGCTTGCTCAGTGGACCCTCGAGGTTAACCAGGATACCCAGATTGGCCCGCCGGTTGCTCTTTGCAACGCCACGATGGGTTTTGTCGATCAGGGTGCGTATTGTTGGCGCATTATCCCCATGGAACACATACGGGAGAGAACCCCCTTGACCCCTGTCTTGGAACCTTTTGGGGGCTCCCAGAGAAGTGGGTGGGAAGCTGATTACCGTAATGGGGACTGCGCGGCGGTCAAATTCAACTACACCTACCTTACGGGATACTACACCGCTTTGAGGCCAGCGACGGCGGCCGGCTTTTGGCTACGTGGACATATGAGCCTTCCTTGCCTATAGACGGGGGTGCAACTAGGACAGGCATCGGCAAAGAGCTGTGTATGGATGCTGGACGGTTCACGGTATACAAAGTCCGCCCCCGCATAACCCAAGGGAGCTCTCTGCTAATCGGGATAGGCCCTCATTCCGGCTACGACATACGTTACATGTCTTGTCCCTCAACTTGGACCTGACTCCCATAGCCGCGATCGAAGGGGGTCGGATATGACTTTGATTGGAGACAGGGGGTAATTCGACGTGTCTCCTCGTTCAAGCGCCGCTCGCGAGTTGGGCTTGTCTTGGCTTGACGCAGTGTCCAGATACTCATGATTAGGTCAGTACATCAGCAATTGTGTTGTATCCTGGAATTTTTCGGGCGTGCTGCGGGACTTGATGCCCCGGCAGCGGTGGCCGACCAAAAAGCGACCCAAAGGCTACAAGCACGGCCCCAGCTCAACGGGGTGGTGTGAGCTTAATGCACCACCAGTCCTATAATATAATGCTGGCTCCATCCAAGGGAGCTCGCATATGGACCTACCATTCAGGGCCTACAGGATCAAACAAGCAGAGAAAACCGGGTCGTCGGGGAGTGGAATGCCTCCGGAAAACTTGGCACCAAGTACTTATTCACGCCGGGAGCTGCACGATCAGTCCAGCCTCCTCGCACCAAGAGGGGAGGGGGACTACAGCGAATTTGTATGGCTGTCCACGCACTGGTGGTACAGGTCTGACGTCAAGCGAGGACGCCGCCGTGAGCTGTGGTACATACACCACCTTCACCACTGACCAAGGGGTCGGCAAGAATCCCAAGGACATGGCCCTGGGATCACACAGAACGTCCAAGCCCGCCACGGCCCCGCCGGAACGGTGCCGCCTGGGACGTATTTAGGCGGGATGAGGACGGGTATCGAAGAATTCTTCTGACTTGTTGCTTTTTTGAAACTTCGACCGCAATTCCCAGAACGGCAACCGTCAACCATTCGGCATGACTGCTCATCTTTCGTATCCCTTATCAGGACCTCACATCCTGAGACCCTATCCAGACACATGGTCTGATATAAACGTATCACGGAAGAAGTGCTCATCATGCCACCAGGTCAAGTCGAAACAAAACAAATTAGGACCTTCAGACAGAAATCAGGAGTGGGCAGGGACCCTGATGATGGAGGGAGGGGTGGGTAAGGTGGATGGATGGGTGGACGGGACAGCTGTGGCTGGGATAGCCCGGGGAACATGTGTGCTTGTCCCAGAGAAGCGAACCGGGCCGAAACGCTGGGGTCCCCAGGGTACGTACTCCTTGCCAAATTCCAGCGCTCTGGCACAGGGCGCCTGTTGGCTGTCTCGCTGCCGAGCGGCATCCATCCGGTCGGTAAATTGTTGCCCACTCGCCATCTGTGCGCAAACCATACCAACGGGTCTGGGCTGGATCTGGAAACTGACCTCGCCATGGGTACCCGACACTTGAGATGGGACGAACGGCTTGTTCGTCGGCCCACGGCAGATTTGTGCGGTATTGTCTCGGTGTCCTGGTGGTGGGCCGATTTCTTGCGGCTAATGTTTGAGGGAGACGAAAAAAATGGCACGATGGCTTCAACGGCTCGTTGAAGTAACAGCAGTGGTTTTGCCCGTTATTAGGCGACGTCGGTGCAGGACCAACGGCGACCAACGGCGACCAACGGCGTTCAGCGACATTATGACTGCGTATCTTCCCCAACCCGCGAAACCAACCCCCTGTGACGCGCAGGAATCCCGCAGTATCGAAATGACAGCGTTGACCTCTCCCATGGATGAGCTGGAGATTGGATGTAACCGAGGCTCCAGTTCTGGCTGTCGGTGTCGTTTTCGGACATGGGCAGCAGGCAAATGTAAAGCCCCGGCTCAATGGTCGCTCTCATCAAACTTGGCTGCGAATTCCCAGTCGATTCCATGTCGGCTCACGACGTCCTTATTAAATGACAGGTCAAAATGAGGCGGTCTGCTTGGGGTCCTAGGTATGGATAGTGGGTAATCAATGACCATGCAGACGCCACTTTTGCTCCTATCCCCAGTGCTGGGCCCCGAGTTTCACAATTCATAATTCGCGGCTATCCCGGATACAACGACCAACAACAAAACCGAGCAGAAAAGGCCGCAACAGAGAATGACCATCGTGGGTATGCTGTGGGGTTGCAATAGCCTCCAGTTCACTAACCCCGAACGACTTGTGCGGCATATCTGGGTCCGGTGTGCTTCTGGGAATCGCGGTAGGTGTCGAGCTGCACGTCAAGGACGAGATGATACACCCCTTCTCTTATTCCCCGGCCAAACCAAATCTGGGTCGGCTGGAAGGATTTGGAACAGGGATGCACCCGCGGGCAGGGGTTGGTTTTGCGTGCTCAGCGGGATTGCTCGCCATGGACCAGGGCCCTCCTGGCGCAACCACCGTCCCGGGACAGGCTGTCATTTACATACAGTACAGACGTTACGGTCATCTTACGGAATACCTTACCTGGGTAATCCTGCCCCTACAGCTTTCTCCCAGCCTCTTTCTGCATGCACCTTTTTTCGGGTCTCAATGGCTTGGGTAGGTGCAACAACACTGGTCAGAACTAGCTGATGCATTGGCAAACTGCAGCTTGCAGCGAACGCCCCTTCGTATCTTCTGGTTTTCTGGCTTGTCTGCACCCTTGCCAACGCATCGCGGACCGCACGGAAGACCACCGGGGAGATTGCGCCGCTGCTCGATACCAGCAAGAGATCGCCATGCGATGTTGGTCTGACACTGGCTCAACAAGAAGTCGGTCATTACTCGAGTCTCTGGCCATGGCTCCGCCGGACGAACCAAATGTTGAGCAAGACTGGGTCTGGCTTGAGCGGAACCGTTTCCTTCTGGAGATGGCAAAAGAAACGAAACGAACGTCTTTCTTAAATCCCTTACCTTGTCCCGCCGTGTTCCCAGCCGGCTGGGTTGCCGTCTGTACAACATGACAGATTCACCACCCCCGCGCGCGCGCGGGGGGGGGGGGGGGGGGGGGGGGGCGGGGGGGGGGGGGGGGGGGGGGGGGGGGGG